>CM065748.1:35748590-35768590 GCA_033310375.1 Conus canariensis | reverse complement strand
CCGAGTCCTCCTCTATCTCTTTAGCCTGGGTGCAGCGTGCTTTGAGCTGGAGGAGGCTCAGTTTGGAGGCCGACACTCTGAAGTCTTTCAGCAACCAGGTGAGGACTGTGCTCTCCAGAAACACCGGGGTACGGTTCAAGGTCAAGGCCAAGCCCAGCGTGCTGGCATACTCAAAGAGTTCGTTGCCCAGGCGGCCGGTGAAATGCACGCAGAGAAGCTTCCTGGGAGGCTGCTGGTCTTCAGGTCTCCCGTGTAGCGAGGACGATGGTGGCGCATTTGGCACCCTGGGTGTTACTCTTGACGCAGCCACCGCCAGTACCGAGGCTTTAGTTGGCCTGGAACGTGTGTCTGACCACCCCAGCTTGCCTGAGTCAAACCTCCATGCAGCGTGTGCCTTGGAATCGCTCTGGAGCTGCTGAGAGTGCGCGCTTTCTGCTGCCAGACTTCGGTTTGCCTTCAAGAGAAGCTGCCCTGCTCGGAATGAATCCTGCCGCGCATGCGCAGAGCCAGTATGCTGCCTGTGAATGTGACGACGGTTCACTGCTGGGTTGGAGGCATCCCAGAGGAGGTACACGAAGCAGGTCAGACAGAAGAGGACCAGAAGGAATAGCAGCTCTGAAATCAGACACCAAACCAATCCACATTGAGGAATTTAGGTTATGAGAATATGCCTGCCACCAGAGTTATCATCTTGAAACTGCTTGCTTTCAATAGGATGTTGTTACACAAAGAATGTTTATCCTCGCTGGAAGAAATCCACCCTTTTCTTATTGTGTGTGTGTGTGTGTGTGTGTGTGTGTGTGTGTGTGTGTGTGTGTGTGTGTGTGTGTTTCAAATTTCTATTCATTTGTTTATTTATTTTTTCCCAGTCACCAGTTTCCTCCGATCAGTAAAAAGTGGGAAATAAGTTCGTTTCTGTTTTAGTGAGGTGAATTAGTTCGTGTCTGTTAGTGAGGTGAGTTAGTTCGTTTCTGTTTTAGTGAGGTGAGTTAGTTCGTTTCTGTCAGTGAGGTGAGTTAGTTCGTTTCTGTTAGTGAGGTGAGTTAGTCTGTGTCTGTTAGTGAAGTGAGTTAGTTCGTTTCTGTCAGTGAGGTGAGTGAGTTCGTGTCTGTTAGTGAGGTGAGTTAGTTCGTTTCTGTCAGTGAGGTGAGTTAGTCTGTGTCTGTTAGTGAGGTGAGTTAGTTCGTGTCTGTTAGTGAGGTGAGTTAGTTCGTTTGTGTTTTAGTGAGGTGAGTTAGTTCGTTTGTGTTTTAGTGAGGTGAGTTAGTTCGTTTCTGTTTTAGTGAGGTGAGTTAGTTCGTTTCTGTTAGTGAGATGAGTTAGTTCGTTTGTGTTTTAGTGAGGTGAGTTAGTTCGTTTGTGTTTTAGTGAGGTGAGTTAGTTCGCTTCTGTTAGTGAGGTGAGTTAGTTCGTTTGTTAGTGAGGTGAATGAGTTCGTGTCTGTTAGTGAGGTGAGTTAGTTCGTTTGTGTTTTAGTGAGGTGAGTTAGTTCGTTTGTGTTAGTGAGGTGAGTGAGTTCGTATCTGTTAGTGAGGTGAGTTAGCTCGTTTCTGTTAGTGAGGTGAGTGAGTTCGTGTCTGTTAGTGAGGTGAGTTAGCTCGTTTCTGTTAGTGAGGTGAGTTTTGATTTAGTTCATGGTTCAGCAAATGATGTTGATGCCAGAAAGGGAGAGACGCATTATTCAGGTGTATGTATTTTTTTGTTTTTGCCTCAAGTCATCTCTGAATGATCTTTGTGTGTGTTTTGACATGGAAAGGAAACGGAGCAACCTGCAATGGTGTCTGTATTTTTTTGTTTTTGCCATCCTTCTCATTTCTGAATGATCTGTGTGTGTGTTTTGACATGGAAAGGAAACGGAGCAACTTGCAATGGTGTCTGTATTTTTTTGTTTTTGCCATCCTTCTCATTTCTGAATGATCTGTGTGTGTGTTTTGACATGGAAAGGAAACGGAGCAACTTGCAATTGTTTCCGAAGACACACACATGGACACACACAGACACATACACAGACAGACAGACAGACACACATACTCGTGAGTGTGCGCACCGCATATGTATACACAGACACAGACACATACACACACGCGCACGCACGCACACACGTACACATGCACGCGCGCGCGCGCGCGCGCGCGCGCACACACACACACACACACACACACACACTTGATGATGTAAAATGCATACATAAACAACATGTGTCCTGAAAATCTTCTCAAGAGAAAAGAGAAGAAAAGAAAAGGAATGGGATATTATAACAGCACAGGCAAAGTGGTTATGTTGGTCATCCTTAAACAAAACAACAAACAAAAAAGAATTAAACAAACAAACAGAAAGGGGGAGGAAGACATAGAATTACAGACACTTACAGAAAGTAACGAAAAAAAATAAAACAATGACAAACGGAATTAATCTATCGCAGTGTCACATCAACCTAAATGATTCTAATTTTACGTCAAATCTTAATACATCTTCATTTTTTTTTTTATCAACGTATTAGAAGAAGAAGAAGAAGAAGAAGAATGCGACGAGCCAGCTGAATATTCTCCTGTCCCCAAAGCAAATTTAAGGTAATGTTGCTGATGTTGGGATTAATCTCCTTGGGTTCTTCAAGTGTGCGAACTCCAGTATCACATGTGGTGCGACCTCGAGGTTAAGTAGAAGAAATTTGGGGAGTATCTCACATATTATTATTATTATTATGAATATTTATATAGCGCCTATCCTCGGCTAGAGACCAAGCTCTAAGCGCTTTACAATCCACGATCGTTTATACAACGAGCTGCCTACCTGGGTAGTGCTGACTGAAGAGCTGCCAGCTGGCGCTTCATTTAGTCGTTTCCCGTGTTTCCAGTTAATATCGTTCACTCAATTTCCTTACTTCCTTCATTCTTTCCATTTCTCACGCAGGGTCCATGCTATATGTAACGTGTCATCTATACCAACAGCCAAACTGGCCTTCTCTTCTGAAAATTGGTGATGGGATTTTACGCGTGTGCAAGATGTTATGCGTGCGTTCACACACAGATCCTCGGTTTATAGTCTCATTGGAAGGACTGTATGGGAAATAGAGTCAGAACCAATGTTAACTCCAAGGGGACCCCCCCCCCCCCCTCCACACACACACACACCAAAACGGCGTGGCGGAGATTCGAACCCGCAACCCCAGGATCACCAATATTACGAGTCCGGCGCTCTACCACTAAGCTATTCCGGCTAGGTGACAATTAAATATCAAACTGACAGTCCTTGGGGAGGAAGACGTTTCACCTCCATTAAAGGCTGTTGACCGGGTTCTCCAGTGGCCTTAAGGGGAGGCGATTGGGGCAGGGCGTCAGCGTCTTGGTTCAGTGACTGTTAGCCTGCACATTGGTCTGGGGGATCGTTCACGCGTATCGAAGAAGCCTTCAACCTATCAAGTGGGTTGCGCCTTACGGGCCATGGGTGGAAATGACGACCCGAAGCAGTAGGTCCTACTTGAGAAGAGGTCTGGGCTGTTGATACGATGGATAAGCGGGGGAATCGAACAGGAGGTCAAATCATGCGTTAACCACGTGGTACTCAACTCTTTGTTGTGCAAATTCAGTGGTGCAATAGTAATTCCATTGGTTGAACCAAAATAACTCGGAGACTCAACGGTTGGATTCTCACTGTTGCTGATGTGAGTCATTGTGGTGTGTGCGTGGTGTGTATGTGACCAGCGGTTCCATTGGTTGAACCAGTATACATCGGTTTCTTATTGTTTGAGAAATGGTTAAAAGACGCTCGGAAAACCAGTGAAAGTATGCTTCACTTGGGAAAACCAGTGGAAGTATGCTTCGCTTGGGAAAAGTGAGATCATCCCATCTCGCTCAGGTTTCAAGAAACATCAGCGAGGTAAAGCCAAGGCTTAAGGACTTTACGTCAATAGAAGGTTTCAAGAAACATCAGCGAGGTAAAGCCAAGGCTTAAGGACTTTACGTCAATAGAAGGTTTCAAGAAACATCAGCGAGGTAAAACCAAGGCTTAAGGACTTTACGTCAATAGAAGGTTTCAAGAAACATCAGCGAGGTAAAGCCAAGGCTTAAGGACTTTACGTCAATAGAAGGTTTCAAGAAACATCAGCGAGGTAAAGCCAAGGCTTAAGGACTTTACGTCAATAGAAGGTTTCAAGAAACATCAGCGAGGTAAAGCCAAGGCTTAAGCACTTTATGTCAATAGAAGGTCTGCTCAACCTCAGAGTCAACGACAGACCAGAGTCCTGGGGAGCATGGATGAGGTGGGGGTGGGGAGGGGGAGGGGTGGGACTAGAGAGTTGTCTACCTGTGCGAAGGGACAGACGACAGCAAGACCTGTCAACGTGTGTTGGTCTAGGCATGGCGCTGTCAGTTAGTATAGTGAGAGTGTTGGCGGCAACAGAAGACATGTGGGTAATGGCCGGCAGAAACCTTGTCAGTGGACAGGGCGAACTGCAGCAGATTATGGGAGACTTGGTCCTAGAGTGCAACCATGGCTACACTGCCAGTATCCCCTGACTGACACTTGGCCCTTCGGGTGGACACAAAGCATGTGGCAGCTTCAGCTAGGTCAGTGTGATGTAGTGGTGCTGATGATGAGGTCACCGAACATTTCAACCAAGGGAATGTCAATTAATTGAACGAGTCATGTCAAAATGGATTAACTCATTGCTGTCATAAGCATGATGTCAAAACAGCTTATCAAGCTGGATTTCAAACAGGCAAACCCTGAGTCAAACACGAAGTCATGGTTACAACCCATGGAAAGCAGACATTTGCTCGATGAAGGAATATTGTTGCTACGTTTCTGACGTCGGAAAAGCTTTCAAACCGGTAGAGCATTAACGACTTTTGTACAAATCAAAATTAATGAACTTGTTGGTCACATGTATAGTTTATGTTTAGGAATTTATTTTTAAAAGTAGATCTATTCCAAACAAACAAATGATCTTGCTTAAATCCAACGCCATTGCAAACGGGACTGCCTCAAGAATCAGTAACATCTCTAATTGTATTTTCCATTGAGTATCCCTCATTCTGCCAGCATTTACAGACCAGCATAGGGACCTACCTCTTTGTATTTGTCCAAGGTTACAATAGTGCTGTCTCTGTAACTCTGTGGGGGTGATAAAAAAAATTTGAGACAATACCTCCAATTTTTCCCACTGTCCTTTGTTTTCAAACGGCTACTCCACTCCATATCCACAACAATCTGTTGACAGCATAAAGATGTTCGCCATTATTTTTCCTCCATCACAGCGATTTACATCCCAGAGGGATACAGTAGGTTAAAACGTGTAATGTCTGTTTCCCAGAGGGATACAGTAGGTTAAAACGTGTAATGTCTGTTTCCCAGAGGGATACAGTAGGTTAAAACGTGTAATGTCTGTTTCGTGATTCGTTTCTTCCATTGTTTGACAGCTTGGTACTTCCTGTGTTGCTTTTATTTACTTACTCTATCATCTCAAATTTGCATGAATTATAACCGAGACACGAAACCATAATGCGGTGGTTCTGTTTCCCTTGGTATAATATCAAAGGCAATGATCAAATAGTGAACGTGAATTCTTTCACAGACACAGACACCGACACACACACAGACACACATACACAGACACACACACATCCTGCTTTGATTTAGGAGTTGGAAGCTGTTGAACAATATATATATATATATATATATATATATATATATATATATATATATATATATATATTGACTACGACATTTCCTGGAAGATAGTCCGAAGAGCGAGGTCGTACTCCTCCTCCAGCAAAAGATGCAACTTGTGCACAACAGAGAAGTACTACATACTCTGCAAACCAGGCATGGCAACTTTGAACTCAAGAGTGGAGATGATCAGCGTGTGTGTGTGTGTGTGTGTGTGTGTGTGTGTGTGTGTGACGTATTTAGCTTGCGTCTGCTAGTGACGACAACGACAATAGTGGGTGACTTCCCTTGGACTGGCCAATGTCAGGCTAACGATCTACGAACTCGACTGGACTACGGACTCGAACTTTCCTGTGCGGCAGCCCACAAGTAAACGAAACATTTTGTCAGAATCGGGATTAGTCCAGTGAGAACTTTTAATTCACCAGAAGAGTGAAAAGTCAGAACTGAGAAAGAAAAAACTACGTGAAGTCGACAGTAGTAAGCCAGTGACGTCAGTTGCTAAGCTGTAACTAGTGTAAGCATGAGCGCTAACGAAGATGCAGAAGAAAGGCCAGGACCGGCTAGGCGGCCGAGAAGACGAAGAAATATACCGTTACCGCCCAAATTGGAAGTGACATCAGGTGATCTGCAGAGTAACTGGAAAAAGTTTAGAAGGCTTTGGGACAGTTATGAAATAGTGACTGAATTGAAAGAAGAGGAACAAGAGTTCAGAACAGCAACGTTTCTGTCCTGTGTTGGATCAGAAGGATTGGACATTTTTGAAGGTTTGCCATTCGTAAGTGAAGAGGAAAGAAAAAACTTGGATGAGATTTTGCAGAGATTTGAAAAGTTTTGCATCGGAGAAAAGAATGAGACATATGAATCTTATGTGTTTCACAAAAGACATCAAGCAGCAGGGGAATCAGTTGAACAGTTTGTTTGTGACTTGAGGAAGCTCATCAAGTCCTGCAATTTTGGCAGCATTCAACTGGAAGAGAGGCTTCTGAAAGATCAGATTGTTTTGGGTGTTAAAAATGAAAATCTGAGAATAAAACTTTTGGAAGAGCGGAAGCTGACTCTGAGCAAGTGCTTGGATATTTGCAGAGCATTTGAGATGAGCCAACAACGAAGCATGGCTATGAAAAGTGAAGACGTGACTGATGTTGAAGCTGTACATGTTTTCGTCCAAGGAAGAATGAGAAAGCTAGCCATAAAAAGGAACCCCTCTTGAAAAGATGCACATACTGTGGAAAACAGCACAGACAGAGAAAAGAAGAATGCCCTGCCTTTGGGAAAACTTACCTGAACTGTGGAGGAAGAAATCATTTTTCCACTGTATGTAAAGCACCACAGAAATATTCTAAAGGAAGAACTGTTCACAGAATGTCAGAGACGGATGAAGAAAGTGACTCAGAAAGGGAAGTCTGTGCAGTGGAGAACAAGAAACATGAGATAAAAAAATCAAAGCAAGGTTGAACATAAAGGAAAACCAAGTGAGATTTCTTCTGGACACAGGGCATCAACAAATGTTATGTCCAAGAAAACTTACAGAGAAGTGTCAGGCGACACAAACCTGAAGAAACTGGAAAAGACTAAAAGCAAGTTAGTCATGTTTAACAAATCTGAGATGAAACCTAGGGAGAAGTCATTTTGAGAGTTGAGAACCCAAAGAATGAAAACACTTACAAAGTGAGATTTATCATCACAGAGGAAAACTGCACACCAATCCTGGGTTTGAGAGCAGTACAAGGCATGAATCTCATCACAGTCAACACAGAGAATATAGCTGTTGTGAGCAGAGAAGAAAGCACTAGTATTTTGGATCAGTACAAGGATGTTTTTGATGGAGAAGTTGGGCAGTTTGAAAGGAAACTCCATCTTCAAATAGACAAGGAGGCAACTCCGGTCAAAATGCCCTGCAGAAAATGGCCTCTCTCAGTGAAGAAAAAAGTGAAAGATGAACTGAAAAGACTGAAAAAATTGGAAGTTGTCAGCAAAGTTGATACTCCAACAGACTGGATCAGTAGTCTGGTGATAGCAATGAAACCCAATGGGAAGATAAGGCTGTGCATTGATCCTAAGCCCTTGAATAAAGCGCTCAAAAGCAACGAATATCCTACCCCAATATTAGATGATGTTCTTCCAAAATTGAAAAAAGCCAAGTACTTCTCGCACTTTGACCTGAAGAATGGGTTTTGGCATGTTGAACTGGACGAGAAGAGTAGCTACTTGACAACATTTGAAACCCCATTTGGAAAATACAAGTGGAACAAAATGCCATTTGGGATATCTGTGGCACCAGAAGAATTCCAAAGAAGGATTGAGCAAGAACTAGCTGATCTACCAGGCGTGGTAGCTGTCCATGATGACATCATCCTTTGGGGAGAAGGTGATTCTGATGAAGAAGGAGGAAAAAATCATGATGAGCGTGTGAAACTGTTGCTACAAAGATGCCGGGAAAATGGAATCAAGCTGAACAAAGAAAAAGTGGAATTGAAGCAAACAAAGGTCACTTACCTAGGACATATTCTTACAAGAGAAGGACTCAAACCAGATCCAAAAAAGATTGCAGCAGTTCAACAGCTTCCAACTCCTAAATCAAAGCAGGATGTACAAAGATTGCTGGGGGTTGTGGGCTATCTCCAAAAGTTTGCTCCACATCTGTCTGAAGAAGCAGCCCCAATGAGAGAACTTCTGAAAAAAGAAGTTCATTTCAAATGGGATCCTGATGTGCATGGCAAATCACTAGAAAAAGTGAAGAGCACCCTGTCCAAACCACCTGTTCTGCGCTACTTTGATCAAGCTGAGAAAACTCAAATCACTCTTCAGTGTGATGCATCAGCTTATGGCTTAGGCGCATGCCTTATGCAAAATAACCAGCCAATACAATATGCATCTCGAGCATTGTCTGAAACTGAAAAAAACTATCCTCAAATTGAAAAAGAAATGTTGGCGATAGTTTTTGGTCTTAACCGATTTGAAAGATACGTGTTTGGACACAAAGTCACTGTGGAGTCTGACCACAAACCATTGGAGGTTATCCACAAAAAGAGTCTGCGCTCAGCTCCAAAGAGAATTCAGAGAATGCTGTTACACACCCAGAAGTATGACTATGAAGTGGTTTACAAAAAAGGAACTGAGATGTATCTGGCGGACACATTGAGCAGAGCAGTGAGTGGGAAACCTGAAGAACAAATGAGCCACACAGAATTGATTTTTTGCACGGAGCTTGAAAACATGGATATTACACAGGAGCTATCAGTCTGTGAAACAACCATGTCCAACCTACAAAAAGCAACAAAGGCAGATGAAGATATGAATCTACTGATGAAAATCATACTGGAAGGATGGCCTGAAGAAAAGAAAGCTCTATCAGAAAACATGCAAGCATTCTTCCCATTCCGGGATGAACTGTCAGTACAAAATGGTGTGATTTTCAAAGCAAGCAGAGTGGTTGTACCAAAAGAAATGAGAAATCATTTCTTACGGAAAATGCACGCAAGTCATGCCGGTATTCAAGGATGTACCAGACGGGGAAGAGAAGTCGCATATTGGCCTGGAATGAATTATGATATTGAGATTTTCGTCAAAGATTGTCAAACTTGCCAAGAGTTCAGCCAGAGACAACAAAAAGAACCACTCATAAGCAGTGAAATACCAGAGTTGCCATGGCAGTATCTGGCTGCCGATTTGTTTGAATGTAAAAAGAAAAGCTATCTGGTAGTGGTTGACTACTACTCTGACTTTTTCGAATATGATGTGCTCACAGCCAAGGACAGTGATGAAATCATCAAGAAGATGAAAGCCCATTTTGCAAGACATGGAATCCCAGAGAGACTGACCACTGATAATGGACCACCATTCAACTCTAAAGAATTTGAGAAATTTTCGCAGATTTACGGATTTGAACACATAACAAGTTCGCCCCATTATCCACAGCCAAATGGGAAAGCTGAAAGTGCTGTGAAAGTTATGAAGAACATGATACAGAAATGTCACCAAAGCGGTGAGGATGGATATTTGGCCTTACTGGAGCTGCGAAATACTCCATCAGAAATACTGGAAAGTTCACCTGTGCAGAGACTGTTCTCGAGAAGAACAAGAACACAGCTGCCTACAACGAGGTCCATGTTGAAACCGTCAGTGAAGCAAGCCACAGATGGACTTCAGGCTAGAAAGGTGAAACAGGCAAGATACTACAACCGTGGAGCTGTAGAATTGACCGAGTTGAAACCTGGACAAGTTGTGCGGTTCAGACCACCTGGCTGTAAAAGATGGGTCAAGGCTCAGGTTGAAAGACAAGTCGACATAAGCTCGTACAACATACGAACAGAAGATGGTCGCAGATTCCGACGAAACCGACGTGACGTCCGAGAAACAAACGAAAATTACAAGCCAGTGTTTCAGCCACCACACGGCAACAAAAGAACAGTCATTTTTTATCCCACCAACAGAACGACTGACTTGTGTCCATCATACAGGATCAAGAGTGGACCAAATGATGCTGCAACAGACGGGAAACAGTCAAGACAGAGAATCAACAGGCCTTACAAACTGCTTACTCCAGGAGCGGATGAAAGATCAACTTCAAGTAGCAGTCGAATTACAGAACCAGCTGGGGCACAAGCAGATTGCCAGGACTCTCTAATTGATCAAGAGAACACTGTTGAGCAATCACCACCCCAGCAAGTAGAACCAAAACACACTCGATTTGGTCGCACGGTGAAAACTTCTGCCTATCTGAAAGACTACGTTTATCGAAAGTGATGAACGCATCTTGAACTCGAAACAACTCACCTTCTGTTTTTATTGATGTTAGATTTAATCCTGTAATCCAGGGCAGTTCATTTTTGTGTTAAAAGTTTGTTCTTTTTTCGACGTTCATTTGTTGATTTAAAGACAGGGAGATGTGACGTATTTAGGTTGCGTCTGCTAGTGACGACAACGACAATAGTGGGTGACTTCCCTTGGACTGGCCAATGTCAGGCTAACGATCTACGAACTCGACTGGACTACGGACTCGAACCTTCCTGTGCGGCAGCCCACAAGTAAACGAAACAATACACACACAAAACACAACGCAACGCAACGCAACGCAACGCAACACAACACAACACAACACAACACAACACAACACAACCACACACAACACAACACAACACTGGACAGAAAATGGCCATGTTGACCAGAAGCAGAGCTGAGGCAGGCAGTTCATTAGTTTCCGCTGCGAAACTAAGTCAAAGCGACCTACAAAAAGTCAAATTGACTGGAAAAAATAAATCAAGATTGCCAGTCGGAGAAAACCGTTTGGTTGCCGGTGGACAAATCCTTCGATCCGGATTTTCTCCTAAGAGACATGACAACCTTACAGGAGAAACAACCAGCAACATTGAAATATTACAATAAATTATTACTACTCTGTGCGATCGGGTTGCGAAATTGGAACTAACCATTCAGGTACAGTCCGAAATACTTGATACTCACTTTTCCAGCAAGCAAATGAAGGTGGATAATGCCGGGACCCAGACAGAGACGCTGACTTACAGCTCCTATGCTGAAGCAGTACTCTGTGGACCACCATCGCCACAGCCGTCTACGCTGCCCAAGGTCACCCCTCAGCACAACTCGGGGACAGAAAATCCTGAACGCCCAAAACAAAAGATAGGCGGCAAAAAGCTAGAAGAAAAGAACAAAAATGTGGAAAAAAGAAACTATGACGTAAGGAACAAAAACAACGTCAAGATGTCTGATGCCAAAGTACGCAATCGAACATCTCCGGAACAGAAAAAGGAAATCTCACACCCTGACCTTCCCAAAGTTGTGTTTCTCCACGACTTAGTGACAAACAAAATGAATAACGACAGGCTTGGTCGCTCCTATGGATTTAGAGCAGTGTCAAAAAAAGCTAACATGATCAAAGATCTTCAACCCTCCTTTGAGTCTGCTCACCAATCAGCAAGACAACCACTGGATGCGGTAGTTATTCACTGTGCTGTGAACGATGTCAAAGGCAGAACTCCCATGGAATGCAGCCAGTCGTTTGCCAACTGTATCCGGAACATTACTAAACAGTACTCTGACCTGAAAGTCATAGTCAGCCAAATGGCTCCAGTCAGGGAATCCAAATTAAATATCAAGGGAGAATTATTCAACGCCCTCCTAATTTCAGAATTAAGTGACGACAAGAACATCTCCTTCGTGAGCCATTCCAACCTCCTGGTCAACTCTTGGAACCTCAAGGACGGCCACCATCCCACCTACCGAGGGGCCAGTGTCATCGCAAAGAACATCGGGCGACACATCAGGGACGCATTCTGGCAGAGACCACGGAAGGTCGCTCGACACCCACCGTGCCGTCCACCCAGGGCCTACCAGTCCTTCACAACAGATCCGCGTGACACCTTCGGACCGTGGATGAACATGTACAGTCCACTATATGACTGGTAAAATCACTCACTGGATACACTTTGTGAAACTCCAGCACCCAGCATTTTGACAGTTCAAACTAATAACCAGTTGTATCGAACATTTTCCTTCAATCATACACAAAATCACTACACGTGGAAAATTAGCTAGTATAATTTAGTATTATCACACTATCCTTATAAAAATTTAGTAATTTTCTTTTATTTTGATTATCCCTTGTCTCATTTGTTTTTCTTCCTGGGGACCCATGTCTTTGGACAAAGTGTAATGATCGTTCGTACGACGTCAAAACATGAGCCGAGATGATGAGGAGACAGACGACATTTATTTATTTGATAGTCCCAGGAAGTAGAGAACAGTTCAATAGTTCTAAACTTGCTGCTTGTGTCCGGACAGTTCAAACTTCAAAAGTTCTTTTTAACTTGCTGCTTGTGTCCGGACAGTTCAATAGTTCTTTTCAACTTGCTGCTTGTGTCTGCATCTTGTTGCGGTCTCAGTTCAACTCAAACTCAAACAAAACAAAACCATGCAATTAAATTAAACAACACAACACGAGTCACTTCCCCCTTTTCCTTTCTTCAAAGCGGGAACTGCATGCATTAAAAGTCTTCAGTTCTGAAAACGTGCTGGCTTCTTGACAACTCGACCACTGCGTGTAGTCTTGACTTCTCCTCGTTCACCAGGCATTGACGGGCTTGCTGAACTGAAGTTTGGCTGGTCCCCACTGGAGGTTGTCCAGGAGTAGACGTCACAGGACCACCGTTGCTGCAAGGAGACCTCTTGCTGGCACCATCGGATGCGAGGACATCT
This sequence comes from Conus canariensis, assembly GCA_033310375.1. NCBI lineage: Eukaryota > Metazoa > Mollusca > Gastropoda > Neogastropoda > Conidae > Conus > Conus canariensis. The sequence goes on along the minus strand of CM065748.1, from coordinate 35,755,705 downwards.
GGACTGCCGTCTTCATGGCACCTGGCTGCCACAGGAGTGTTAACTGTTGAAGATCCATCTGTTCTGTGACTGGGTACTGATGTAACTTTGGGAGATGGAATTGTGTGGGTAAGGGACATTGGCACTTGTGATCCGACGTAAGGGACTGTGGGATAATGGGATCCTGTCACAGTTGTTGAGGTTCGGTGGGACTTCATCTCAGACGTGAGCTGGCGGTTTCTGGTGAGCTTCAGGTAACGTCTGTTTCTCCGAAACTGTCCCATGGATGTCTGGATCAGGTAAGATCTTGGAGCGATCTTTTCTTTCACGACTGCTGGATTCTTCCACTCTCTCTCTCTCTGTCCAATTTCTGTAGCACAATGTCACCTGGGTGAAGATCTGGAAGCTGATGTGCACCATTTCTTCTGTTGTAGTTCTCTTGATTCCGTTTCTTTGCTCTGCTGTCTTTGTTCTCAACTGATGCTCTGTTGTGGTACTGGGGTTCAAGGTTAGAAGGAAGTGTTGGGAGAGTAGTTCTGATATTCCTTCCATTCAAGAGTTCTGCTGGGCTTTTTCCTGTTGCTGATGTTGGTGTTGCACGGTATGTCAGAAGTGCAAGAGATGGATCACTCTGACTCAGGATTTTCTTTGCTGTCTGTACAGCACGCTCGGCCTCTCCATTTGACTGAGGATAGTAAGGGCTGGATGTTTTGTGGTCAAATCCCCAGCTTGCAGCAAATTTCTGGAATTTGGTTGAAACAAACTGTCTTCAATTGTCCGTGACAAGGAGTTCTGGTATTCCATGGTGTGTGAACATATTTTTCAGTCTTCCAACTACTGCTTCAGTGGTGATTTGTGGAAGATATCCTATTTCAAGGTATCTTGAGAAATAATCCACCAGGACTATGTAGTTGTGTCCCTTGAAGTTGCAGATATCAGCAGCCACCTTTTGAAAGGGACGATCAGGCAACGTCGTTGTGATGAGTGGTTCTTTTCTTTGAGCTGGCCTTCGTTCTTCACAGTGTCTACTGTTCTCTACTGCTTGCTTGATGCGCTTGTTGATGTTGGGCCACCACACTGATGAATTTGCTCTCTCTCTGCATTTTATAATGCCCTGATGTCCATCATGTATTCTTGACAAAACATTATTATTATTATTATGAACATTTATGACGCCTAATCAATTGAATGCCCTAGGCGTTTACAATATCACAACAGACATCAAATCACACAATATATAACAATCATACATGAGAAAAAGGCATCAAAATCCAAAGCAAGGACACAAACTCACAAGCATGCATACACGCAAACACACACTCACACAGACACGAACGCACACAAAGCAGACACTCGCATCACACATTGCAAACGTCGGGTCACAGGGAAGACGAAGTTACCTAGGAAACAGATGAGTTTTGAGAAGGCGCTTGAATGTGGGCAGTGAGGGTGAGTATCTGAGAGAGCGAGGCAATTGATTCCAGGTAGTTGGAGCTTGATAGGCAAAGGAACGTTGACCAAAGGTTTTAGTGCGAACAGTGGGGATACTGTAGATACGAGTGTCACATGAGGAACGTAAAGCTCGAGATGGGGTGTAAAGATGTAACAGGTGGGTGAGATACTCAGGACAGGAAGACTCGATAGATTTGAAGCAGAGAGAGGCAATCTTGTAGGATATTCTTAGCTGAACAGGGAGCCAGTGGAGAGAGCGGAGCAATGGAGTAACATGGTTATATTTAGAAGTGCGGAAGATGAGACGGGCAGCATGATTCTGAACTCTTTGAAGTTTGTTGATGAGATGAGAGGGAGAGCCAGACAAAAGAGCGTTACAGTAATCCAGGCGGGATAGAACAAATGCGCAGACAAGAGCTTTTGTTGTGTTTTCTGAGAGAAGATGGCGAATAGAAGCAATTCGGCGGAGTTCAAGAAAGCAAGTGCGACAGACATTGCTGACATGCTGTTGGAAGGACAGGGTTTGATCAAGAGTTACACCGAGGTTGCGGGCAGAATGAGAGAGAGTGATAGGTGAATCAACAAGTTTGATGGAAGTCGGAACAGAAGGCTTGAGGAATGACAATGCGGCTCCCTCGTATAAGAAGTCAAGTCCTTCATGTTCACTGAGTTCATTGCGCAGTTGATATAAGTCATGAAGACCTTCTTCCACATCTGCAAGGTACTTGGGCCATCCTTCTCGTGTGTACTGAAGAGCTTTCTTGAAGAGAGGATCTTTGTCAGTTTCTGCTGCGATTTCTTTCAACCGTCTGTCTGTTGCTTCCCAAGACAGTCTTACAGAGCTAACATTTGCTTCTGTGTCTTCTATCAGCTGATTCACTTCTTCTGTGTTTTTAGTTTGCTCTTGGGGACTTCTTGAGAGAGTGTCAGCCACAATGAGTGTTTTTCCTGGGAAGTAGACAGCTTCTACACTGAATCTCATCAGACACATCAGCATGCGTTGACACCTGATGGGTGTGTCCTGAAGATCTTTTTTGTTGATCATGGGAATCAATGGTTTGTGATCTGTTTGAAGCGTGAAGGCAGGAAGTCCTACCAGATATCTCTGGAATTTTTCACAGGCCCAAACAGCTGCCAAACATTCTTTTTCAACCTGCGGGTACTTGCGTTCTGTTGGTGTGAGAGTTCTTGAACAGTAAGCGACAGGCTTCAGTCCATCTTCATGTTGTTGGAGAAGTACACCACCCAAGCCATATGAACTTGCATCTGCACTTACAACTGTTGGTCTTGATGGATGGTAGAAGACCAGTGTTGGTGTCTTTGACAGTAACTGTTTGACTGTCTTGAGCGCTTCCGCCTGTGGAGCTGTCCATGTCCAGTGCTGGTTCTTTTCAAGCAACTCAGTTACTGGGCGCAGGATGGTTGACAGATTTGGAATGTATCTTCCAATGTAGTTTATCATCCCCAGTGTCCGTTGAAGTTCAGTGATGTTGCTGGGATCTGGCATGTTCTGGATTGCAGCAACTTTTGCTGGATCAGGCTTGACTCCTTCCTTGGATATGATGTGACCCAGAAACTCAATTTCTTTCTTTCTAAATTCACACTTCCCTTCGTTGAGCTTCAGGTTGGCTCCTGTTATTTTCTTCATGACTCTGTCCAAATCTCCAGCATGATCCTCCTCTCTCTTACTGTGCACCATAATGTCATCAAAGTAACAAATGACATTGTCGACATCTTTCAGAATGTTCTCCATTGTTCTTTGGAAAATTTCTGGAGCTGAGCTGATGCCAAATGGAAGTCTTTTATAGAAGAATCTTCCTTCTGGTGTGATGAAGGTTGTGAGTTTGGCAGTGGAAGGATCTAATGGGATTTGCCAAAATCCGGATCTTGCATCAAGTCGACTGAAAATGACTGATCCTTCAAGCTTGTGAAGTATATCTTCTATCGTAGGAATCATATAGCGTTCTCTTTTGATTGCCATGTTTAGCCTTTTGAAATCAGTGCAGATTCTGACTGAGTTTGTTTTCTTCTTCAAGACTGGAACCATTGGACTGCACCAGTCTGTAGGTTCGGTGATCTCTTCAATTATGCCTTTTTCTTGCATCCTGTTCAACTCTTCTTTGACTTTGTCAACCAATGGTATGGGAACTCTTCTTGCTGTGTTTAGACTGTACGGTTCAGCATTGTCCTTGAGAATAATTTTGACTGGAGGACAGTCTACTGGTGATTCATTCATGTCACTGAAAGGATCACTGATTAAGTCAATTTTCTTCACAAGTCCCATTCTTGACACTGCTTCTCGGCTCAGCAGGTTGTCCGTCTTTGCGTTGACAACGTAAATTTTCAATGGGTACTGCTTGTCATGGATACTAGCTTCTGTTTCAAACAGTCCTTCACAATCAATGCAACCACCTGGACTACGAAGAGCAGCCTTTGTTGGACGTAACTCTGGTTGTGGTTTGAATTTTCTGAATTCCTGGATTGACATCACCGACACATCTGCTCCCGTGTCAATTTTGAAGACTACATCTCTGTTATTGAAACGTAGTGTAGTGAGCCAAGGAGACTCATCTTTGCCAATGGAGCCTAAAAAGTATTCTTCCTTTTCTTCTTCTTCTTCAACTGAGCTGACAGTTTGTTTGCCATAACTGCTACGACAACATGCTGCAAAATGATTCATTTTTGAACAAGCTCTGCAACGTTTTCCTCTTGCAGCACAAGTGTCATTTCTGCTGTGTGAACGTCCACATCTTGTACAGTTTGGAAATTCTCCTCCAGCTGCACTGGCAGGACCTGATCCATAACTTCTATAGCCTCGTGTAGCTCCTCTCTGGTTACCACGGCCTCTGCTGCCTGGAAAACCTCTGTAACTACCTTGGCCTCTACTTCTTGCTGCTCTTCTGTGTCCCACTGCATCAATCTTCTGAGACTGCCTTTGTTCGTTCAGCTGAATTTTCACAAGTTCAAACTGGCGTGCCTGTTGCACTGCTTCTTCAAGTTTCAAACCTGGCTGTAGCTGTAGCTTTTCTGATAGCTCAGCGTCAAGAACTCCAAGCACTAGTCTGTCTCTAATAGCGTCTTCTCGATCTGGAAAGCTTGCATGCTCTGAAAGTTCAAACAGACTGCGTAGATAAGCTTCAATGCTTTCTCCCGCACCCTGTGATCGTGCATAGAACTGGGCTCTTTCATGTATAATGTTTCGTTTCGGAACAAAATGGCTATCAAACTTGGCCAGTACAACATTGAAATTCTGAGCTTCTGCTTCAGAGAGGTTGAACGAAGTTAAAAGTCTTTCACTTTCACTGCCCATCGTGTAAATGAGTGAGCTGACTTGAACTGCTTGCTCTTCTCGTTCAAGTTTTGATGCTTGACGAAATCTAAGGAAACGCTGTTTCCATTCAGGCCATGTCTGAGGGCGTGAAAAATCAAAACTATCCGGCGTCTTGAATGGGGCCATTCTTTTGCTCTGTAATACTTGACTTCACTTACGATCTTTCGATACGGAATTGTCAATGAATATTACAATAATAATACAAAAGACGACCTTACCAGTATTCACCGTTGATCTGTCACTTGTTCTTCAATACTTTACCGCTGCCACCATGTAATGATCGTTCGTACGACGTCAAAACATGAGCCCAGATGATGAGGAGACAGACGACATTTATTTACCTTGGCGAGTTCGTTAGCGTAAAGCATGCTGGGATAAACAAGCAAGGCATGCTGGGATAAACAACCCGTATGTCGGAAATGAAAGTAGTATCTCCACACAAAGGTTTTAAAGTGTTCCAATGGAACAGTAGATCCATCTCCACTAGCCATGACCAGTTAGTTCAACATCTCGTGCATGAAAAATATAATGTGTTGGCCTTGCAATCACTGAATGTACAAAAAGATAAATTGCCCAAGTTTTGTCATTATTACTATCCTCCAGTCATCCAAAAAGTGGATACGAAAGAGAAAGTCAATGTAGCCATTTATATTGAAGAAGGCGTAAAGTACACTCCGTGTATTAGTCCTTTTCCACCAGACATTCCAGGGTCACATTCTTACGCTATTAAAGTCCAGGTTGGCTCAGACACATTAACGATTGTGTCAGTTTATCAGCCACAAGGGCCCAATGATACAAATACCGAATGGCTTCGTACCTTACGGACAGATCAAAACAGCAAATTACTAATCACTGGAGATTTTAACGCTCATTCTCCTTTTTGGGAAAAAGACTGCCAATTAGTAACAAATAACCGATTCATTGAGAACCTGGTGGACTCATCTCTTTATCTGTTGAATGATGGCAGAATAACGCGCATCCCCGACAATCCTAAACACAAACCAAGCGCTATAGATCTAACGTTAGTCTCTCCAGATCTAGCAACTATATGTGATTAGAATACCCTTGATGACACATTGAATAGCGATCACATACCTATAATCATCAATTTTGAAAACGCAAGATCTGAACCAACTGATCAGACTCGAGAAAAAGTTCCAAAATTTAAGTATAAGCCGGCCAACTGGAATACGTTTTCAGAATTATTAAGAACGTTTCAAATAAACTGTGATGACGTTACCACCCAAGATGTTGACAAGCTATCTCTTTCAAAACGCTTTGCTGTCTGCCGCAAATCAGTCAGTTCCAAGGATAAAATCTATGGTTTCTAAAAAGCATTTGGGCAATGTCTGGTGGAATGAAGCTTGTGAGGAGGCAAAAAAGGAGAAAAAGTTAAAGTTAAAAGCATACAAACGAAATAAGTGCGCTGAAAATCTTCTTGAGAAAAAGAAAGCAAAAAATAAATTGAATAGAATTATAGCACAGGCAAAGCGACAATACTGGTCATCTTTTTGCAAACATGAAGTATCTAATTTCAAAGACTTGCAAAAAGTATGGAAAAAATTAAAAACAATGAAAAATGGAATTAAACTTCCACAATACTCTGTCAAACTCGGTACATCTAATTTCCCTTCAAATTCTGATAAAGCTGAAGCTTTTGTTGACATGTTTGCTAAAAACAGCAGCATGAATAGTTTGTCAGCAAAAAATAGATCATATCGGGAACAAGAGGGTAAGCATTATATAAGTAGTAGTAATGACCCTGGGAATAACCACTACCTAAACACTCCTATAACACTACAAGAAGTTCAAGAATGTCTAAATAAAGTAGGCAGCAAGAAAACTTCAGTCGGCCTAGATGGTATTTCGAATGAAATGCTACGCCACCTACCAGCAAACGCTGTGCAGTTTCTCCATCTATTTTTTTCAAAAATGTTGGAATGACGGTAAAATACCTCAGTTATGGAAACATTCCATTATCGTTCCTATTTATCAACATGGAAAACCTCGCACCGATATAAACAGTTACCGTCCAATTGCCTTAACATCCCATACCTGTAAATTAATGGAACGAATCGTACTAAATAGTTATCTTATTACTGTAATAAGCATGTTGTCATACCGATTAACCAAGCTGGATTTCAAACTGGCAGATCCACAGTAGAACAACTATTTTTACAAGAAAACGGGCTTGCACTTTCATTAGAAAAAACACATATAATGCTTTTCAATTCAGGGTATGACCCAGAAAAGCTCCCAGTTTTTACTTTAGATGGCATTGAAATAAAATATGTTAAAACTGTCAAATTCCTAGGTATAATCTTAACTTCTAAACTGTCATGGAACCAGCATA
>CM065748.1:35736090-35741090 GCA_033310375.1 Conus canariensis | reverse complement strand
TGTGTGTGTGTGTGTTGTGTGTGTGTGTGTTGTTTCCTCTGCAAAATCTTGGGTGTCCACTCAGCAATAAACAGATTCTTGATTCAGTTCAGGGAGAGTTGAGGGCGGGGGAAGAAGAGAGATGGGCTCCGTCATGTCGTGCCCATAATACAGCGAACGTCAGACTGTTCACTGCCCCTAGCCGTGCTCACCCCTCTACGAACATGGCGGATATCTATACTATATATAGAATTCTCTTTGGACAATCTGTCACAATGAAAAAAAAAGAGTTTATTCCTCTCTCCTCCCTGTATTATATAAAACATGTCTAAAATAACAATGGTTGACCCGATTGTAAAGGGTTGAAAATCTCAAAGTGTCACTGCGAACTCGCCGCTGAAACTAAATTTACCGAACGGGGTAGCACAGACATTTTTGGTGGTTGGTTGTATGTGTGTGTGTGTGTATATAAAGGCACATAAAACGCTAAAAGGCAGCAGGCTCATTAATCATTCTCAATATTTCGACTGGTTAAAGAAAGGTCTTCCTCGGGGGACTTTAATGACAAGAATAATATATATATATATATATATATATATATATATATATATAATATATATATGTGTGTGTGTGTGTGTGTGTGTGTGTGTGTGTGTGTGTGTGTGTGTGTGTGTGTATTCTGAACATATGTAACTTCGATACGAACATGGAAAATGTCTGTCTTTGTTCGGCGCTTTGTAAACAATGATCTAAAAAAGAAACGGAAGCGCTAAACATCTCCACCGTTTGACAACAATTACAGAGGATCAATGCACTGTCGTAAACAATAAACAAATTCACACACACACACACAATCTCTCTCTCTCCTCTCTCTCTCTCTCTCTCTCTCTCTCTCTCTTACACACACATACACACATACACACTACACACTACACACACACACACACACACACACACACACACACACACACAATCTCTCTCTCTCACACACATGCACACACTACACACTCACACACACACACTACACACTATACACTCACACACACACACACACACACACACACACACACACACACACACACACACACACACACACACAATCTCTCTCTCTCTCTCTCTCACACGCACACACACACACACTGCACACTACACACACACACACACACACACACACACACACACACACACACACACACACACACACACACACTTTCGTATAAACGTTTCTTGGTATTGTTGCCGTAGTTTTTCCTTGTTTTTGTCTTTGAAATACTCTATAGGTTTTCACCTTGTACTGTGTGAAAATTGCACAGATTAATTTGTAACCTATTTGGAAATCATTTTTTTTTTTTGATTCGTGGTTTCTTTGATACTTGTGATTTTTAGATTTGATCCTTTGGTTGATTACTCCCACCTTGTCTTCTGATTTTTTATATGTTTTTTTTCCATATCATTACCAGAATTTCAATAGTTAGGCCACTGGTTTAGAAAGTGAATATCTGTTTTATAAATAAGCAGCGATTTATTTAGTGTTCCCTCTCACCATTCTATTTAAGTCATACCTAGTGCTATACACTGCAACATGCCTAGGACTTTAGACATATGGCCGTCCAAACATGGACTTCGTGTAGGGTACCTTAACATCAATAATGCAATAAACAAAAAAGATGACATTGCAACTATACTTCGCAGTGATGGAAACAGTTTTCATGTATTTTGTTTTTCTAAATCCCGGTTATCTTCTCATATATCAGATGCAGAAATGGACATGCCAGGATACCAAATAATGCGACTCGACCCCTATAAACCAAAATCCACTGGCTTACTTATATATCATGCTTCCTCATTAAAATGTGAAAGGCTAGTTAATTTTGAAAATTATGGTGTTGAATCTGTCTGGATTGAAATAAGTATGAAAAATAGTCAACCACTTGCAGTAGGCTTTGTCTATAGAAACCCATCAGAAACCACTGATTGGCAGGACAGATTTAATGCAATAATGGATGAAGTAACCATTCTAAGTTATGAGACAATTATATTAGGAGATTTTAACATTGATCTGTTAAAAACTAAATCAAAGTGGTATCAAAACTATTTATCACATAACTTGGAACAACTAATTGATAGACCAACACGCATAACTGAAAATTCCGCTACTCTAATAGATCATATTTACACAAATGCAAAACAATCCATTATCGAACTTTGTTCCCCTCCCTATGGCTGCAGTGATCACAACCCAATTTGCCTTACTTGGTTCAAAAACCGTGTAAAAATTCCAAAAGTAGGTCATAAAGTTATTTACTACAGGAGCTTTAGAAACTTTAAAGAAGATGATTTTCCTACTGACCTTTCTGAAGCACAATTTGACCTCATCTATCAAATCAGAGATCCAAATAAAGCAGCTGAATTTTGGATTGACACGTTTACCTCCGTATATAATAAACATGCCCCTTTTATAAAGAAAAGGATTAAACAGGAACCAAAACCTCCATGGATAACTAAAGAAATTGACACAGAAATTAATAAAAGAAATCATTTGAGTAATTTCGGAACAAATGAAGAATTCAGAAAACAAAGAAATAAAGTGACGTCATTAAAACGGAAATCGAAACGTACTTACTTTAGAAAAATGTTAACTTCTACCAAAGATACCAGGCAAATTTGGAAAGCAATTAACATGCTAACTAATAAACATGTGTCAAAAAGTCAACAAATGAGCTCAGACATATCTGCAGATCAACTAAATAATCATTTTGCAACCATAGCAGATAGAATCATATTAAATGATAGATCTAGTGAAAATGATCTCAATTATTTAGAACAATACATCCATTCTAAGGATATTCGTGTTCCATTTAGTCTGAAACCCATGACCGTTTTAGATGTTAGTAAAGCCTTGTCTTCTTCAACCCAATCAAATACTCGTGATTTAGATGGTATCGAGACAAAAATACTTAAGTTGTCATGTCCTATTATCACAGATACTTTGACATACTTATACAATTTATGCATAGATAAACAAACTTTTCCTCTAAAATTTAAGGAAGCTAAAGTTATTCCTCTGTATAAAACGGGGGATTCTTCAAACCCATCAAATTACAGACCGATATCCATTTTATCAGCCATTGCAAAACCGATCGAAAAACATATGCATAAGTCTCTGTGTTCTTATTTCGCTGATAACAAACTTCTCCACGAAAGTCAGTCGGGCTTTCGAAAACATCATTCTTGCCACACAGCCCTCATACAGCTTATCGACAGTCTTCTTTGCAGCATAAACGAGAATAAATTTGCAGGTATTCTCTTTGTAGACTTTGAAAAAGCTTTTGATGTCATCAACCATTCTTTGTTGTGCCGTAAACTTGAACTTTACAAACTGACTCCAGAATTCATGTCTTATTTCATCTTTTTTATGTGACCGAAAACAATTAGTAGCTGTAGCTGACAAATTGTCAACATTTATGCCTGTCAAATATGGTGTTCCACAAGGCTCTGTGTTAGGACCTCTTTTGTTTACTATTTACGTAAATGATTTGCCTTGTTTTGTTAAATGTAAATGCGAAATGTTTGCAGATGATACATCTCTTCACGAAACCGACTCTTATGCCTATGAATTAACAATTAAGCTTCAATCAGATATCGATAAACTTACTGAATGGACACAACTAAACCATACGTCTTTAAATGCTATTAAAACAAAGTGCATGTACGTGTCTACAAGACAAAAACGACAAAAAATGAAATCAAATTTTCAGCCTTTACTCATATCCAATAATAAAGTTGAGGAAGTCAGTTCACACAAAACACTAGGTGTCATTATTGACAAAGATTTATCTTGGACTGAACATATAACATTCTTAGCAAAACGCCTTTCCAAAAAAATATTTCAGTTGTCTCGGATAAAAAAATTTCCTCGATGGCCACTCTCGAAAACTTCTTTTTCTGTGCACATATTTTGTCATTAATTGATTATGCATCAACCCTTTGGGACAACTGTAGTGAACATAATTTAAAATTAATTCATCGTCTGTACAAACGAGCATTGAAATTAGTATTGTTAAAATCGAGCTCCCTAACTGATGAAGATTACAAACAACTCAAAATATTAACCTTCCCAAACAGACTCTTTTTCAATAAAGCCCTTTGTATGCATAACGTTATTAATGGAACAGCTCCCCAAAAGATGACAGAAACATTTAGAGTCAATTGCCATAGACATAATCATTTGTTGTCCATTCCTAGACCACGCAACAATTTATACAAATCCAGTTTTGCATATTCAGGTGGAAATCTGTGGAATAAACTCACAAAACCCTTAAAAAATACAAAAAATAAAAACACATTTAGGAAAAAAATGAAAGATTATCTCATGAATCGTTAACCACATATGATACTGAAAAAAGTCCATCCTGTGCAGAAAAGAAATACATTTGTAAAGATATACACTTTGTGAATGTTACCATAGGGACGGCAATGAGCATTGATGCCTTTTACGTGAATGGAAGTGAGTGGGTAAAGGGGAGGAGATGGGAGGGGGGAAGACGGTATGTTTACTTTTCTTTTGATGAAAGGCATTGTACACGATTTGATTTTTTTTCTCTTTCTTTCTTTTTTCATAGATGGCTTGATGTAAAAAAGCAGATATGTTGATTATTCAATGTTTCCATCTCTAAATAAAATTTTGACTTTGACTTTGACACACACACACACACACACACACACACACACACACACACACACACACACACACACACACACACACGAGTACACTCAACGCCAACTCACTTTGTAGCCTGAGCAGCCGAACCATGCTTTTGGACAGAAGGCAGCTGCACACATTTAGGTTCAAATGTTTCCTCCTCTGCTGTCGCCTACTCCACCCCTACCCGCTCACCCACTCGTCACACCCCGTTCGTATTCCTCCTCGCCCCTCGCCTTCCTTCACCACGAACTAAGCCCAAAGTCACACCACGACGTTTTCAGAGGAATTGTCATGAGGCTCAAACACTTGGGACCAG
>CM065748.1:35706090-35731090 GCA_033310375.1 Conus canariensis | reverse complement strand
AGCTGGGAATGCTCCGCTGTCTCTGGGGCTGCACTGCATTGATGGTTTGAAAGACTCACAGGTGTGGAGTATAGTGGACCTGTCATGTTGAGGTCAGGGGAGCCTTATCCTCAGTCCAACAATGTTCACTTGGTCTGATTTGGGCGTCCGGTAGTATGCATCCCTCTTGTTGAAGTCTGGGTGCTGCTCAAGTCATCTTCCTATTTGTCTCCTTGGAAATATTTTAGATTTATTCCAAGGAGACTACCTTTTACAGTTGGGGCTGCTGTCCTTCCTTTGTCAGTTGGTCAGCTTCTTCATTTCCATATAGTGCAGTGTGAAGGTATTCACTGGATGGGAGTATTTTCAGTGACTGATAATGGTAATAATTTTAAATCAGTAGTACCAAGGTGGTGACCATTGTTATACAAGTGGAAAAATGCAGTGGTGATGGTGCAATGGTGCAAGGTGGGGGGGGCATAGGAAAATACCAATGACCTGTGGGTGATGCTCACTGGCATGGGTGAGATCAATGGTACTGTAGGATGATAGTCACTGAGGTAAGTGGAATAATAAGGTGGCATTGGTATAATATTGCAGGTTGAGAAAGTGGGTGGAGGGGGGTTGGGGTAGATGACTGGTGGGTGATGGTCATGTTTCATTGGAGATACTGTAGGATGATGATAATTGTTGGTATAGGTGGGATGATGTTGTGGCATGGTGTAAAGTGTCGGTGGGGGAATGGGGCAGTTGTTGTTGTTGGTGGTGGTGTTCTGTTTTTTTTTTTTTTTTTTTTAAAACTCAACTGGCATTATCATGCCAATGCCATCATGCTATTTCACTTATGGCAATGAACAACATCCTATAGCACTGTTTACCCCACTCAAGACAATGACCAATTATCCATTATTCTTCATCCCTTTTTTTTTTTTTTTTCCAACTGGCATTACCTCATCAATGCCATGACATTATTTCACTTATAACGACTGCCACCCCCCTACAGTACTGTAGATCTCATCACAGCTATCAACATCCATCAGTCTTTATAATCATTTCCTTTACTCCACCACTGGCATTATCACACTTACTAATGCACTCTCCTACTCCTTTTACAAAAATGACCATCATCCTACACCACTATGACCATACCTACACCTTTACCATCATCATCATCCACCCATCTTTAAACACCTGCCCCATTCCCCCACCGACACTTTACACCATGCCACAACATCATCCCACTTATACCAACAATTATCATCATCCTACAGTATCTCCAATGAAACATGACCATCACCCACCAGTCATCTACCCCAACCCCCCTCCACCCACTTTCTCAACCTGCAATATTATACCAATGCCACCTTATTATTCCACTTACCTCAGTGACTATCATCCTACAGTACCATTGATCTCACCCATGCCAGTGAGCATCACCCACAGGTCATTGGTATTTTCCTATGCCCCCCCCCACCTTGCACCATTGCACCATCACCACTGCATTTTTCCACTTGTATAACAATGGTCACCACCTTGGTACTACTGATTTAAAATTATTACCATTATCAGTCACTGAAAATACTCCCATCCAGTGAATACCTTCACACTGCACTATATGGAAATGAAGAAGCTGACCAACTGACAAAGGAAGGACAGCAGCCCCAACTGTAAAAGGTAGTCTCCTTGGAATAAATCTAAAATATTTCCAAGGAGACAAATAGGAAGATGACTTGAGCAGCACCCAGACTTCAACAAGAGGGATGCATACTACCGGACGCCCAAATCAGACCAAGTGAACATTGTTGGACTGAGGATAAGGCTCCCCTGACCTCAACATGACAGGTCCACTATACTCCACACCTGTGAGTCTTTCAAACCATCAATGCAGTGCAGCCCCAGAGACAGCGGAGCATTCCCAGCTTGGCCCAAAGTGGAAACCTGGCCTGCCAACTCACCAATGAGTGCAAAACCATACTGACCACTGGAGGGTCTTCACCATACAGCAGCCTCCGTCACTACCTCCAGGATTCCGACCTAAGTAAACGAAGAAGACCATCATTGTGATACTGAGAACCGGGCACTCCAGACTATGACATAACATCTCTGCAATACTCCACCCTGGCGGGTCTGCAATTAATCCATGCAGCCCCAATGACGGTGGAACAGTCCCAACAACACCAAAAGAAGAATCCTGGCCTGCCAACACACTGATGAATGCAAAACCTTATTGACCACTGGAGGGCCTTCACCATACAGAAGCCCTTGCCAGTACCTCCACCATTCCTGCCTAAGGGAACGGAGAAGAATCTCTTCCTACACTACCGTTGATCTCATATGATCATCACCCATCAGTGACTGATTAATGATAATAATTTTTACCCCTCTTTGTGTGTGTGTGTGTGTGGTGTGTGTGTGTGTGTGTGTGTGTGTGTGTGTGTGTGTGTGTGTGTGTGTATGAATATGTGTGTAAAAAATTTTCCACAGTTAGTCTCACTATGATCACACGATCTTAACTCACCTAGAACATTGTTTACATGTGTCCCCCCCCCCCGCCCCCTTTGTGTGTGTGGTGTGTGTGTGTGTGTGTGTGTGTGTGTGTGTGTGTGTGTCTGTGTGTGTGTGTGTGTGTGTGTGTGTGTGTGTGTGTGCAACACATGATACCCTGTTTTTTATTGATCACTGCTATCTTCTCTCAACAAACAGCAGCATATTGATGCCAACACATTATTTCACCTGTTACAATGAACATCATCCCACAGCATTGTTTACGTTTTTAAACAACACAATTAATATGAACCTCCCAACCTCCCACCCCCACCCCCACCCCCCACCCCATAGTGGATGAAGAGATATGAGCTCTCCTTCTCTTGCCCCCCTTCCCCCCCCCCCACACACACACATTACCCTCCTCCCTTTTTTTTTTTTTTTTTCTCTCACACCCCCTCTCCCAATCATACCTTATCACCCATTTATCTTCCATCCCCTTCCCTCCCTCATTAACATTACCCACACACCTTTCACAACTACCCACACATAACTACCACCACCTCTTTCATCACCCAGCGAAATCATTTATTTTATTCACCTAAACTTTTTTATTTATTTATTTATTTATTTTTTTATTTTTTATTTTTTTTTATTTATTTATTTTTTTTAAAGTTTCTTCTGTTCATGTACTTATTTACCCCTTCTATATATAATTTTTTTTTTTTTCCCAGTTTGCCCCCCCCCCCCCCCCCCTTACCATTATTATCAATCCACCATTATCACAACCGTCACAAAGATATCACACCACCACTAAACTAGAACACAACCCTATCGTATCACACAACCCCCCCCCTCCCCCCACGAACCCCCCCCCCTCCTTTTCCTCTCCCATAATCCCCCTTGTCATTTCCGCCTAGCGGCTATTCTCCCCACCACATGGACTAACAACAGATGAGTCATTTTCGTTCTTTGTTTGTACTGTCTTAAATGTTAAATGTGATTTATTTTTTCGCCTGAAGAAGACCCAAGTGGTTGAAATGCATCGTGTCTTGTCATGTGCTTTGTTTGTCAATGTCATTGGCGGTAACTAACACCCTCTCTTTCTAAATTTTGTCTTTATTCAGCAATATCAAATCAGTGTCCAGTTCCGTGATGAACACCATGAAAACTCTTCTATGTAACTAGCAGGTTTTTTTTTTTTTTTATAGTGCGTCCAAATCGAGAAATGTTCTGGTTATGAACATGCACTGGTGAATTCCTGCTTGGTTCTTGAGCAGCTGGACTCATGTCGTCAGGGTCATCAGGTAGATCCGCCTCCGGCTCTGGTAGCATATCTGGTAATTCCGAAATCTTCTGGAGATGTTTACGGTTGGGTCTCATGATATTATGAGAAGAGTCAATGAGATAGGATCTTCCACTGGAATCAGCGGGACCCAAAACTTGCCCATAATCTTGCCAGTTCGTGTCATGTTCTGCTTTTACGCGAACTGCATCATTTGGCTGAAGTTCTGGCAACGCACGCACGCCATGTCTGTTGTCATAGAATTTTTTGTAGCTCTGTTTCGCTTTCTGGTCAGAAATACGAATGTCTCTGTCCTTGTGTGGCACAGGCTGAAGACGCGTTGGAAGAACTGGTACCTTGGTCCGGAGTTGTATTCCCATCAGCATGACGGGAGGATTAGCGCCAGTGGCAGAGTGAGGAGTTGATCTGTAGGTCATCAACGCCGTATTTGGATCTGCCTGGGCAAGAATTTTCTTTGCAGTCTTCACAGCAGATTCGGCGGCACCGTTGGCTTGTGGAAAGTGTGGGCCTGATGTATGGTGGTCAAAACCAAACTCTTTTGCAAATTCAGCCATGTCATAAGAGTTAAATGGTGGGCCATTGTCGCTTACCACAATGGTATTCCATGTGTGGCAAAAATCTGCTTGAAACATAGAATGACTTCCGCGTTGGTCAGTGATGTGACTTGCTTGATCTCAATCCATCTTGAGTAATAGTCAATCACAACCAGGTAGCTCTTTCCTTGAAATTTGGCAAAGTCAGCTCCAAGTCTTGACCATGGCCGTTGCGGAAGTTCAGTCGGACGTAGCAGTTGGTGTCGCTGTGCTGGCTTGTTTTCTTGACAGATTTGACAGTTTTCCATGAGGCGCTTCAAATCACCTCGGAGACCTGGCCAACAGACAGTCAGCTCAGCAGATTCAAGGCACTTTGATAGACCTTGATGGCTTTCATGGAGTTTTTGCAGAACCTCTGCTCGCTGGCTTGCTGGAACCATGACTCTGTCTTGATAAACCACCAGTCCATCTACAACAGAAAGGTCACTCTTGACCTTTTCATACGGTCGCAGTGTCGATGGAACCTGCATAGGCCATCCCTCCTGAATGAACTCAATAACTTTCTGAAGATCTTCATCTTCATCAGTCGCAGCTCGCAGTAACTTCAATCTCCGGTCAGTGATTGGCCACAATGACTGTACCAAATGAATGTGTAAGTCAACTTCTGCAGCATTTTCCATGTCTTCTTCTTGCATCGGTAAAGGGCTGCGACTTAGGCAGTCAGTAACGACTAAATCCTTGCCTGGTACGTGGCGTACAACTGCGTTAAAACGTGCCATCCTCATAAGAAGTCGTTGACACCTTGGGGGTGCTTGGTCTAAATCTTTTGTGGACATCAGTGGAACAAGTGGTCGATGGTCAGTGAGGAGTTCGAATGAACTTAGTCCAACTATGTACTTGTAAAACTGTTCACAGGCCCACACACTTGCTAGACATTCTTTCTCGATCGGACTGTATTTCTGCTCTGATGATGTCAGTGTATGAGAAGCGAAGGCAATGGGCTGGAGTTCACCTCTGTTGTCTCTCTGAAGAATCACTGCACCAAGCTTCCATGAAGATGGAGTATGGCTGCCTTAATGGCGGGATAAAAAACGGTCATACACACAAAACTCCACTGCCTGTCTATACAGGCAGTGTCTGCAGGAGTACCAGCCTGCGTACGCAGAAAGAAAAAAAGAAAACTGCACCCAGGCCGTAGGAACTTGAGTCGGCACTCACTACAGTGGGACGTTCAGTGTTGCAGAAATTCAGGGATGGAAGATTGCTGATAATCTTTTTCACAGCATCGAATGCGTCACCCTGTGGACTGTCCCATTGCCACTGGACATCCTTTTTCAGGAGATCTGTGAGCGGCTTCATTGTTGTTGACAGATCCTTGGTACATCGGCCAAGATACTGAAGCATGCCCATTACACGCTTGAGCTCGACCACATTCTTTGGTGGCTCCAACTTCATGATGGCGTCGACCTTAGCAGGATCAGGTCTGATGCCTTTGGCACTGATCAAGTGACCAAAGAAGGACTCCTCCGACTTGCTGAAGTGACACTTGTCAGGGTTCAGCCTTAGTCCAGAGTTCTCAATGCCATGTAATGCCTGTGACAGTCTCTCATCATGTTCTTTCTGTGTTGCACCATGGATAATCATATCATCCATAATGACTTCGCAGCCTGGAAGTCCATTTAGTGTCTCTGACATCTTCCGCTGAAATTCTTCACTCCCAACGCAGACTCCCATGGGAACACGCAGGAAACAGTAGCGTCCATAGTTTGTAATGAATGTGGTCAGATGCGCACTGTCAGGATGTAACGGCACCTGCCAAAATCCGCTTGGAACATCAAGCGTGGAAACTATTTTTGAACCTGACAATTTTGGGGCCATGTCCTCCAGATTGGGCAAAATCAGATGTGGCCTCTTGATGTTCTGATTTAATTTCTTGAAATCAACACATAAACGAATGTTACCGTTCTTCTTCTTAACTGGGACAACAGGCGCACAATAGTCAGTGGCTGTCGTTACTTTCTGAATCACGCCATCTCTCTCCATTCTATCAAGCTCCTCCTTCACTTTCGCTTGCAGTGGGAAGGGGATACGCCTGGCTGTGTGAAGGCAGTAGGGCTCTGCATTCTCCTTCAGTACCAGCTTCACCGGCTCTGTCTTGAGAAGTCCTGTTAAGCCAAATATGTTGTCACTGACTTTAGTTTCTTCAAGACGTTTCACTAGTCCCATGGCTTCTGAGACGGATCTTGCCAATAAGTTGGCACCCACCGATGTTGGTACCACAATGACATGAAAACAGTATGTGACACTCTTACGATCCTTATTTCTGTTCACTCTAGCCACAAATTCTCCTACAGTGTCGACTTTCCCATCTGGAGAATTCAAGTATGGAACTGAGGATGCAGACAGCAGCGGTTGTCTTGGCAACTTCTGGAAGTCACATTCTTTCAGGATAGTCACATCTGCACCTGTGTCAATCTTAAATAATACAGACTTGCCTTAAAAAGGCAGTTCCACTGTCCAAGCACTGCGCTTTTCTTGGACATTGACTGCAGCAGCATCCAGGAAATACTCGACATCAGCTTCTGGTTCATCCTCCAAATTCACGGTTGACCTCTGGTTCTTACACATGTGACCAAAATGATTGCGACCTCCACAACACTTGCAGCGCTGGCGCTTGGCTGGACAAGTTTTGTCTCCATGATCATAGCCACCCATCTCACAAAGTTTCTTGCTGCGATGAAGTGATGGGGTATTGTCAGTAGCATAGTTCCGGCCACCAGTTATGGTCCGTGCTCGGCCACGCCCTCCACTGTAACCTGAGTCACGATGGAACCCTGTGCCCCGATGACTGGTCGTCTCTTCTATATCAAGTTTTTCAAACTGTTTAGACTGTTCTTTTATCTGCTGCTTAATTTGCTCCTGTTGACGTGCTATGGTGATGGCTTTTTCCAGAGTCAGGTCACTATGTAGCTGTAACTTTTCTTTCAGCTGACGATCACGCAAGCCTATCACGAGTCTATCCCTGACTTGATCATCTGGGTCAGCAGAGTTACACTGCTTCACTAAAATGTTAAGAGCTCCAACAAATTCTTCCACAGTTTCACCTTCATGCTGTGACCTTGAGTTGAACATCGAACGATCATGAATAATATTACGCTTAGGCAAAAACTATTCTGTGAACTTCCTTATCAGTATGTCAAAGTCAGTGTCACTTTCCACTAGGTTACCATCTTCGTCAACTTCCCACTTAAAAGCAGACATGATCTGCACTGCTTGCTTTGTTCCCATAGCATACAGAAGTGAGTCTCTTTGAACTTCACCATCCTCTTTTTGCAGTTTTGTAGCTCGGCGAAAACGTAGAAACTCTTCGCTCCATCCTTCCCAATCCGCTGCACGGAAGGAGAAACGTTGCGGGGGATCGTAACGATACGTCGCCATTTCTTCTCTAGACTTACGATACACAGATCATAAAAACGATGCTCGAACTGATCAGCAAGCAAAGTCAGTCAATCAAACTGAAGTCAACACTTACAGGCGTTAAAATCATCACTTCTGACACCATATCAGGTTGGCCGGGCGTGTATGCGGTTCTGAATAACTATAGTTAAGCCGGAGACTCCTTTCGTCTTGATGAGAAGTTTACTCGTCGCTCCGAGATACACGGGAGACAACTCCTATTCCCAAATTACAAAACGTCTACGGAGTTGCTTCCCTTGACATTGACAACCAAAAGTACACAAACCGACAGTTGCAGCAAAGCAGCCCCGACTTACGCTGAGGTTGTGGCAAGACCAGCTGCTGTTCCTGGGGGTTCCCAGCCGTCACCGCACACCGTGCAGCAGGAACCTTCACGGAGCAAGGCCTCACCGCACACCGTGCAGCAGGAACCTTCACGGAGCAAGGCCTCTACACCGACTCAGAGTAGATCTGGTGAAGAAATCCATAGATCTTCCCATGATGTAAGTATCAGGTTTGACTTGCAAAAAGAATTGGATGTTGACTGCAGCATGTTGTCACAACAGGTGAAACAGCAAAAAGGTAAAATGTCAACTTACAGGTGGAAAAGAAGTTAGAAGCTGTTTCACCTATCAGGTTTGACGTCAAACAAAAACACTCTGGCACAACGCGATTCGAAAAACGAAAAGAACAGGAGAGTATGCCTGAAGTTTTAATTCTGCATGACTCGGTGCTGAATCGTGTACATGGAGACAGATTGGGGAGGTCATACCATTTCAAACCTCCATGAAAAAGAACTCTACTCTGACCGACGCAGAATTCCCTGAAAGCTGTCAGCTCCAACTCAAGAAATATAGATGTAGTTGTCATACACTCTGGAATCAATGACTTGAAATCTAAAGATAGCATGGAATTAAGCAAATCATTTGCTACTACTTTGAAGGAAGCTGACAAGAAAAAAACTAAAACACAGTTTGTTGTAAGCAATGTCACCTCTGTCAAAGACCAGACGCTGGAGGCCAAAAGAGAGTTATTCAATGCTACTGTTGGATGTAGGCAACATCTCTTTCATCAAACATGACAACATGAAGAAACATCCCCTCAGGGACGGCATTCACCCCACTATAAGAGGCACCAGCATACTGGCTGGCAACATTGGACGTCGTGTCCGAAACTTGGTGTGGGAAACCCCGAAACGGCCTGCACGTCAGTCTAGATTCCACCGTCCCCAGTCCTACCCTGGCCCTCAACACCACGCCTGACATAACCGCTTCCATGCTTTGAGTCCTACCCTGACCCTCAACACCACGCCTGACATAACCGCTTCCATGCTTTGAGTCCTACCCTGGCCCTCAACACCACGCCTGACATAACCGCTTCCATGCTTTGAGTCCTACCCTGGCCCTCAACACCACGCCTGACATAACCGCTTCCATGCTTTGAGTCCTACCCTGACCCTCAACACCACGCCTGACATAACCGCTTCCATGCTTTGAGTCCTACCCTGGCCCTCAACACCACGCCTGACATAACCGCTTCCATGCTTTGAGTCCTACCCTGACCCTCAACACCACGCCTGACATAACCGCTTCCATGCTTTGAGTCCTACCCTGACCCTCAACACCACGCCTGACATAACCGCTTCCATGCTTTGAGTCCTACCCTGACCCTCAACACCACGCCTGACATAACCGCTTCCATGCTTTGAGTCCTACCCTGACCCTCAACACCACGCCTGGCATAACCGCTTCCATGCTTTGAGTCCTACCCTGGCCCTCAACACCACGCCTGACATAACCGCTTCCATGCTTTGAGTCCTACCCTGACCCTCAACACCACGCCTGACATAACCGCTTCCATGCTTTGAGTCCTACCCTGACCCTCAACACCACGCCTGACATAACCGCTTCCATGCTTTGAGTCCTACCCTGACCCTCAACACCACGCCTGACATAACCGCTTCCATGCTTTGAGTCCTACCCTGACCCTCAACACCACGCCTGACATAACCGCTTCCATGCTTTGAGTCCTACCCTGACCCTCAACACCACGCCTGACATAACCGCTTCCATGCTTTGAGTCCTACCCTGACCCTCAACACCACGCCTGACATAACCGCTTCCATGCTTTGAGTCCTACCCTGACCCTCAACACCACGCCTGACATAACCGCTTCCATGCTTTGAGTCCTACCCTGACCCTCAACACCACGCCTGACATAACCGCTTCCATGCTTTGAGTCCTACCCTGACCCTCAACACCACGCCTAACATAACCGCTTCCATGCTTTGAGTGACTGGGACATGTTTCTTTAATGCTCACTCGCCTTTCTGGGAGAAGGAATGTCAAACAGTTACAAGCAACCGTTTCGTTGAAAATCTTGCGGATTCCTCCCCCCGTCTTCTAAATGATGAGCGAATCACACGCATACCCAATAATCTCAATCATAGAGCCATCGCCATTGACTCAACACTGTTGTCACCTGAATTAACACCCTTTTGTACCTGGAACCCAATAGAAGATCCTCTGAACAGTGATCATATACCACTTGTGACCAGGTTTGAACTAGATCAACCATCAGTTACAGACTCAACAGAAGACAAGGTTCCAAAATATAATTACAAACGTGCTGACTGGAGCAAATTTACAAACATATTACTTTCTTATGAAACTTCTGATCAGGATGTTGACACCTTATACATGATGTTTACTAAAGCTGTTCTGCATGCCGCTGACGAATCCATTCCCAAGCATCAAAAAAGCATGTCGGTAACATTTGGTGGAATGAAGCTTGCCAGAGAGCAAAAGATGAGAAAAAAATAAAATTTAATGCTTATCTAAAGCACAAATCTATTGAAAATCATGTGGGAATGAAAAAAACAAAAATAAATGTAACAAGGTAATAGATGAAGCAGAAAAAGAATACTGGTCATCTTTTTGTAAAGCTTCAAATTATAAAGATCTTCAGAAAAGTATGGGAAAAAATGAAAACAATGAAGAATGGCGCAATATTGCCACAGTATCTAATACAATGACCTCATTGTGATCTGCCAACTAATTACGAAAAAGCTGAAGCCTTTGCTGACATGTCTGCAAATAATAATCGCAGCGATTGACTATCGGACAAAGATAGAAAGTACAGAGCAGAACATGTTACATCTTAGTGATGAAGACTCGGAACAGACCGGAAATCTGTCTATTAATGCTGCAATGACGATGGAAGAATTAACAGAATGTATCTCTAATCTCGGCAGCAAGAAAACATTAGTTGGGCTGAATGGAATTTCTAACAAAATGTTTGGTCATTTATCACTTAATGTGCTGAACGTTTTACATTTTGTTTTTAAAAAATGCTGGGACAGTGGTCAACTACCAAATATATGGAAACAATCAATTGTTGTACCCATTCACAAACAGCAAAGCCCCGAAATGATAAAAACAGCTACAGACCAATTGCGTTCACGTCACATACATGTAAACTTATGGAGAGAATTACATTAAGGAGACTTAATTATTATTGTGAAAAGTATATGGTGATTCCAACTAATCACGCAGGCTTTAGAAGAGGTAGATCGACCATTGATCACCTGATAAAACTAACTGCTCAAATTAAGCAACAGTTTGCCAGACGAAAGAATGTTCCTGCTACGTTTTTTGACGTCAAAAAGGCTTACGACCAAGTGTGGCACAATCGACTACTGACAAAGTTACGAAAAGTTGGTATTGTGGGTAATATGCTTGATTTTATCAAAAGCTTTCTTCTTAATCGGTCAACACAGGCAAGGATTGGGAATACTTACTCCAATAGTAGATCTCTTCATATGGGCATTCCTCAGGGATCAGTGATTGCCCCTATTTTGTTCAATATTTTGATATACGATCTTCTAGTATGGGGGGTTATCGAAAGATGCAGTTTTAGTTCAATATGCCGACGACATATGCCTATGGATGAAAGCATCAATGAAAAGAAAAACTCCAACTAGAGCTCTGAATTACACCAAGAAGTTATACCAACACGAACTCAATAAAATAAGTAATACATGACTGAAAATGGTCTTTCATTATCTCTTGAAAAAAAACAACCCAACATGATGCTTTTCAATTCAGGATATAACCCTGAAAGACTTCCGGTATTTCCTATCCATGGCTTATACGATATACTCAAACAAGTAAGTTTTTGTGTATTTTCTTACGTCTCTTACGTCAAAACTTTCCTGGACTACCCATACTGAGCATACACTAACCAAAGCAAGGGAGAGTTTAAACTTCTTAAAAATCGTAGTAAGCAACAACAACAACAACAACAACAACAAAAAAAAAAGGGGGGGGGGGGGGGGGGGGGGGGACAGGATACAAAGATATTAATATTACTATCAACGTCACTTGTGCGTTCCAAACTGACGTATGCCCAGGACGTAGTTTTCAGTGCTCCACAACATCTATCAACTAAAATACAAAGTGCTGACTGCAAAGCCTATAAACTTTCCCTAGGAGTTCCATTTCATGCATGAAATTTAGGAACCTATAAAGAAGCAGGTGTTTTACCTCTTGATGAGTTAAGAGCTCTTTATACTGCCAAATATGTTTTACGAATTTCCTCGTTCGAAAATTTCAGAGAAGCTGAAGTCTGTATGAGGTCTGATCTTCATTTTGCAAAAAGAGCTAAATTCATCCAATCATTAAAATCCATAAACACGTTTACTTCAGATCTTTAAAAAAAAAAATTCAAAATTAGACAGTAAGGAAATAGCAACCAAATCTTCATACTCACCTGTACCTACATGGGAGATGAACAATCTGAAGCTTCACATAGATCACACAAACTTATCCAAAAATGATTCACCTAATATCCTTAGAAGTTCTGTCTGCTTCCATATTGAAAACAAGTATTCTGAACATTTAAAGATTTATACTGATGGGTCTGTACTTGGGAACAGAGAAGTAGGAGCTGCCTTCTTCGTTATACCAGCTTTAAAAGTTGAGAAACGGTTTCACATACGTGAAAATGTTTCTATTTTTACTGCTTTAATATTGAAGGCCCTGAATTACATTTTTGATTTTCCGAAAAACATATTTCAAGTTTTATTATGTGTTGATTCTAAATCGGTGTTACAGGCACTTAAATCATTAAACCAGAAAATGCGATCGGAATTGATAACTGAAATTAAGCACACTGTTCATCTTTTATAATTGAAAGGCACCAGCATAACTTTTTGTTGGGTACCTTCCCATTGTGGAATTGTTTCCAATAAATGGGCTGATCGAGCTGTAAAAAAGGAGCAAACAATCAGGATGGTTCACTTTCAGTTAAGATACAGCTAGATTTACAAGAAGGTCATAGATGTTTAGTAAATGTGTCATACGAACTGTTTGACGAGAAACTTACAAATCTGTGAAGTGTCACTACAGTCAGCACTGCATAAATGCTAAGAACAAAAGAAATATTAAATCTCTTTTATTTTTCTTCTCCGGATCTTATTCCAGGTCAGTTTCCAGCCGGCCTAATGTATAGGTTTCGTTTAAATGCTCTCCGCACAAAATACAGCAAAAATGTCCAGTGCATGTGTGGAAGAGAACGATTAAACATTCACTCGTCCATTGCTCCAAAGTCACAGAACTAGTATCTCTAAGAGTGGGACGACAGCTTTTACCCCAGTCTTCCATCTCTCTTGAAAGCATGTTGAACAGTTATTCACTTCTTCGCATTTTTTCGGAGGGCTTGATTAATTGTCCAGCTGGTATCTTACTGTGATTGATTCAGTTTCCATCAACCTGAACACCCATTTTTGTGATAGTACTCTCGCTTTTCGCGCGCGCGCGCGCACACACACACACACACACACACACACACACACACACACACACACACACACACACTACACCACACACACCACACACACCTTCTCTCTCTTTCTCTCTCCCTCTCTCTTTCTCTCTCTCTCTCTCTCATATACACACACATCTACACATACACGCACGTACACAAACACGGATGCAAGCACGCACGCATACACATACGCACGCGCAAGCGCGCGCGCGCGCACACACACACACACACACACGCACACACACACACACCACACACACCTTCTCTCTCTTTCTCTATCCCTCTCTCTCTCTCTCTTTCTCTCTCTCTCTCTCATATACACACACATCTACTCATACACGCACGTACGGAAACACGGATGCAAGCACGCACGCACGCACATACGCACGCGCGAGCGCGCGCGCGCGCGCACACACACACACACGCACACACATATGTATGCATATATATATATATATATATATATATATATAATTTTTTTTAATGTATTGACATGCAAATGCATGTGTTGGCTGTTGCTTTCCTAGTGTTCTACTTGTTAATTCGATGTTGAAGGATTAATGCGTTAGTGTTATTTCATATTTGGTAGATTCTCATTGATTTTCATATGTTCATAGCTTTGGTACTCATTGTTTGATAATTAACATTTTTACCCATTTTCCCTATCCAATAATTGTATTTCAAACACTTGTACACTCTCATGCAAATACTGAGAAACACACGTAGTTCATATCAACCTTTTACATGCGGTCAACTCCTTCCCACTTTCCCTATCCCTTCCCTTTTCCCCATCCTTTCCGACTATCTAATATCACTTTTAGTGAACAGACGTTAAACACACTAACAACAACAGCAACAACACAACAACAACACCAACACACACACACACACACACACACACACACACACACACACACACACAGAAAGTTAGAAAAGAGCCGGCACAAAACAAACTGACTAAGGCGAGTTTGATATGCTCAGACATGAATATATGCACGCGCACATTTAGACAGGGGAAAAAAAAAGTGCTCTCATGAACACTTAAAATGTGCATTTCATTGAACACGGACATCCGAGCTTTCTGGTGTGAAAGACTCACGCTTATCGACCGCTCCCCTTCCCCACTCCTCAACCCCCATCCCCCACCCACCTGACGTTAACGGCGACTGTGTTTTGTCTGTCGTGCCTGTAGAAAAGCTCTGTGTCCAAAGCAGCTCTCGCAGACTTAGCATGTGTTGAGGCTTTGCGATTTGAGCCACATTGGCTGAGGCACTGGTCGACACCTGTCCGCGACATGGAGGGCAGAGTGGTGACAGATTCAAACTGTGATCTCTTTAGTGATGTTACTCTATCAAAATACTTCGCAAGTGTCCAACCAGACTTACTCAATATTGCTCGCAAATATCACGTTAGACTTCATCAATATTGCTCGGAAATGTTCTGTCAGACCATATCAATATTGCTTGGAAATGCCTGATCACACCTTGTCAATATTGCTCGTAAAGGCCCAGTTAGACCATACCAATATTGCTCGCAAATATCACGTCAGACCTTACCAATATTGCTCGCACACGTGTGTCACGAAGGTCCAGTACAACGTTTACAGGGACGGTGTCTATAGATCAATATCAAAGCATTTATGTCTCACTGCGAACGTCTGTTTGCTGTTTGGTTAAACAACAAAAAACCTTGCAATAACTACGCATTCTTTGTTCCAATGGCAGGCAGCCGTGTCTTTGAGGCAAAGAGCATGCGCGCCAAAACACGGTGAAACGTCGGACATGTCTGCGGGCGATGGTGTTGGCAGTAGTGACTCCACGCATGGGAACGCTCCCGTGGAGCTTCTGTCGTGTCACATCCAGTGGCCATTACAGAATGGCATCTGCCAGGGAGCAATTATGTCCCTTTCTGTGTTAATGTCCCTTTCTGTGTTAATGGTATGTGTTAATAGTGCCTGCACCCTATGTGAACACAGCGCAGGCTTCCAAGGCTGGTGCAGGATTGCTCCCAGTTGGATTGTTCGGCAGTTGAGGACAGTACTTCTCTGGGTCGTACCCGCACCTTCGGGTATATCTGTTTGTTCTTCTCGGCCAAATTCTTTTTACCACGTCAGTTCCAGCTGGGCGCCCGAACACAGCAGTCCGAAGGCGTGCGGACTTTACCGAAGTCTCAAGGGAGGCTACCGACTGACATCTTGATGCGATCACGCGTGGACGGCGAGCGGGATTCTCCTTCCTCAAGTTTGCACAAGTTTCACAATTTCAGACTTTAAGATGTTTCTTTCTCAACTGGCGGAAAACAATCGCTGTCTAATTCTTCTGCGTCATCGATGAAGTATTCTGTGATGAAAGAGAGTACTCCTTCAGTCTCAGGGATATTTGCTGCAATATTTGACTCAAAAGGTCTGAATATGAAATTCGCTTCTCACTTTGTCGGTCCTCAATAAAATTGGGTAAACACTTAACCTTAGATAGAACGTCTCACCTTTTATTTTGTTAGCTGTGGCTATTCTTCACCTTCTTTTCCATCCTTAACGCGTTCATTCAATTTAACAAGAGTGATCTATCCATAGATAAGAAGAGAATAAACGTGCGACTATCGTACTCATCTGTACGAGCTCACCGCTCTGCCTTCAAAGTATCCGCGCACAATGCAGACGAAGCTTTTGATCGGGATCGGCCGACTTCGTGTCCACTCGAACGGGCTCGGCAATTGTCGGAATAGCTCGTTTCCGTGATCCAGCTGGAACTGACGTGGTAAAAAAAAATCTAGGGCGATGGTATTGGCAGTACCGACTCCACGCTGACTCCGTGTCTGTAAGGTCTTGTATGAAAGTCAGTTTTGTTGTTTTTATTTGTTTGGTTGCTTTTCTTAAAAAAAAAACATTTTCACAGCAGCTTTGTTGAAAAGAATTTCCCTAGTTCCGTCAATGTGTGTGTGAAAAAATAAACTCATACACAAATGCAAAACATGTGAGTGCGCATGCGTATACGAATTCCTCTCCCTGCACACACACACACACACACACACACACACACACACACACACACACACACACACATACACACACACGCGCGCGCGCGCGCACACACACACACGCATATACTCTCTCTCTCTCTCACACACACACACACACACACACACACACACACACACACACACACACACACACACACCCCACACACACTGACTGACTGAAACCAATTTTCTTGTCAGATTAACTCAAGGTTGTACTGACAACACACACACACACACACACACACACACACACACACACACACACACACACACACACACTAACTCACGAGCGCGCGCAAGATAAAAGAAAAAAAGAATAGTTTATTGGGTACATTCCACGTCCCACACTGATGACATCGAAGTAAATATTCCCATAGCCTTTGCTATACAACAACAGCAACAATGACAATAACAACGACGATAGCAACGACAATAACAACAACAACAATAACAACAGCACAATTGCAACAGCAAAAGAAGACGAAAAGAAATAAACACACAGTAACCAAAAAAGTACAAACACACACACACTGTCTCATCTTTCACACACACACACACACACACACACACACACACACACACACACACACACAGAGAGAGAGAGAGAGAGAGAGAGAGAGAGAGAGAGAGAGAGTGAGACAGAGAGAGAGAGGCGCTTCAGACGCTTCAGATACGTTTTTATTGACAATGGCCTGCATAGCCTTTATGCCAAAGGGGTGTACATTAATGCAAAGAAACATAATGTAAGGTAAGGTAATGTTGCTTATAGCCCAGCCGACCGCAAAGGGACAACAACAACAAACCACCATTCACACATCTCTTTGAAATACACCTAAAAACGCAGCAGAAACTTCGTTTAAAATCCTTATTCTGTAAAATCTTAGATCAGATGAAAACTGTTAATCTCTTTCAGAAATTCGAAGATCATATCTCTGAACAAGGTTTTCATGGAGTCTGCTGTAAAGTGTTTATGTCTCACATCGTGCAAGTCCCAACACTTAAAGAAACATTAATTATAACAGATCACGTAAATGTTTATGTTAAGACTCGAAACCATGTAGAATAAAAAGAAAATAACAACGTACTTCTTCATCACTCAAAATAATGTAATACAAGTGTGCCTCACACAGGCACACATATTCACTGAAATAAATCATTTCGGCACGGTCACATCAATCATCACCATCCGATTCACCATTATTCATGATAGCGAAGAGAACAAAAACATTTTTACATAAGGTAATCAAGCATGGGAAAATACATGAAAAGAAAAACTCAAACATTAGTAGGTTCTTACCGAGCATTTCTTTTTCCTAACATTAGATGCCCCTGCAACATACTTAGCCAGTAGAGTTAATATCCTATTATTGTCAGAGGAGAACAACCTATACAGGTTATGATTTTCTGTCGCAATATAATATTGAACAGTTGAGATTTCTCTCTGATATCGTATTACGCTCCACAATAGAATATAAAGTAATCTTCATTTTTTTCTCACACCATCTGTACACATTACACACAAATCATCTGCAGTGCCCTTGGGATTAAACCATGCTTTATTTGCATTTAGTCCGTGTCCTACTTCTGAATCTAACAAACATATCCTGCGCCATTTATTAGTGGCTACAGTCAGAAATTTTTTTTAAAGGTTTTAAGATACTTTTAAACGAATAGAACCAGGAACACTTCATATCATATTCCATCTAAGAATGCCAGTTTTGTTTATAACTGAGATGAGACGGTCTTTAAATTCCAACATAGATGTTCTTTCATCGCCGACCCCCTGACTGAGCCATACCACACCAAATCCGTTTACTGTCAACACCTGCTTTATAGCAGCAACCCAGTTCTGCTTTGCTAACTCAAACTGATGTAGTAACACATCGTGTGCTTGTCTACATAAAGTTTTTTAACCAGTAGGCTCGCTGGATTTCTTCATATTTGTAACAGTCCTCTCTGGATGAAAAACTACCAAGACATTCATATTTACTATTTATAACTCAAACACAATATTACGTTCTCAATAATGCACGCGGTACTTTCCGGGCGAGTCGAATGACACAGATATGACGTCACTGGGCAGTATGAATTGGGACAAAGCGAACACAAAACAAACACAACGACCGCTGAATTCCACTTACAGGGGTATCCAGCCAGGATACCAATAGTCCTGTCCACCCGGGTGGAAGAGTTTCGCGAAACGAGAGCCAGGCTTCATAAAATCCTTCATGTATACTTTCCTTCCTGAGTTGAGGTATCCGATCCACCACGAGAATGTCCCGAACGTCAGGATCACGTGATCCATGGCCCTCAGCACCAGCATGTCCACGACAGCCTTGTTGTTCTCCAAGTAATGCACGCGGTAGCTTTTCGGGAAATTCTCCTTGCACCATTGCAGGCCATCAGAGGCGACGATGAACACACAGTCGTGGTACAAATCTGAGAAATACGCCAAAGACCTGTTGATATATTCTGGAGATGCCACCGGGTATCCCAGCCTTTGGGAAAAAGGACTCGTGTTGTCCCCCAGCCGAACGTGAACCCCTATGAGCGTAGATGAAGGGTATCGTTTCCTCAATTCCGCGGCTTTGGCCTTGGAGGTCTGCTGAATGTTGTCGTTGAACGTGATGGCTTTGCGAATCTGGGCTCTGTATTTGTCAAAGTATCTGTACGACTGCAGGAACCTGCCTATCCGGTAGTCATAGTTTGGGTCCAGCCGGGTGAAATTCTCGTTGTACTTGCAGCACGTTTTTTCCATCATCTCCCTGGCCTTTCTGCAACGCTCTTCCAGCTCGGGGGAAGGGAACAGCGTGGCAGAACCCCCGCTGAAATTCTTCAGAATGCTCTGGAGATATCCTTTCAGAAACACAGCCGTGCGATTGGAAGCCAAGGCCAGTCCTAGCGCACTAGCGTACTGAAAGAGCTGGTTCCCCAAACGTGCGTGAGGATACACGCAAAGCAGTTTGGGAGAAGCGTTGTCTTTGGCAGTGTCATTCCAAACTGCTGTTGATGGTGAGCTAGGCGCTGATCCTGGTCCCGTGCTTTTGAACAACAGGGGATGTTTTGAGAGGGAGCTTTTCACGGAAGAGATTCTGTCTTCCTCCCGCAAGGTCTGTGCTCCTTCAGAAGTCAGGATGTTAGGATTCAGAACAGAGCGTTCGGTGGATTCTTCGGTTTCCTCAACGGTCTGGCCATGGCGTTGACTGGTGTGGATTTTGAGAGAAATCCACAGAGATAAGATGCACACGAGGATAAGAATCAGCTCTGAAATTAGAAACAGACCAAACAGAAGGCGATCATCATGTAGGGCAATAAAAGGAATTAACTCTGTACATTGTATGTCAACAGGGCTGTGTCAGCAAGCATGTGTACATTGTATGTCAACAGGGCTGTGTCAGCAAGCATGTGTACAATTTATGTCAACAGGGCTGTGTCAGCAAGCATGTGTACATTGTATGTCAACAGGGCTGTGTCATCAAGCATTTGTACATTGTATGTCAACAGGGCTGTGTCAGCAAGCATTTGTACATTGTATGTCAACAGGGCTGTGTCAGCAAGCATTTGTACATTGTATGTCAACAGGGCTGTGTCAGCAAGCATTTGTACATTGTATGTCAACAAGGCTGTATCAGAAGCATTTGTACATTGTATGTCAACAGGGCTGTGTCAGCAAGCATTTGTACATTGTATGTCAACAGGGCTGTGTCAGCAAGCATGTGTACATTGCCTGTCAGCAGGGCTGTGTCAGCAAGCATTTGTTCATTGTATGTCAACAGGGCTGTGTCATCAAGCATGTGTACATTGTATGTCAAGAGGGCTGTGTCAGCAAGCATTTGTACATTGTATGTCAACAAGGCTGTGTCAGCAAGCATTTGTTCATTGTATGTCAACAGGGCTGTGTCAGCAAGCATTTGTAGATTGTATGTCAACAGGGCTGTGTCAGCAAGATTTGTACATTGTATGTCAAGGGGCTGTGTCAGCAAGATGTGTACATTGTATGTTAACAAGGCTGTGTCAGCAAGCATTTGTATATTGTATGTCAAGAGGGCTGTGTCAGCAAGATTTGTATATTGTATGTCAACAGGGCTGTGTCAGCAAGCATGTGAACATTGTGTGTCAACAGGGCTGTGTCAGCAAGCATGTGTACATTGTATGTCAACAGGGCTGTGTCAACAAGCATGTGTACAATTCATGTCAACAGGGCTGTGTCAGCAAGCATGTGTACATTGTATGTCAAGAGGGCTGTGTCATCAAGCATTTGTACATTGTATGTCAACAGGGCTGTGTCAGCAAGCATTTGTACATTGTATGTCAACAGGGCTGTGTCAGTAAGCATTTGTACATTGTATGTCAACAGGGCTGTGTCAGCAAGCATTTGTACATTGTATGTCAACAGGGCTGTATCAGAAGCATTTGTACATTGTATGTCAACAGAGCTGTGTCAGCAAGCATTTGTACATTGTATGTCAACAGGGCTGTGTCTGCAAGCATGTGTACATTGCCTGTCAGCAGGGCTGTGTCAGCAAGCATTTGTGCATTGTATGTTAACAGGGCTGTGTCATCAAGCATGTGTACATTGTATGTCAACAAGGCTGTGTCAGCAAGCATTTGTTCATTGTATGTCAACAGGGCTGTGTCAGCAAGCATTTGTGCATTGTATGTCAACAGGGCTGTGTCAGCAAGATTTGTACATTGTATGTCAACAGGGCTGTGTCAGCAAGCATGTGTACATTGTATGTCAACAAGGCTGTGTCAGCAAGCATTTGTATATTGTATATGAACAGGGCTGTGTCAGCAAGATTTGTATATTATATGTCAACAGGGCTGTGTCAGCAAGCATGTGTACATTGTGTGTCAACAGGGCTGTGTCAGCAAGCATGTGTACATTGTATGTCAACAGGGCTGTGTCAACAAGCATTTGTACATTGTATGTCAACAGGGCTGTGTCATCAAGCATTTGTACATTGTATGTCAACAGGGCTGTGTCAACAAGCATATGTAGATTGTATAACAACAGGGCTGTGTCAGCAAGCATTTGTACATTGCCTGTAAACAGGGCTGTGTCAGCAAGCATGTGTACATTGTATGTCAACAGGGCTGTGTCAGCAAGCATGTGTACATTGTATGTCAAGAGGGCTGCGTCAGCAAGCATTTGTACATTGTATGTCAAGAGGGCTGTGTCAGCAAGCATTTGTACATTGTATGTCAAGAAGGCTGTGTCAGCAAGCATTTGTACATTGCCTTTAAACAGAGCTGTGTCAGCAAGCATTTGTACATTGCCTGTAAGCAGGGCTGTGTCAGCAAGCATTTGTACATTGCCTGTAAACAGGGCTGTGTCAGCAAGCATTTGTACATTGCCTGTAAACAGGGCTGTGTCAGCAAGCATTTGTACATTGCCTGTAAACAGGGCTGTGTCAGCAAGCATTTGTATATTGCCTGTAAACAGATCTGTGTCAGCAAGCATGTGTACAGGGGTGGAATGGGAGTGGGTGAAAGAGAGAATAGGCTGGAGAGAAAGATGGGTACAGTGGAAGAGAGAGGAAGAGGAAAGGAGGAGTGAAAAAGCTCTGTCATGTTCATGTTAACCAGCGAGAATAAAGATGGTGTGGAGTTGTGTTTTGAGACGACGTAGTGGAGCTGTGACCGATCAGTACTGTTATCATTTTAAGTCAGGTACAAAACAAACACGAAACGGATACAAAGCAACGCTTACTTTGATACACAGTGCTAAACACACGGGTGAATGTCAACAAAACGTATCCTGTTCAGACATCACAGTCAACAGACACAGAGACTGTTCGAAACAATGCTACTACATGACTGTCAGGGAGGAGATGAGAAAAGGGAAAAGGAGAAAGGAGATGCAAAGCACAGAGACAGATGACTAACTGTAGGGGAATGACAAAGGGAAAAGGAGAAATGAAAATATGGGTAGGGCTATGGTAAAATGAAAAGGAGACATAAAAATATTGGTAGGGTTAAGGTAAAACGAAAAGGAGAAATGAAAACATTGGTAGGGGAGTGGTAAAATGAAAAGGAGACATAAAAAATTGGTAGGAGAGTGGTAAAATGAAAAGGAGAAATAAAAATATTGGTAGGGCAGTGGTAAAATGAAAAGGAGAAATGAAAATATTGGTAGGGCAGTGGTAAAATGAAAAGGAGAAATGAAAATATTGGTAGGGCAGTGGTAAAATGAAAAGGAGAAATGAAAATATTGGTAGGGCAGTGGTAAAATGAAAAGGAGAAATAAAAATATTGCTAGCATTTTGGTAAAATGAAAAGGAGAAATGAAAATATTGGTAGCATTTTGGTAAAATGAAAAGGAGAAAATAAAAATATTGGTAGGGGAGTGGTAAATGAAAAGGAGAAATGAAAATATTTGTAGGGTTATGGTAAAATGAAAAGGAGAAAAAAAATTGCAGGGGAGTGACAAAGTGAAAAGGAGAATGTCACAGAGAGAGAGAGAGAGAGAGAGAGAGAGAGAGAGAGAGAGAGAGAGAGAGAGAGAGAGAGAGAGAGAGAGAGAACTCAGAACTCAGAACTCAGAATATTTTATTTGACAGGCCACAGGCCCATATCAAAGTGAGTGAACAAGGTCAAAATAATTCGGTACAAGCTACTCTTAACGAAAACTCAGCTGAATGGTGTTCAAAGTTAATAAAGAAGACATTCATGAAGCAATTGCAGCATTAATTATTCCGTTCCTAACAGCCATAGCTCTATAAATGAAATTACCAACACTCGTAATAGTGGTCTCAATAGAACAGGCTAACAACATGGACATTTTGAATAGAGAAGGGTGTTTGTAATATTTAGCTGGAATCAACTCAAGGCGCAACTTCTCGTACAAAGGACAAACCAGTAGAAAATGAAGCTCAGTTTCCGGTGCTTCCTTACAGTGTGGACAGAAAATGTCATGGTTTCTATTGCGATCAGTATATCGTAAAAAGTGACATCGTAAAGGCAACATTCCTAACCGAAACCTTGAAAGTAACCTGCGGATGTTAACATGTTTAATTACACAGAGGTAGGGACTTCGAACAAGAGACTGGTTATATGACCGATAAACATCGTACAATTCATGCGATTCAATAGCTGAATGCCAGTCTTGGATGTAACAATCACTTAAACGTTTCTTAAATTCTACAATAAAAGCTTTCACATTACCAACACTTTGCATTTCCCATACAATTCCAAACCCGAATCTATAAAGAACATAGCAAACATTAGTCGTCCAGGTAATATAATTTTGATTCTGCAGATGCAGCAACATATCATAGGCTTTCTTTGGGAGTCTGTTATTATCCATACAAGCAACACGAAGCCAAAATCTGATGCATTTTGCATAAGTATTTACATAAAGAGGGTATCTTCCAGATTCGCCGTACACTAAGTGCCTAGGAGCTTTTGGACTTACACCAAGAAATCTTTTAATAGCAGCTAAGTGCACCCTTTCAATTTGTTCCTGGTTAGATGACAGTCCCCAAATCTCTGCTCCATAAGTTAAGATAGGTTGTATTTGGCAATCGAATAGCTTAAAGAAAATACCAGGAGAATGTTCACCTATTGACCATAGCATTCTGTTGATAGCAGTTAATCCTTTCTTTGCTCTGTTTGCTAGGTCACACATAGTTGGTTGGAAAGATAATCTTGTAGTCAGTGTTATTCCAAGATACTTATACATGTTAACAGTGGAAAGTTGAGCATCACCAAAAGTCCAATTTTCATTCGAAGCAAGGTAACCCCCATTCCTGAATACAACAATATTTGACTTTTCCAGATTCACAAGTAAATCTAAACGTTTTGAAGTATTATACAAGACATTCAGTTGGGTTTGCAAACCAATAACAGTATCAGAAAATAATGCAACATCATCAGCAAATAACAGAATCAAAAGTTCAATGAGGTCTGGAGAAAGCTGAATACCATGTCTACCAAAAGTGCTAATATCTTTAGTTAGTTCATTGATGAACAGTGAAAAAAAGCACAGGTGAACACACTCACCTTGTTTTAGGCCCCGTGGGCATAGAAAAGTATCAGTAAGGTCACCACTAGTTCGAACACAAATCTTCACAACATTATACATACTTTGCAATGCTTTCAAGAATTTTCCATTAAGACCACTAACAGAGAGAACCTTCCACAATTTATCCCTACTTACTAGGTCAAAAGCCTTCCTAAAGTCTATAAATGCGACATAGAGCTTCCTGTGTCTTAACAACTGCTTCTGAATCATTGCCAGTAAAGTGAAAATGTGATCTGTTGTACATCGTTTGTCACGAAAACCAGCTTGTTCCTCCCCAAGAATATTGTTCATTTCAATCCATTTGGTTAACCTTCCATTGAGAACAAAGGTATATATTTTACTACAAATGTTCAACAAAGAGATTCCACGGTA
>CM065748.1:35698590-35703590 GCA_033310375.1 Conus canariensis | reverse complement strand
GTCTTAAATAAGATGGGAGTTGTAAATAATGATAAGTGTAATTTCTGCAGAGATAATAAAGATAGCATTGATCATATATTTTGGAAGTGCAGACATGTACAGATATTTTGGAATTCACTTACTAATCTAGTGAAAGAGAAATGTATAAATACAGAGAATATTAGGATCACGGAATCCTTTGTCTTGCTTGGTCATGACAGTGTTATTACTAGTGATGAAGTATTTAACTTTATAATGATCTTTGCAAAACATTACATGTTCAACTGCAAAGCAAACAATAATGTCCTACAATTAAACGTGTTTCTCAATAAATTAAAAATAACATATAAAACTGAAGAATATAATGCATATTTAAAAATAGACCACACACATTTTTGCAATAAATGGTCTACATATATCCCATAACTATATAATATTGACCCTTTACCATAACTATATATACAAAACAGAGAAGCTATTTAATTACCAACATTTCTAGGGAACTGACTCTATATCTTGATAACAACGCAAAATTATAATTGAGGCCAACTTGATACAGCAAAAGATGTCTATATGTAACCATGTGCATATGCTTGCATTCTACAAACAGCATGTCGGATAATGCGCAAGAAATGTACCCAATCTTTGAAATACTATTGATACCCATATTTTCTTCTCTCTCTCTCTCTCTCTCTCTCTCTCTCTTTATATACATATATCTCTCTCCCTCTTTATGCTCTAAATACTAAAAAAAAGCATAAGAAATGTACATTTGATGCTTTATGCCTTGTTTATGTACTCATACTGCTCTATGCTTTGGAAAAAAAGTGGGGCAGAGGAAAGCTTCTAAATCTCTTGAACCTGTCCATACCAACAGCCAAAAAGGATTTATAGAGAATGAAGCAATCAATGAGTCACTAGACACATAAGTGCATCATCTAATAACTAGATAAATAAATTGAAACTAACTAACCTACAAACTAACAAACAAATAAGCAAAAAACCAAAAACCAAAACCTGACAAACTAACTAACTAACTAACAGCCAACTAACTAGCTACGTAGCTGCGTATCAAGCTCATTAATAAACAAGTAACTAACAGTAACTAACCTACTAATTAACAAAGCATGAAACAGAAACTAAAGTAAGTAAGTAAGTAAGTAAGTAAGTAAGTAAGTAACCAACATACTAGCTAACTTATTAACTTAACAACTATCCAACTAACCAGCAATGTAGCTAATTAACTATTAAATTAATTTAGTGAATAAATACATAACAAATAAACAAATGAATGAATAGATAAGTAAATGAATAAATAAATAAATAAATAAATGAATGGATGAATGAATAAATACATAGATAAACAAACAAATAAATAAACAAACAAACAAAAAAGTAATGAAATAGGTAAATACATGTAAGTAATCTCCCACTCACTCTTTTTGCTCAGGGTCGTGATAAACATGTTGATCCAGCTCCAAAATCTCACCATGAAGAAGTGCAACGAGTTAGGCGAATGTTAGGCCACACACGCACACCCACAGCCACACGATGAGTTCAGGTCCCATCGTTCTTTATCGTCATCAGAAGCACAAAAAACCATCGCAGCCGCGGCGGATCTGTCAGCATTCAGTCGCTGTTGTTCATCTGTTGGACCTGACAACAGATGCGTTGAGGGTGGTGAAGAAGGTTGGGGGGGGGGGGGGGGGGGGATACTGAGGCAGGCAGAGAGAGTGGACTGGGAACGACTGGGAAGGGAGAGTGGGGGGAGGGGAATGGGGGGAGGGGAGTAATAGAGGGGGGAGGGGGAGGAGGAAGGAGATTGTAGAGGAAAGGGTGGGGAAGGGGGTGGGGGAGGGGGGGGAGGAGGATGTAGGTTGTAGAGGAAAGGGAGGGGAGAGGGGATGAGGGGAGGAGGAAGGAGGTTGTAGAGGAAAGGGCGGGGAGGGGTGGTGGGGGGATGGGGGGAGGAGGAAGGAGGTTGTAGAGGAAAGGGTGGGGAGGGGTGGAGGGGGATGAGGGGAGGAGGAAGGAGGTTGTAGAGGAAAGGGCGGGGAGGGGTGGTGGGGGGATGGTGGGAGGAGGAAGGAGGCTGTAGAGGGAAGGGCGGGGAGGGGTGGTGGGGGATGGGGGGAGGAGGAAGGAGGTTGTAGAGGGAAGGGTGGGGAGGGGTGGGGGGGGTGGGGGAGGAGGGGAGGAGGATGGGAGGGGTGGGGGGGATGGGGGGGGACGGGTGGGGGGGGATGGGGGAGGGGAGGAGGAGGAGGGGTTGTAGAGGGAAGGGTGGGGGGGGGAGGGGGGTGGGGAGGAGGAAGGAGGGTTGTAGAGGGAAGGGTGGGGAGGGTGGGGGGGGTGGGGGAGGGGAGGGTTGTAGAGGGAAGGGGGGGAGGGGGGGGTGGGGGAGGAGGAGGGTAGGAGGAAGGGAGGGGGGGTGGGGGGGGGGGGGGGGTAGGTGAGGGTGGGAGGGTGGGGGGGTGGGGGAGGAGGGTTGTAGGGGAGTGGGAGGGGTGGTGGGGGAGGGGGGAGTGGGGGAGGTGGAGGGTGGGGAGGGGGATGGGGGATGGGGAGGAGGAGAGAGGAGGGTGAGTGGGAGGGATGGGGGAGAGGGTGGTGAGGGGGATGGGGGAGGAGGGGAAGGAGGTTGTAGAGGAAGGGTGGGGAGGGGAGGGGGAGGGGGGGGGGATGGGGGAGAGGGAGGGGTGGGGGGGTGTGAGGAGGGAGAGGGTGAGGAGGCGGGGTGGGTGGGAGGGAGTGGAGAGGGGGGGAGGGGGGGGAGGGGAGGTTGTAGAGGGGGAAGGGGGTGTGGGGGGTGGGTGGGGGGGGTGGGGGAGGAGGAAGGAGGTGTAGGTGAGGGAGGAGGGTGGGAGGGGGGGATGGGGGGGAGGGGGGAGGGGAGGGGAGGTTGTAGGGGAAGGGTGGGGAGGGGTGGGGGGGGATGGGGGGGAGGAGGAGGGAGGTTGTGAGGGGAGTGGGGAGGGGTGGGGGGGATGGGGGGAGGGGAAGGGGTTGGGGGGGATGGGGGAGGGTGGTGGGGGGGGGGGAGGAGGAGGAGGGTTGTAGAGGGGGAAGGGGGGGGGGGGGGGGTGGGATGGGGGGAGGGAGGTGGTGAGGGAAGGGTGGGGGGGGGGGGGGGGAGGGGGAGGAGGGGGTTGTGGGAGGAGGGGAGGTGGGGGTGGGGGAGGGGGAGGGGGAGGAGGGTGTGTAGGGAAGAGGTGGGGGGAAGATGGGGAGGGTGGAGAGGGGGGAGGGGGGGAGGAGGAAGGAGGTTGTAGGGAGGGGGGAGGGTGGGGGGGGAGGGGGTGGAGGGGTGAGGAGGGAGGGAGTGGATGGGATGGGAGAGGGAAGGGTGGAGGAGGGGAGGGGGGGGTGGGGGTGGATGGGGGGGAGGGAGGTGGGGGTAGGGGTGAGGGGGGAGGTGGGGTGGGGAGGGGGGGGGAGGGGGAGAGGAGGTGGTAGGTGGAGGGGGGTGGGGTGGAGGGGTGGGGATGGGGGGAGGGGGGATGGAGGGGTGAGGAGGGTGGGGAGGGGGGAGGGGGGGGAGGAGGTGTAGGGGGGGGTGGGGATGGGGGAGGGGAGGAGAGGGAGGGAGGAGGGTGAGGGGGGGTGGTGGGGGGATGGGGGGGGAGGAAGGAGGTGTAGAGGAGGGTGGGGAGGGGTGGTGGGGGGATGGGGAGGAGGAGGGTAGAGGAAGGGGGGGAGGGGGTGGGGGTGGGGGGAGGAGGAAGGAGGTTGTAGAGGGAAGGGGGGAGAGGTGTGGAGGGGGGAGGGGGGGGAGGAGGTTGTAGAGGGAGGGGTGGGGGGGGGATGGGGGGGGGATGGGGGGAAGGGGGGAGGGGGGTGGGAGGGGGGAGGGGGGGAGGGGGGGGGAGGAGGGGAGGTTGTAGAGGAGGGGGGGAGGGATGGGGGGGAGGGGGGGGGGGGGGGGAAGAGGAGGTTGTGAGGAAAGGGGGTGGGGGGGGGGGGGGTGGGGAGGAGGAAGGAGGTTGTAGAGGAAAGGGTGGGGAGGGGTGGAGGGGGAATGAGGGGAGGAGGAAGGAGGTTGTAGAGGGAAGGTTGGGGAGGGAGGAGGGGGGGAGGAGGAAGGATGTTGTAAAGGAAAGGGTGGGGAGGGGTGGTGGGGGGATGGCGGGAGGAGGAAGGAGGTTGTAGAGGAAAGGGTGGGGAGGGGTGGTGGGGGGATGGGGGGAGGAGGAAGGAGGTTGTAGAGGTAAGGGTGGGGAGGGGTGGTGGGGGGATGGGGGGGAGGAGGAAGGAGGTTGTAGAGGAAAGGGTGGGGAGGGGTGGTGGGGGGATGAGGGGAGGAGGAAGGAGGTTGTAGAGGAAAGGGTGGTGAGGGGTGGTGGGGGGATGGTGGGAGGAGGAAGGAGGTTGTAGAGGAAAGGGTGGGGAGGGGTGGGTGGGGGGATGGGGGGAGGAGGAAGGAGGTTGTAGAGGAAAGGGCGGGGAGGGGTGGTGGGGGGATGGGGGGAGGAGGAAGGAGGTTGTAGTGGGAGGGTGGTGGGGGTATGAGTGGGGGGTGGTTGAGGGTGTGTGCTTGTGTGAAGATATGTGTATTTGCATATAATATGTGTGTGTGTGTGTGTGTGTGTGTGTGTGTGTGTGTGTGTGTGTGTGTGTGTGTGTGTGTGTGTGTGTGTGTGTGTGTGTGTGTGTGTGTGTGTGTGTGTATCTGCTTGTGAGTGTAAGCCTATGAGTGTGGTTGTGTATGTGCATGTG
This sequence comes from Conus canariensis, assembly GCA_033310375.1. Taxonomy (NCBI): domain Eukaryota; kingdom Metazoa; phylum Mollusca; class Gastropoda; order Neogastropoda; family Conidae; genus Conus; species Conus canariensis. The sequence goes on along the minus strand of CM065748.1, from coordinate 35,698,895 downwards.
TTTGAGGTTTTTCAAATGATTATAGTGCGTGTGTGCGTGTGTGTGAGTGAGTGAGTCAAGTCAAGTCAAGTCAAGTCAACATTTTATTTAGAGATGGAAACATTGAATAAGCAACATATCTGCTTTTTTATATCAAGCCATCTATGAAAAAAGAAAGAAAGAGAAAAAAAATCAAATCGTGTACAATGCCTTTCATCAAAAGAAAAGTAAACACACCGTCTTCCCCCCTCCCATCTCCTCCCCTTTACCCACTCACTTCCATTCACGTAAAAGGTATCAATGCTCATTGCCGCCCCTATGGTAAC
>CM065748.1:35666090-35683590 GCA_033310375.1 Conus canariensis | reverse complement strand
ACTGATATATCTGGTTTTAAGGCTATGTTTTGAATTCCATTTTATTTAAATCTCTGCGTTTTGCTTTGTGTACTGATATATCTGGTTTTAAGGCTCTGTTTTGAATTCCATTTATTTTGATTTAGTTCTGTGTACCAACTTTTGTGTGTGCTATATTTGGTTTTAAAATCAATGTTTGAATTCCATTTAATTTAACTTTTAAATCTTCGAATCTATTTTGTTTTAAAAGCAATTAGCCACGCTTGATTTTGAAAACTAAACATCACATTAGTTGGCACTAAGCTTTTACTGCATTTGGTTTTTAAACCAATCAGCCACAAACTTAAAAAAAACTAAATGTCAGGTTAAGAAAATTTCAGATTTCATGTTAAAAACCTTATTAGTTGGCACTGACAGTAGCTTAAAAACAGATGAAATATAAAATATGATTATTTTTCATGCGGAAATTTGAAGTCGACATGTGCGGAATTAAGAAACTAAAACCAGACACATTTTGTGGGAATTAGCATTTGAACAGAAAATTGAAAAGGATATACATGTGGTAGAAATAGATCATTCTTTCTTCTGTATATTGTTTTCAAATGCAAACGAACTAGGAGGCTGAGTTAAGAACCGTGCAATAGCCTTTTGTTCATGCAGTGAAGGGAGCGTGTGTGAATTTGGTTGGTTTCTTCTCCTTCACTTTCTTCATGCATATGACGATGGATGGCGTGTGCTAGTTATGGGACGATGACATGTGACGATGGATGACGTGTGCTAGTTAGGGGACGATGACATGTGACGATGGATGGCGTGTGCTAGTTATGGGACGAAGACATGTGACGATGGATGACGTGTGTGCTAGTTATAGGACGATTACATTGACGATGCATGGCGTGTGCTAATTATGGGACGATGACATGTGAAGATGGATGACGTGTGCAAGTTATAGGACGATGACATGTGACGATGGATGACGTGTGCTAGTTAGGGGACGATGACATGTGACGATGGATGACGTGTGCTAGTTATAGGACGATGACATGTGACGATGGATGGCGTGTGCTAGTTATAGGACGATGACATGTGACGATGGATGGCGTGTGCTAGTTATAGGACGATGACATTGACGATGGATGGCGTGTGCTAGTTAGGGGACGATGACATGTGACGATGGATGGCGTGTGCTAGTTAGGGGACGATGACATGTGACGATGGATGGCGTGTGCTAGTTATGGGACGAAGACATGTGACGATGGATGACGTGTGCTAGTTATAGGACGATTACATTGACGATGCATGGCGTGTGCTAGTTAGGGGACGATGACATGTGACGATGGATGACGTGTGCTAGTTAGGGGACGATGACATGTGACGATGGATGACGTGTGCTAGTTATAGGACGATGACATGTGACGATGGATGGCGTGTGCTAGTTATAGGACGATGACATGTGACGATGGATGGCGTGTGCTAGTTAGGGGACGATGACATGTGACGATGGATGGCGTGTGCTAGTTATAGGACGATGACATGTGACGATGGATGGCGTGTGCTAGTTATAGGACGATGACATGTGACGATGGATGGCGTGTGCTAGTTAGGGGACGATGACATGTGACGATGGATAGCGTGTGCTAGTTATAGGACGATGACATGTGACGATGGATGGCGTGTGCTAGTTAGGGGACGATGACATGTGACGACGGATGGCGTGTGCTAGTTATAGGATGATGACATGTGACGATGGATGGCGTGTGCTAGTTATAGGACGATGACATGTGACGATGGATGGCATGTGCTAGTTATAGGACGATGACATGTGACGATGGATGGCGTGTGCTAGTTATAGGACGATGACATGTGACGATGGATGGCGTGTGCTAGTTAGGGGACGATGACATGTGACGATGGATGGCGTGTGCTAGTTATAGGACGATGACATGTGACGATGGATGGCGTGTGCTAGTTAGGGGACGATGACATGTGACGATGGATGGCGTGTGCTAGTTATAGGACGATGACATGTGACGATGGATGGCGTGTGCTAGTTATAGGACGATGACATGTGACGATGGATGGCGTGTGCTAGTTAGGGGACGATGACATGTGACGATGGATGGCGTGTGCTAGTTATAGGACGATGACATGTGACGATGGATGGCGTGTGCTAGTTAGGGGACGATGACATGTGACGATGGATGACGTGTGCTAGTTAGGGGACGATGACATGTGACGATGGATGGCGTGTGCTAGTTATAGGACGATGACATGTGACGATGGATGGCGTGTGCTAGTTAGGGGACGATGACATGTGACGATGGATGGCGTGTGCTAGTTAGGGGACGATGACATGTGACGATGGATGGCGTGTGCTAGTTAGGGGACGATGACATGTGACGATGGATGGCGTGTGCTAGTTAGGGGACGATGACATGTGACGATGGATGGCGTGTGCTAGTTAGGGGACGATGACATGTGACGATGGATGGCGTGTGCTAGTTAGGGGACGATGACATGTGACGATGGATGGCGTGTGCTAGTTAGGGGACGATGACATGTGACGATGGATGGCGTGTGCTAGTTAGGGGACGATTCAGCTTTAAAAGTGAGGTGACGACAGTCAGAAACTGAAAGAAACTTAAAAGAAAAATTACCGTTCCGCCGAACCAACGAGACAGACACATTGCAAGACAAAACACGACGCGTTTCGACCTCTTTGGTCTTCTTCAGGCAAGACAAACAACGTTCAAGGCTATATAAACAGAGAACCAACGATCACTTATCTCCCAAATTGGGCGCAAAAAGCACATGCTTTTCAGAAGATGCTGCTGCCACCTTGCCTGAGGACTACTCAGCAGAAAGTATTTTGCACCCAGTTTCAGGAGATGAAGGTTGTTCGTTCTTCGTTTGTATTGCCTTGAATGTTGTTTGTCACGCCCGAAGAAGACCAAGGAGGTCGAAACGCGTCGTGTTTTGTGTTGTAATTTGCTGGTCTCTTTCGTTCGGCGGAACAGTAACATTTCTTTTAAGTTTATGGGATGATGTGTTGCTTCGATGTTTGTTGCTGATGTTATGTACTTACATGACATGTACTTTAGTCTTCTGAGTGTCGGTGAAAATGTTTAAATTCTTTAACAACAACAAAAAATCTGCCCTTCCTGAAAATTATTTGTCGTCTGTAACAAAATAGATAATGATATTAAAAGGATGACACAAGAAACCTAGGCCTACGTGAAGAGAGAAAACGGAAGTTTTAGATTCAGCTGGTCGTTGCTTTCAAAATTAATGATTAAAAAACAAACAAACCTCCACTTTCTGCTGATTTTTCTTCTGGTCAAGTGGCAGTATGTAATATCTGACAAGCGTGTCGCATCTTTTGAGAAGAACATTGAATTTAGATAAGAAAATGAATACACGCACAATTAAGTAACCTACATTAAAAAAAATTCTATAGGTAGGGCCTCCATTCTCCTATTTTTTTCCCACTGTCTTTTTTTTTCTGCCTTTTTTCCCCCTAAATAAAGACAAACTCATGCTCACCATGCAATGCCTGTGTATTGTTTACAGATGGGCAGTCGCAGGCTGACTTGAGAGTGTTTAACGTCTAATAAAAAGCGTATGGATTTATTCACGTACTAATGTATGGTGTGTTGACACTTTCATTCTGATACGTTTTGAGACATAAGAAACACATTAATGACCCCCCCCCCCAAAAAAAAAAAAAGGGGGAAAAACCGCACACATATCCCCTTCCCACATTTTTTTTTAAAGACAGTACCGCGCATCTTGTACCATTGACAAAAGGAAAATCCGGAAATGTACTGTCTTGTTTTTTTAGACTTTGAATGTGCGTGTGGGAACGTGTACATGTTGGAAGGGAATGGGGGTGGGGGTAGGGGGGGGAGGGCGGAGGGGGGAAGGTGTAGATATGTTATTGCTGATATTTTGTTTGAGCGTGTGCGCACGTGCGTTAGGATATCCTGACGTTCGTTTGTGTTGAGCGATTTTTCCAAGTTGTCATTTATGTGAGGTGTTCCATATCTCAGATTTCATTGTTGTGTTTGTGCTTCTGTTCGGTGAAATAACTGTCGACGTTGCTGTCCATTTCTCATTTTGGGACATTAACGTTTGTCATGGGTTGTGAGTTAGATCTCTTCGAAGACACCATCCTTCTTCCAGTGCAGGGTAATTTTCATTTTCAACGACACCATTTGGGTCTTGGAGAGGAAAAGCAAAATCTGTCTTCATGAACTTCAAATAAACAAACGAATCCTAATACTCAATGCCACAATTCCTGTTCAATGATGAAAACAGCTTTAAACAGATACAACTATCACATTGATGTGATTGAGTTTTATTACCATGAGCACTCCTTTTTCAGACTCCCAAGGAGTTTATTCCAGAAAGATATGGAGGCATTTGCGCCGAACAAAAGTGGATGACCATTTTTGTTAGGGGAAGGGGCTGCCAGCTACACTGGCACAGTTCTCAGCCTCACAGAAGTGACTTTCCTCCATTATGAGTGATGGAACTATTAGGTGAATACGTTCACAAGTAAATGCGAGTTTTTGTACATTTTGGGAGCGCGCGCGCGCGCGCGCGCGCGCACACACACACACACACACATGCTCCCATGTACGCAAGCACGCACGCACGCACGCACACGCGCTGGAAGCACAGGCACACACACACACACACACACACACACACACACACACACACACACACACACACACACACACACACACACGGTGATAAGACGCTGTTTACTAAATTCGTTTTTCGAATTTCATTTTTCTTTAATTCAGAATGAAAGAACATTTCATGAAATCAGAAAAGTATGATGCTTTGAATACGCATGCAAAACAAAAACCGAAAGGGGGGACAACTGAAAACATGCATCCAGTAGGTAAGAGTATATGGGCCAGTTTGAACCTACAGCGTTTGCGATGGCGACCCACAAACGTATTAAGCATGAACTGTGTGTGTGTGTGTGTGTGTGTGTGTGTGTGTGTGTGTGTGTGTGTGTGTGTGTGTGTGCGCACGTGTGTGGTCGTGTGTGTGTGGGCGTGCATTGTTATCGCTGTTCCTCTTGTTGAAGTTGGTGTGTGTGTGTGTGTGTGTGTGTGTGTGTGTGTGTGTGTGTGTGTGTGTGTGCGCGCGCGCGCTTGTGTGTGTGTGTGTGTGTGTGTGTGTGTGTGTGCGTGTGTGTGTGCTGTGTGTGTGTGTGTGTGTGTGTGTGTGTGTGTGTGTGTGTGTGTGCGCGCGCGTAAGGCACTCAAGGTCTGACCAGCGCGTTGGGCTAATGCGTAGGTCAGACATCTGCAAAGTCACAGCCACGAGACCCTCTTCTTCAATTCTCTCATCTTAGTTGTTAATTCATTTATTAATCAGCCTAAAATCATGCGCAGAGTGGTCTCAAAACTTAGCGAATATGGTGTAGCGTATATGGACTAGTCCACACGCAGTGACGCCTCCTTGATGAAACTGAAACTCTGTGTGTGTGTGTGTGTGTGTGTGTGTGTGTGTGTGTGTTTGTGTGTGAGTTTCTTGTGTATTTATTATATATATTCCCCGATTTTTCGCTCTTATTTTCTTTCGTCTCCCGTTTGTTCCCACCACTCTCTTTTGTTTTTCAATCTCTGTGTAACTACGTAGTATATATCATATATCTATCTGTCTGTCTGTCTATCTATCTATCTATCTATTGCCTGCAAGAACAAACTATGTATGTATACTGTGCTGCGGCATATTATTGTTCGTTCGTGTATTCTTTTGCCTTTTCGCATTGGCTCGGTGTCAACTGCTTCTTAGGTATACATACTGTTGAAAAAAAGAAACTCAGGCTTTTGGTTGAATGTAGTTTAATTAATTAAAAATAAAATTACCGCAACAAATTCGCTAAGTTGATTTCCATCCATACTGATGACTGATTAGTCTCAGAGGGAAAATAGTGATTAAAAAAAAAAAAGCCACACAACTCTATGCAGATGAAACTATCAAAGTCCAAAACTAAGACAGTCAAAATGTTACATATCATATGTGTTGTTACATATGATGATCGTTTGAAACGTCCATTTATGTTCAAACGAAAAGAGAACTTAAGCATCTTTCTTTCTTTCTTCCTCACTTTCTTTCTTTCTTTCTTTCTTCTTCTTTACAGTATATATATATTTTGTATAATTTTGTATTTTATAGTTGCTCTTTCATGCTCGTCTTATGTACTGATTGTTCGTGCAATGACCAGTGCGTTGTCAATGTATGACGCTGTACTCATTTCTTCCCGTGTTATTGAGCCCACGAAGATACCCGCAGCAGCAGTCAAAGGTCAAAGGTCATAGATGGCTGTCAACTGATTCCGTTGCCTTGGGTGCTTCAACAACGGTCATCCACTTTCGAGTCCTGTCCAGGGGACCAGGAATATACCAACCGGTGAAAAGATATTGCAACGAACACCCCCCCCCCCCACACACACACACACACAAAGCGAAACGCATTAACGAAACAAATCCGACAGCATTGACGTTAAAGATCAAGGCAGTTTCTCGGCATGAATAGGTCAGCATCTTTTTTCTTCTTCTGTTTTTGAGACAAAAAGATATCATTCCCCAACTCACCCCCCCCCCCTCCGTCTCCCCGTCCCCCCTCTCCCCGAAAAAAGAAAAGGGTTCATGTAAACGCTGAGTAGACATTTCTCTTGTACGTAGACAACGTTGTACGCTGATCCTAGGGTTTTTTGTTTGTTTGTTTGTTTGTTTGTTTTTGGGGGGGATATTCCACAATTAAAGAAAATTAACGACATTATCATACTGTAATGTTTACGGTCTGTATTATCGCCAGGAGTGGGGGGGGGGGGGGGGTGGGGGTGGGGTGGTGGGGGTGGGGGGTCCACCCATGAAATCCCAAACAATCTTCAAATACATGACCTTCCCCTTAGTTGACCTATCTTTGCGTCAGGGGTTTTCTCAAACTAGCCCATTCCTTTGATTTTAACTGTCTACTTGCTATTACCTGGCTTGTACCTTGATGGCCTTATGAAAGAAAATGAGGAGAATCAACTTTCAGACACGACGAAAATTTTCAAAATGATCTATTTGCGCCGGTCTATAAATAGTCGACTCCTTAAGCAAGACCTTGGTGCATTAATTTTGGGTGTACAGCCTGTTGAACAGCAGACCCTCTCTCCGCCGGCAGAGTTACCGGCCATTCGTCTGTAAACAAGAGTTCTTCCCCGTTGTGTTTTCTTTCCTGTCAAGGATCAAGTTGAATTGAACACAAAAACATCTACAGTGTTCTATAAACGCCAAACAAAACTCACACAGGTTGGTACGTTTATTGTTTCAAACGAATGCTACCTTAACGTCTATCTGCCAGCGAGGAGCCCTCTTTGAAAAGGACGTGGTGGAGTTTTGAATACGGGGCCTCTATTCAAAGACAAGTCAGAAAACCTTCCTCAGTAGATTTCAAAACAGTATTAGTCATGTTTAATTGTTTGTTCTTGTCCTGCCTGCCGAAGACATACAGGTTGAAGCGCGTTACTTTTGTGTTTGTTACGTTCATTTGCAGCTCAGTATTTCGACTTTCATTTTCATGTTGCAAAGTGAGGCGACTGCAGGCGGAAATCTAAACAAATTTGAAAACAAAAATATTGATAAGGCTCCGCCAAAAACAAACAAACAAACAAAAAAAAAAAAACGTAGACAAACGAATCGCAAGACAAAACACGACGCGCTGACCTGTTAGGTCTTCTTCAGGTAAGATACACAACACTCAGGACAACGAAAATGGATGAAGATAAGTGATTACTTGTTCATTTTCGTTGTCCCGAGTGTTGTGTGTCCTGCCTGAAGAAGACCTAAGAGGTCGAAAAGCGTCGTGCTTTGTCTTATGACTCGTTTGTTTACGTTTTTCGGGGGAGCCTTTTCAATAATTCTTCAAATGTATTTTCATGTCAAACCTTTCCCCTACCATCACCCCCTCCCCGCCGGGAGAGAGAGAGAGAGGGGGGGGGGGGGGTTGGCCGGGAAGTGTTTATTTGGTGTTATACCGGTTATAGGTGTGGGGTTCCTTTTTACCTACCGATCTTGATACTAGAGTAACGATGGTGGTGGTGGGGGATGACATGGGAGACTGGAACCGCGGACCACAGACGTAGAGACCTGAGTCAAAATGATTGTCATCACCTCCAACTAATTTACGATAATTCTTGTCATGGTGATTAGAACTCACTGACGCCTTCGTGATGTTTAGAGCATATGTCAAGCAACGTTCTGTCCTTAACCGTCAAGGAACATATGTAATGTAGAGTTGAACATACGGTGGCAAAGTTACAATGGCACTAGCGGAAAACACAAGGGAGTGGGTGAAAATCGGCAACAAGAAAAAACCAAACAAACAAAGACGACGGAAAGAAAAACTAACAAACAAAGAGCAAAGAAGGACGAAAGGCAGGAGAGAAAGGAGAGAGAGAGGAAAAAGACGAAATTAAAAAATGAACAAGCGCGAAAAATGAAGTAAAACGACAACTGCATAGACAGACGTGCGCGCGCGCGTACACACGCACGCATGCACGCAAGGATCTCCTCCCTCCCACCTCCCTAAACACAAACACACACTCACAGACGCATTCAGACAGACAGACAGACAGACAAACAAACAAACACTCACACACACACACACACACACACACACACACACACACACACACACACACACACACACTCACTCACACACACACACTGGCGATCCCCAACCAACAACCCAGCTCACCCTTCACCCAGCAATCTCCTCCCCCACCCCTTTCCACATACCATGGTATCCAGACCCCTTTCTAAGTGGACTTTGCCGCAGTGAAGGCTGGTCAGGAGTAATCCACTATCAAAGGGGTAGCTTTATTTGTTTGATTGTTTTCTGGCGGGTTTCAAGAGTTTGTGATCGACCCCTCCCCTCCCACCCCCAAAGGTCACCTCCCCTCTTCCCCATTCTACCCCTCATATCCCCCGGTGCTTTGTGTTTTTCTTGCTTTTGCCCATTCTACCCCTCATATTCCCAGACGCTTTGTGCTTTTCTTGCTTTTGCCCATTCTACCCCTCACATTCCCAGGCGCTTTGTGCTTTTCGACGAACGTCAAACAGGCCATGCTAAATCTCTCTTCCAGGAGGTTCTTTGGAACAGTAGGGTATCCGAACAGCACAGCGGATCTGGCCCGGATAAATACTTAAAAGCAGGAAGTCGGAACAGGGTAGACTAGACGTAGGTTATGGGGATGGAGGGAAGATGGGTGTGTGTGTGTGGGGTGGGGGAGGGTGGGGGGTGGCGTGGTAGATGGAGGATATGGGGTTGGGGGGACTTGGGGGAGGGGGAGGGGCGGCGTGGACCCCATCTTCTCTCTCATTTTTTTCTCTCTCACTCCCTATCATATCATTTCTTTTATCTGCCCAAGTTCAGGCTTTATTGGATTCATGAGTACTTTGAGGCTGATACTCCTGCGTCATTGGTATGTGCACTGTAGCCTTGGTTTGTTTTTTAAATTGTCGTTCCGTACCTTTTGATTTTCAAATCAACTGATGCCGAATAATTGTTCCAAACCCTCTCCAATTCGGATGTGAATGTGAACAGGACTTTTCACACAGACAGACAGACAGACAGACAGACAGACACACACACACACGCACGCACGCACACACACACACACACACACACACACCACACACACACACACACCACACACACACACACTTTTTAATTTTAGAAAGAATTGTCCTTTTTCGAAACATACAAAACATGAATCGAATTGAACGATGAAATATAATTTTTATAGATCAAGGTTGAATTTCACTTGAGTCTTAAAAAACAAAGCCAGATACATGGGGCGCCAATCAACCGATTTCTTCCATTCCAAATCTTTTACAATCTGTTTCTAGGAATTAAAAATGAAGACATGTTTATGTCAGTACAACTGAAGCTATGGTAACACCAACAACTAAAAACAAAGGAACCTGCAAACAACCCGACACTCATTGATTGAAGGAAAAGACGTCAACGCAAAACAAAAAAACAAAAGCAAATCAAACAAACACTGGATGCGGGTTCTATCTGAATGTCTTTCTTCTCCTTTCAGGCACTTCATGGTGCCCATTTACCTAGAACATATGCAGACAACACCCCCATTAAGTCTTTCAAAGCTGTCCTTCAAAAACTGCATCGATTAAAGGAGGGTTTATGACGAGCAGTGGAGACAACGTTTGCTCCTGTGATATAACAAAGGCACGGCCATAATCCCAAGTTAATGCAGCTTACGGTACCCATTTACCTAGAACATATACAGACACGAGACACGCGGAACAAACAAAGCCGACTTCCCTGCTCATTTACGAAGTCTCCCCGCTTCGTTAAAGGTCCCCCCCCCCCTCTCTCTCTCTCTTTCTCTCTCTCTCTCTCTCTCTCTCTCAAACACACACACACACACACACACACACACACACACACACACACCACACATACACACGCACGTGTGCGTGCGCGCGCGCGCGCGCGCACACACACACACACACACACACACACACACACACACACACACACACACACACACACACACACTCGCAATTAATACTGTTACTGCGAACGTTAACCAGCCAACCAACCGACCATCCAACCAGTCACCCAACCAGCCACCCAACCAAACAAACGCTACTGTTAGAACGTGCTGTGTGCGCATCAGGTGAGGGTCTATGGTCAAGCAGCGTCAGGTGAGGGTCTATGGTCAAGCAGCGTCAGGTGAGGGTCTATGGTCAAGCAGCGTCAGGTGAGGGTCTATGGTCAAGCTGCGTCAGGTGAGGGTCTATGGTCAAGCTGCGTCAGGTGAGGGTCTATGGTCAAGCAGCGTCAGGTGAGGGTCTATGGTCAAGCTAGCTGGGGATATGAGGGGGTTGAAGGAGGCGCACGGGGGAAGTGGGATGAGGGGTGAGGACGGGCGGGGGGGGGGGGGGGGAGCGTTGGGGGTGGGGGGAGGGGTGGGGGAAGGAGTCCTCGTTTGATTTGTGTTCCTTTTGCCTGCATACGTAACTGGTAAATGGGGACACCGTCAGCAGACTTGGCTTGGAGTTGTGTACCTTTAATCTTGTCCCCGTGTGAATGAAAATTACCTCCCCTGTCTCTTCTTTTTTTGTGTGTTTTAATCATTTCTTTTTTTCCCAGTTTTCTCCCCTTAAAGCTGGACTCGTAATCATTGTTGGTGGCTGCATCAATGGGTGACTTCAAGGTGAATCCAAGAGTGAAATAAAAGGACGTCTGCTGGACATTTTTCTTTGTCGGGATAGCCACACAACAGAAATGGAGGTATGCATGTTTGCTGTTGCTGCTGCTGTTTAGTTTTCAGGTTCAGTGTATAATCGCCGAAAGCAAAAATGAAAGAAAAAAAAGACAAACAAAAAGAAGAGAGATCGAGGAAAGAAATTAAAGAACAAAAAGAATTAAACAAACTTGAAGAAGAAGAAGAAGAAGAAGAAGAAGAAGAAGAAGAATTAGAAATCATGTTCCTTTGACTCTGACACTCAGAATTCTCGGCTTGGAAATGCTGGCAGACCCACGGTCCCCGGTCGGCGGAGACCCCGCCTCTATCAACGGAACCTCGTTGCCCTTCCGGCGGCAGGTGCTCGACCACTTCTTGCATCTCCCAGCATCAGCATCCCACTCCCGTCGCCCGTGGCAACGCCGGATGTGCGGGGCACCGGAACGGGGACAGACCAGGTAGAAGCGGCAGCCCTGGCAGGAAGGGTACCTCCGCCCCCTCTCCAGACCCTGGCAGTTGGCGTGGCAGGGGGAGACACCGGTCACAGCCGCGTCAGGGACTCGGTGCCGTTTCCCGCCGTGACGTAATTGGACGTCCGCGGAGGCCGAGGCGCCGAGACCGGAACTGTGTAGATTTCCCGTCAGGACCCCTTCCGCTCCGGGAGCGGCCCGGGTGGTCGTGTCCGGGGTGGAAGGGTCAGCTCCGGAACCGTCGGGCGGTTTTACTTCCGCCGGCTTTAAGGAGGGCTCAGTGACTGGCTCCGTGATGGCGGAGTGTTCTTGAAGCTGTTCCTCCGCTGTGGGGTTTGGGCTGTCCGGCTTCTCCCAGCCAGAGGCTCCCATCGTGTCGTTCTGCAGGCTTTCTGGGCCAGAGGCTTGCACTCGGGATGTGGAGTGGTGTAGGCTCTCCGACCCAGAGCCTCTGCTCTCTGGTGTGTCGGTGACGTCGTTGTCCATGTCATCCCCCTTTTTTGACGTCACATCTCCTCCTTTACCGTCCTTTTCCAGTGGGTTGCGAGGGCCGTCCTCCTCTGTCACTGTCGGGTTTGGGTCCTTCTCCTCCATCTCCATCTTCTCCTCCTTCTCCATCTTCTTCTCCTTCTCTTTCTCTTCAAGCACGTCCGTCGCGGGGTGCGGCATGTCGTTCAGGGCCATCTGCTGGCCGGGGAGGACTCCCTCGTCGTTCTGAACTCTTCTCGGGCTCTGGTACCGGTTCCGGTCAGACTGCTGCGGTCTATCAGGGCTTAGACGCGGCAAATTTCTGGAGAACACACACAGGCACATGCGCGTTCAAACACACACACACATATATACACATATACGTACGCCCGCACGTTCGCACACACACAAGACACACACACACACACACACACACACACACACACACACACACACACACACACACACACACACACAGACCTGGGAGGACTGTGAAAACGCCGTCAAGTCTGTGCTGAAGGAGAAATTAGGGAGGGACGATGTGGAAATCGAACGTGCCCACCGACTGAGAGGAGGAAAGACACCCCACCCCATTATCGTTTCTTTTGAGAAATACAAGGAGAAAGAGTCCATCCTGACTGAAAGCAGAAAAATGAAAGACAGGCGCTCTGATGTCTCCATCACCGAGGACTTCAGCCTCAGGGTGAGAGAGAAACGCCAAAGACTGCTGCCGTTCCTGAAGGAGGCCAAACAGGCGGGGAAGCGCGCATTCCTGCGTTTTGACGCTCTGGTGATAGAGGGCAAGTCTCATGTGTACGACCCTGCCACTGACAAACTGGTGGAACGACAAGCAGTCAGATGAAGTGCAGGCCGATCCAATCGTGATTCAACCAGGACAGTCACATCGTCACGGTCAAAGGTGGTCATCGGAAAGGTGGATGCTTCATTTTATGCCCCAACCCACCCCATCTTACCTTTCTTTTTTTTTCTGTCCCAACCTCTGCACCACCTCAGAGGCAGTGTACCCACGCCGCTCATTCCGACACCCCGTCAACAGCCACAGCCCGGTTGGCCCCACCGCAGCCCCGGCACCGGCAATCCACTGGGGGTAGTCAATGTCAAGTCGTCAAGAGGCAACCCACCGGAGGAGACACTGCACTGCTGCCGAGTCACTTCGGTGGTGTTCAGTGGCGCCTGTTCTGATCTAACATACGCAGGACGCCACCTACTAAGCCCCCTACTGACGACAATAATTGCTTAGTCGCGGAGCCGGCGTGAGTGAGCTCTCCCTCCGGAGGGCGCCACCACGTCCGTCCAAAGACAGCCCCCCCCCCCCCCCCCCCATGGACTCGCCGATACCGGTGACCCCGACAGAACCAAACCAAGGCCACAGACGTAGAGAGGACATCAAAACTGAGGTCACCATGAGAGCAGGGCACGAAGGACCACAGAACTTGAGTCTTTTTTTTTTTTTTATATGCTGATCGATGAGAATGAGGATGATTAAGATGATGCTACGGATTTCCATTTCAGTCTGAGACTACATGACAGGGCTGTACTCTACGCTTCCTTTCATAATATATCCCGGCGTCAACCAGGCCCGAGAGATACAGGCACCTGCAGTGTTGGTCAGGAAATTTGAGCAACACTCTCAGAAACGCATCCATTAAGTGGATGAAACTCGACTGTGTGGTTCCAGTCTTCCCAACTGAGTCCGCAGCAAACTCAACTCTGGGTAGGAGCCGGTCGGGCAGAAAAACCCACATGACTCTGATGGGATTCGAACCCACGACCTCCCAGCCGGGAGTCCGCGACGCTAACCACTTCGCCACGGCGGCTGGTCCACCTTACCTTTCTTTGTCCCTCCTGCCACATCTAATTCAGTAAATGACAGTGTCAAATCTGGTTTGTTCAAGATCATGGTTTGGAACATTCAAGGCTTGTCAACAAAATTGAAAAATATGTCGTTTAAATGTTTTTGTGAAAAGTTTAAAATTTTTGCTTTTTCAGAAATTTGGTCTTGTAAAAAAGAAGATATAGAATGTGCATTTCCTGATTTTCATGTTTATTTTTCGCCACGTACAGAGAGACAGAAAGGTGGAGTTTCTGTGTGTGTTCACAATTCAATAGCGCAAAAGACAGAACAGTTGGCAGCAGCGGCTGAAGACTGTGTGTTTCTAAAGGTGGACAAATCAGTGTTAAATTCTGCTTTTGATTTTGTGGCAGCCTTTGTGTATATTGCCTCAGAGCATTCAGTGGTGCACGACGGTTTGACCACGAGTGGTACTGATATATTGGACAATCATCTTACTGAAATTGCCAGACAATATCCGGACTTGCCCTGGTTTCTGTGTGGTGACTTTAACGCCCGTACATATCGGCTCTCTGACACTGATCCAGATAATGAAAATAAACATGTATATTTTTTTACACGTCTTAGATGAATTTCTAATTGATGTGCCACATTCTGTTCGGAAATCCAAAAACAAAGGGACAAATAATTATGGGCACAGATTAATTGAACTTTGCAGAGATTATGATGTATACATTCTAAACGGCAGAACCTCGGGCGACAGTGAAGGAGAAATCACGTGCGTGGCAAATCGTGGCAAAAGTATTGTTGACTATTGTATATGCTCTACTCCTGTGTTTGATATAGTTGCAGATATGTATGTTGAAAATCGCACCGAGTCTGACCACTTCCCTGTTATAACGTCCTTTTGTTGTGAAATTAATGGTGAAGGGAGGGGGGAGGATGACATCAATCTTGAAGAGGGCGTCAGGTTTATGTGGAAAGAACAACATACAGATAACTTCACGGACTTCATGAATGAAAACGCTGATTTCTATCTTCATAGTTTCACGTCGGCATTGCAGACAGGCGTAGATGAGGGGTTGAATGTTTTCCTTTCTTTCGTGCAAACCGCGGCTAGTAAAATGAGGTCACGCTCAGGCACATGGTCAAAACAGACTGTACGAAACTCACGTGCACAACCACCACGGTGGGATGAAGAATGCGAAGTGTCGAAACAAACAAAATATTCCAAGTTAAATATATTTAGAAAGACAAATGCCGACGAGGATCTGTTCGGTTATCTTGATTCAAAAGCTGACTTTAAACACTTGTGTAAAATAAAACAAAGTGATCACAACAAACGTGTTTTGAGGGAATTAAATGAAGCCTGTGAGGATACAAATTCGAAGTCTTTTTGGCATAAAATAAAATCATTCACTTCATCCAAATCGAAGGATTTGAATTCAATTACACCTCGGTCATGGTTTCAATATTTTCAAAACCTGTTCAATGTCAATGTGGAAAGAGATGACAATGGTTTCCATGATGAGGTTAAAGAGGCCCTCAAAGAACACGCAACTGCCGCTTGTCAGAACTGTTTGAATTCCAAACTGGATAATGAATTCACTCGTGAAGAAATAGTGAAAGCTATTGGCGGAATGAACAAATCAAAATCTCCTGGGCCGGATGGTTTGCCAGCTGAATTTTTTCACCATGCCAGCAGTGTTTCCTTAAGATTCCTGCATCCATTATTCAATCAAATTTTTGAGAATGGTGTTTATCCAGAGAGCTAGTCAAAAGCTGTGATATTTCCACTTCATAAGAAAGGGAACCCCAGAAAGGTGGACAACTACCGAGGAATTTCACTTCTGGATAGTATCAGTAAGATCTTCTGCTCCATATTGAGCAGCAGATTAACTCGCTTTTGTGAAAACAACGATAAAATACCAGAGTCACAAGCTGGTTTTAGGAAAGGCTACAGTACCACAGACAATATATACTCTTTGCAATCAATGGTACAGAAATATCTAACAAAACAGGGAGGGAGGTTTTACACTCTTTTCGTGGACTTTTCCAAAGCTTTTGACAGTGTTAACAGACAAAAACTATTATATCTTCTCCTGCACAGAGGGATTCATGGTAAAATGTTCAAAACATTGGAGAGCATGTATGGTCAGGTGAAAGCCGCAGTACGGGTGGGTCATAAAATTACAGAGTACTTTGACTGCTTTTCCGGCGTTCGACAAGGATGTGTTTTAAGCCCCCTATTATTCTCCCTTTTTCTATCTGAACTTCAGTTAGAACTTGCAACAAGTGGGGCTCGTGGCATAGACATTTTTGCTGATCCTATTCGTATTCTGCTTCTCATGTACGCTGATGACATTGCCCTTGTGTCTGATTCTGTAGCTGATCTTCAGAAAAAAATTAACTGTCTCGAACAATACTGTAACAAATGGGGTGTTACTGTCAATATGGACAAAACAAAAGTAATTGTTTTTAAAAACGGAGGTTTCATCAAAAACAGTGAAAAGTGTTTTTTTGCCGGAAATCAGGTCAAGGTGGAGTCTTGCTACACTTATTTGGGGGTAATCTTTTCCTCTACCCGAAACTGGACCAAATGTGTGAATAATTTGTCAGGCAAAGCACTAAGAGCTGTAGCGGGTATCAAAAAATTGTTCTTCAGACTGAAGGACCTGCCGGCAGATACTGTATTTAAAATTTTTGATACAAAAATCAAACCGATCCTTTTGTACGGATCTGAAATTTGGGGATTAAAAAAATACGAGACTATCGAAAAGGTACAGATAAAGGTATGCAAAATGTTGTTAGGAGTGGGCAGAGACGTAAAGAATAATATGGCACTGGGTGAATGTGGCAGGTTCCCAGTCTATATAGATGCCTATATATGTGTTGTCAAATACTGGCGTCGCTTGCTATCCTTGCCCGACGATCGTTATCCAAAACAGTGTTACAATATGCTGTATTCACATGATAAGTCAGGGAGGAGCAGCTGGACAGTCATGTTCGAAAACTGTTATGCAGTCATGGTTTTGGCTATGTGTGGGAACTACAGTCAGTGGGATACGAACCAGAATTTTTCTCAGTCTTTACATGCAGATTGAAAGACATGTTTCGTCAAGAGTGGCACGACTCTATGTCTTCTTACCCAGAATACTGTAATTATCATCCGGAGTTACTGAAAGCTGATTACATTGGGGACATCACAGCTTATGAACACAGACGAGCTTTATGTCTTCTGAGATGTAACAGATTGCCCTTAAATGGAATCTCCCTGTATGGCAAACCTAGTATTGACCCTATATGCAAACAATCTGATACAAACAGTGTAGAAGATGTGTGTCATTTTTTATTCATTTGCTGTAAGTATAAAACAGCACGGAAGAAGTACATCTCAGAGTTCTATAGCAGCTACCCATCAGTTCTCAAACTTAACTTACTTTGTTCAAAGTTAAAAAAAACCCATTAGCTTTCAGA
>CM065748.1:35653590-35663590 GCA_033310375.1 Conus canariensis | reverse complement strand
CAGTTCAGTGTTTATTGTAACATCTGTTCATCATCGATGGTATTAGACGCAAGAATTTTTTTTTAATTCTCCTCACGAGTCTGTTCAGTTCAGTGGTGTTTTTAACGTCTATTCATCATCGATGACATTGGACGCAAGAATTTTTCTTTCTTTTAATTTATTCATTTTTTGTTGTTGCTCTTTTCACGATTCAGTTCAGTTCAGTGGCTATCTTAACGTCTGTTCATTATTGATGATCTCAGACGCAAGAATTTTCTTCTTCTTTCTTATTTTTTTCTCTTACGATTCAGTTCAGTTCATTGGTTATTTTAACGTCTGTTCACCATCAATGATCTCCGACGCAATATATATTTTTTTTCTCTCTCTCTCTCTCTCTCTCTTACGATTCAGTTCCGTTCGGTAATTATTTTGACGTCTGTTCATCATGGATGATATTAGACGCAAGAATTTTTCTTCTTTTTTTTTTTTTTTATTCTTACGATTTAGTTCAGTTCAGTGGCTATTTTAACGTCTGTTCAATCATCGATGGTAGTAGACGCAGGAATTTTTTTCCCTCCTCACGAATCAGTTCAGTTCAGCGGTTATTTCAACGTCTATTCATCATCGATGACATTAGACATAAGAATTTTTCGGGTTTTTTTTTTGTTTTTCTTCTTACGATTCAGTTCAGCTAATGGTTATTTTAAGGTGTGTTCATCATGGATGATATTAACGATAATCCAAGGCAACAGAGATCACTGAGAATGTCACACATACTGTCGTTGATCATTTTCGCCCTCACCTATCTCCTTCACTTGCTAGAATCTACACACTCCACTAAGGCTACCTCTGAAAATACTTTAAAGAAAGAAAAAAATCACAGCAGTCTCACCAACTCTGACTGAACAATAACGTGTGCGACGTCCGTAATACATTTGTCATATAAAACATGATCAATGCTTTCAACATATGCAGTATTTATACCTTATAATTTGTACCGCTCTGTTAAAACTGGACAGTCTATTAGTACGTGATGGGAAAAAAAATTCCTTGACATATACACCTAACATCAGACGAGAATTTTGTGTTCCATGTGTTTAACCTAAGTCTATTGATTATCTGTGCTATATCTTTTGGGCAGGAATACAATTCATGTGACTTCGTTTTCTCACAAAAACCCCTGTACGTGGTAAATGAAATGGTATACGTACACTCAGCGTCCTTTCATCAAAACATGAATGCGTAATATACTCGACCGACACCCCCCCCCCCCACCCCCCCAAAAAAAAAAGAAAAAAAAGAAAAAACGAAAAGGAAAATATAGAAATACAAAAGTAAAAGAAAACAAATCTGCTGGAAAAAATTCACACATAAAAAAACAATCCGACGGATACAGTCACACAAATGTTGGTGTAGACGGCATTCATGATGATCATAAAAGATGTCACAAGTTTAGATGTTGTTAGCTCAGGTTTACTGTCACGGGTGAAACGTCACCTGTGTTGAACAGTCGACGAAATGTTGAAGATATTCGGAGTGTTTGAGGAAATCTTTGGCGGGGGGAGGGGGGGGGGGGAGGGGGGGGGGGCGGAGGGAGATAGTCTCATTCTATGTTAAAGGAAGGAACTGACACTTCAGTGTGCCATGAACGTCGCTGCCCAATTCTCTGGCACTGCATTTAATTAACTTTCTTTTGATGCAGTCTTTCAGTGACAGGTGTATCTTTTATACTTCCTCTCTGAACCGGCAGTTTGTGTGTCACAGACCAAAAAAAAAAAAAATGGAGGAACAGGAGAACAGCCAATGACCGTTCATAGGTTGAGGTGTCTGGTTAGCTAGCTGGGCAACCCGAACACTCTGAGTTCGATGCCAGACTGTGAGTTCTGGAGCCCCGCTGGTGCCCAGTCATGTTGCTGCTGACCTTTACCGTGTTGTCGTTCTGGTGGTGTTGGGGGTGGATGTTATACAGAGGCCCTACTTTCACCCGTGTAATAACCGCGATGCATCTGTGTCTAATTAAGTATTAGTGTTTGCTGTGTGTACATCCTCCCAAATGTTTGTTGTGACTCATGTACACTTGGTCATGATGACACACCTTATCTTGTCCATTTTGTAAAACATTTTTTAATAACTTTTTACAATGTTTTACACGATGAAGAAAGAAAAAGAAAAAAAGGGGGGAAAAGCCATCGTCTTCCCACCTCTATCCCCATGTACAAACACCCACCTACTCCCTCCCTCCCCGCCCTTACCCCCTCCCATTCGTAAAGCTGTGGACAACATGTTGACCAAACATAGCTTATATACGTGTCTATCTTTTTTAACATGGTTACATGTGTCTATCTTTTAACGTGGTTA
Organism: Conus canariensis; assembly: GCA_033310375.1. Taxonomy (NCBI): domain Eukaryota; kingdom Metazoa; phylum Mollusca; class Gastropoda; order Neogastropoda; family Conidae; genus Conus; species Conus canariensis. The sequence continues at coordinate 35,661,253 of CM065748.1, read as the reverse complement.
CATTGTGATATACAACAAAGCATTATTCAACAAAACATGCGTACTACAATTATATCAAAGTGTATGCATGTAGTGAGAGTACAGAGCATACCTGGACAGACCGATCAATACGTACATACAATAGGGAAGGACAGACAGACAGACAAAAATGCGGACAGACAGAATGAGCTGGACGTCAAAGAGTTGAGAGAATGCAGACATAGTGAATTGTTTTCTTATCCATTCTTTTCTTATCGAAGGAGGAGGACTTTCAAATGACTCATCCAAGAAGTCGTGGCATCAGCCAAATCGCTGAAATGTGGTGAGACGACAGGCATCCACAACATGCCTGCAGAATTCTGGACACGCGGTGGGAGAGACAGAGGCTGATATCCTCTCTGCCATCGGCAACACAACACCTGGCACTCCAGGGGGCGTGACCCAGGTCCAGGACTCCGTCATTGACCTTCACCCTTCCATGGACCGGAAGCCAGTATCGCCAGAGTTTCCGCTCTACAGGCCTGGTCAGCCCTACCGCCACAGTCACGCCTTAAATCATTCCGAAGAGATCACACCCGTAGGCAGCAACCACACTTGCTGAAGAACAGGCTGGACATGTTCCCAAGGGCACCACAGACAATGTAATCAAGGGCACCACAGACAATGTCATCAAGGGCACCACACACAGACAATGTCATCAAGGGCACCACAGAAATTGTCATCAAGGGTACCACAGACAATGTCATCAAGGGCACCACAGACAATGTCATCAAGGGTACCACAGACAATGTCATCACAGACAATGTCATCAAGGGTACCACAGACAATGTCATCATGGGCACCACAGACAATGTCATCAAGGGCACCACAGATAATGTCATCAAGAGCACCACAGACAATGTCATCAAGGGCACCACAGACAATGTCATCATGGGCACTACAGACAATGTCATCAAGGGCACCACAGACAATGTCATCAAGGACACCACAGACAATGTCATTAAGGGCACCACAGACAATATCATCAAGGGCACCACACACAATGTCATCAAGGGTACCACAGACAATGTCATCACAGACAATGTCATCAAGGGCACCACAGACAATGTCATCACAGACAATGTCATCAAGGGTACCACAGACAATGTCATCACAGAAAATGTCATCAAGGGCACCACAGACAATGTCATCACAGAAAATGTCATCAAGGGTACCCAATACAATGTCATCAAGGGCACCACAGACAATGTCATCAAGGGTACCACAGACAATGTCATTAAGGCCACCACAGACAATGTCATTAAGGCCACCACAGACAATGTCATTAAGGGCACCACAGACAATGTCATCAAGGCCACCACACACAATGTCATCAAGGGCACCACAGACAATGTCATCAAGGGTACAACAGACAATGTCATCACAGACAATGTCATCACAGACAATGTCATCAAGGGCACCACAGACAATGTCATCAAGGGCACCACAGACAATGTCATCACAGACATGTCATCAAGGGCACCACAGACAATGTCATCAAGGGCCACCACAAGCAAATCATCATCAAGGGCACCACAGACATATGTCATCAAGGTACCACAACAATGTCATCAAGGGCACCACAGACTATGTCATCAAGGGTACCACAGACAATGTCATCAAGAGCAATGTCATCAAGGTACCACAGACAATGTCATCAGGGACACAGACATGTCATCAAGGCACCACAGATAATGTCATCAAGGGTACCACAGACAATGTCATCAAGGGCACCACAGACAATGTCATCATGGGCACACAGACAATGATCATCAAGGGACCACAGACAATGTCATCAAGGCACCACAGACAATGTCATAAGGGCACCACAGACAATGTCATCAAGGGCACCCAATGTCATCAAGGACCACAGACAATGTCATCACAGACAATGTCATCAAGGGCACCACAGACAATGTCATCACAGACAATGTCATCAAGGGACACAGACAATGTCATCACAGAAAATGTCATCAAGGGCACCACAGACAATGTCATCAAGCAAATGTCATCAAGGGACCAGACAATGTCATCAAGGGCACCACAGACAATGTCATCAGGGACCACAGACAATGTCATAAGGCACCACAGACAATGTCATCAAGGGTACCACAACAATGTCATCAAGGGACACAGACAATGTCATCAAGGGTACACAGACAATGTCATCATCAAAAGCACACAGACAATGTCATCAAGGGCACCACAGACAATGTCATCAAGGGCACCACAGACAATGTCATCACAAGACATGTCATCAAGGGCACCACAGACAATGTCATCAAGGCACAAGACAATCACAAGGCACACAGATGTCATCAAGAGGTACCACAGACAATGTCATCAAGGCCACGACAATGTTCATCAAAGGGTACCACAGACAATGTCATCAAGGGTACCACAGACAATGTCATCAAGCAAAGTCAAGTCATCAGGGTACCACAGACAATGTCATCACAGAAATGTCATCAAGGGCACCACAGACAATGTCATCACAGAAATGTCATCAAGGGTACCACAGACAATGTCATCAAGGGCACCACAGACAATGTCATCAAGTCAACACAGACAATGTCATCAAGGGCCCACAGACAATGTCATCAAGGGTACCACAGACAATGTCATCAAGGCACCACAGACAATGTCATAGTCACAGACAATGTCACACAGACAATGATCACAGACAATGTCATCAAGGGCACCACAGACAATGTCATCAAGGGACACAGACAATGTCATAGCACAGACAATGTCATCAAGAAGCATCACAGACAATGTCATCAAGGCACCACAGACAATGTCATCAAGGGCCCACATGTCATCCAGAATGTCATCAAGGGTACACAAACAATGTCATCAAGGCACCAGACAAATGTCATCAGGTACACAGACATGTCATCAAGGGACCACAGACAATGTCATCACAAGACAATGTCATCAAGGTACCACAGACAATGTCATCAAGGGACACAGACAATGTCATCAAGGCACCACAGACAATGTCATCAAGGACACAGACAATGTCATCAAGGGCACCACAGAAATGTCATCAAGGCACCACAGACAATGTCATTAAGGGCACCACAGACAATGTCATCAACCAGACAATGTCATCAAGGGCACACAGACAATGTCATCACAGACAATGTCATCAAGGGCACAAGACATGTCATCAAGGCACCACAGACAATGTCATCAAGGGCACCACAGACAATGTCATCAAGGCCCACAGACAATGATCATCACAGACAATGTCATCAAGTCAACAGACAAGGCACAAGACAAGTCATCAGGGTACCACAGACAATGTCATCAAGGCACCACAGACATGTCACAAGGACCACAGACAAGTCATCAAGGGACCACAGACAGTCAGCAAGGTCATCAAGGGCACCACAGACAATGTCATAAGGCACCCAGAATGTCTCAAGGACCAAGACAAGTCATCACCACGACAATGTCATCAAGGGACACAGACAATGTCATCAAGGCACCACAGAAATGTCATCAAGGCACCACGACAATTCATCAAGGTGCGCACCACAGACAATGTCATCAAGGGCACACAGACAATGTCATCAAGGCACCACAGACAATGTCATCAAGGGCACACAGACACATGTCACACAACAATGTCATCAAACAGACAAGGTCATCAAGGGTACCACAGACATGTCATCAAGGGCACCACAGACAATGTCATCACCAAGACAATGTCATCAAGGGCACCACAGACAATGTCATCAAGGACCACAGACATGTCATCAAGGCACCACAGAATGTCATCAAGGACCACAGACAATGTCATCAGGCACCACAGAAATGTCATCAAGGCACCACAGACAATGTCATCAAGGCACCACAGACAATGTCATAAACCAGACAATGTCATCAAGGGACCACAGACAATGTCATCAAGCATCCCAGACACATGTCATCAAGGCACCACAGACATGTCATCAGGCACCACAGACAATGTCATCAAGGCACCACAGAAATGTCATCAAGACAGACAAGTCATCAAGGGCACCACAGACAATGTCATACACAGACAATGTCATCAAGGGCACCACAGACAATGTCATCAAGGCACCACAAATGTCATCAAGGCACCACAGAAATGTCATCAGGCACCACAGACAATGTCATCAGGCACCACAGAAAGTCATCAAGGCACCACAGACAATGTCATCAAGGACACACATGTCACCACAGACAATGTCATCAAGACACAGACAATGTCACAAGGCACCACAGACAATGTCATCAAGGCACCACAGACAATGCATCAGGACACAGACAATGTCATCAAGACAGCCACAGACAATGTCATCAAGGCACCACAGACAATGTCATCAAGGGCACCACGACAATGTCATGCACAGACAATGTCACAGGGCACACAGACAAGTCATCAAGGGACCACAGACAATGTCATCAGACCAAGACAGTCACAAGGGACCACAGAAATGTCATCAAGGCACCACAGACAATGTCATCAGGACCACGACAATGTCATCAAGGCACCACAGACAATGTCATCAAGGCACCAAGACATGTCATCAAGGACCACAGACAATGTCATCAAGGCACCACAGACAATGTCATCAAGGGCACCACAGACAATGTCATAAGGCACCACAGACAATGTCCAGCAAGGGCACCAAGGACACAGACAATGGTCATCAAGGGCACCACAGACATGGTCATCAAGGGCACCAAGACAATGTCATCAAAGGCACCACAGACAAGGTCATCAAGGGTACCCAGACAATGTCATCAAGGGCACCACAGACAATGAATCAAAGGCACCACAGACAAGGTCATCAAGGACCAAAAAGTCATCAAGGGCACCACAGACAATGTCATCAAGGCACACAGACATGTCATCAAGGTACCACAGACAATGTCATCAAGGGCACCACAGACAATGTCATCAAAGCACCACAGACATGTCATCAAGGGCACCACAGACAATGTCATCAAGGCACCACAGACAATGTCATCAAGGCACCACAGACAATGTCATCAAGGCACCACAGACAATGTCATCACAGACATCTCACAACAATGTCATCAAGGGCTACCACAGACAATGTCATCAAGGCACCACAGACAATGTCATCAAGGGCACCACAGACAATGTCATCAAGAGCACCACAGACAATGTCATCAAGGGCACCACAGACAATGTCATCAAGGGCACCACAGACAATGTCATCAAGGCACACAGACATGTCATCAAGGCACCACAGACAATGTCATCAAGGGCACCACAGACAATGTCCATACCAAGGGCACCACAGACAATTCATCAAGGCACCACAGACAATGTCATCAAGGGACACAGACAAGTTGCATCACAGACAATGTCATCAAAGCACAATGTCATCAAGGGCACCACAGACAATGTCATCAAGGGCACCACAGACAATGTCATCAAGCCAGACAATGTCATCAAGGGCACCACAGACAATGTCATCAAGGCACCACAGACAATGTCATCAAGGGCACCACAGACAATGTCATCAAGGACACATGTCATAAGGGACCACAGACAATGTCATCAAGGCACCACAGACAATGTCATCAAGGGCACCACAGACAATGTCATCAAGGGCACCACAGACAATGTTCATCACAGACAATGTCATCAAGGCACCACAGAATCATCAAGGTCACCACAGACAATGTCATCAAGGGCACCACAGACAAATGTCATCACAGACAATGTCATCAAGGGCACCACAGACAATGTCATCAGGCACACAGACAATGTCATCAAGGGACCACAGACAATGTCATCAAGGGCACCACAGACATGTCATCAAGGGTACACAGACAATGTCATCAAGGCACCACAGACAATGTCATCAAGGGCACCACAGACAATGTCATCAAAGGCACACCAGACAATGTCATCAAGGGCACCACAGACAATGTCATCAAGGGCACACAGCACAGACAATGTCATCACAGCATGTCATCAAGGCACCACAGACAATGTCATCAAGGGCACCACAGACAATGTCATCAAGGCACCACAGAATGTCATCAAGGGCACCACAAACATGTCATCAAGGCACACAGACAATGTCATCAAGGCCCCAGACAATGTCATCAAGGCACCACAGACAATGTCATCAAGGCACCACAGACAATGTCATCAAGGGACCACAGACAATGTCATCAAGGGCACCACAGACAATGTCATCAAGGCACCACAGACAATGTCATCAAGGGTACCACAGAATGTCATCAAGGCACCACAGACAATGTCATCAAGGGCACCACAGACAATGTCATCTAAGGGCACCACAGACAATGTCATCACAGACAATGTCATCAAGGGCACCACAGACAATGTCATCAAGACAATGTCATCAAGGGCACCAGAACATGTCATCAAGGCACCACAGACAATGTCATCAAGGGCACCACAGACAATGTCATCAAGGGCACCACAGACAATGTCATCAAATGGCACCACATGATCATCAAAGGCACCACAGACAATGTCATCGAGGGCACCACAGACAATGTCATCAAGGGCACCACAGACAATGTCATCAAAGGCACCACAGACAAGTCATCAAGGGCCACAGACATGTCATCAAGGGCACCACAGACAATGTCATCAAGGGCACCACAGAAATGTCATCAAGGCACCACAGACAATGTCATCAAGGGCACCACAGACAATGTCATCAAAGGCACACAGACAGTGTCATCAAGGGCACCACAGACAATGTCATCAAGGGTACCACAGACAATGTCATCAAAGGCACCACAGACAATGTCATCAAGGGCACCACAGACAATGTCATCAAGGGCACCACAGACAATGTCATCAAGGGCACCACAGACAATGTCATCAAGGGCACCACAGACAATGTCATCAAAGGCACCCACAGACAATGTCATCAAGGGCACCACAGACAATGTCATCAAGGGCACCACAGACAATGTCATCAAGGGCACCACAGACAATGTCATCAAGGGCACCACAGACATGTCATCAAGGGACCACAGACAATGTCATCAAAGGGCACCACAGACAATGTCATCAAGGGCATGTCATCAAGGACCACAGCATGTCATCAAAGGCACCACAGACAATGTCATCAAGGGCACACAGACAATGTCATCAAGGGCACCACAGACAATGTCATCAAGGGACACCAGACAATGTCATCAAGGGCACCACAGACAATGTCATCAAGGCACCACAGACAATGTCATCAAGGGCACCACAGACAATGTCATCACAGACAATGTCATCAAGGTACACAGAAATGTCATCCACAGACAATGTCATCAAGGGCACCACAGACAATGTCATCAAGGCACACAGACAATGTCATCAAGGGTACCACAGACAAGTGTCATCAAGGGCACCACAGACAATGTCATCAAGGGACAAGACAATGTCATCAAGGCACCACAGACAAGTGTCATCAAGGACAAGGTCTCAAGGCACCACATGTCATTAAGGTCACCACAGACAATGTCATCAAGGCACCACAGACAATGTCATCAAGGGTACCACAGACAATGTCATCAAGGGCACCACAGACAATGTCAGTCAAAGGCACCACAGACAATGTCATCAAGGGTACCACAGACAATGTCATCAAGGGCACCA
>CM065748.1:35646090-35648590 GCA_033310375.1 Conus canariensis | reverse complement strand
TCGTCATTAGAAGTGTCTCTGTTGGCCACACCTGTCTGCTTGGCTGTTCAGGCAATGGGCATTTCTGGAGCACATGCTCCACTGACTGTTCTTCCTGCCCACAAGGACAGACTGGAGAAGGCACCACCTTGAGCTTTCGGCACAAGTGACTGTTAAGTCTGTTGTGCCCGGTGCGGAGCCTCACCAGGACACTTTGTTGCTCTCTGGACAACAGACGATAATCATCCTTGGGTGTCTTGGGCGTTGTTATAGTCCGGATGATGCTTCCCATCTGAGTGTTCGAGAAGAAGACTGTCAACAGACAGAAGCTAGAAACTGTACCAGTCGCCGTGGCGAAGTGGTTAGCGTCGCGGACTCCCAGTTGGGTGGTCGAAGGTTTGATTCCCATCAGATCCAAGTGGTATTATTCTGCCTCGAGCGGCTCCTACTCAGAGTTGAGTTTGGTACTGGCTCCATGGGGAAGACTGGGGCCACACAGTCGAGTTTCATCCACTTAATGGATGCGTCTCTGAGTGTTGCTCGCGTTTCCCGACCAGCACTGCATATGTCTGTATCTCTCGGGTCTGGTCGACGCCGGGATATATTATGAAAGTGAGCATAGAGTACAGCCCTGTCATGCAGTCTCAGACCAGAATGAAAATCCGTAGCATCATCTTCATTATCCTCATTCTCATCGATCAGCATAAAAAAGTCTCAAATTCTGTGGCCCTTCATGGCCTGCTCTCCTGGTGACCTCAGTTTAGATGTCCTCTCCACGTCTATGGCCTTGGTTTGATTCTGTCGGTGAGTCCTTGAGGGCTGTCGTTGGACGGATGTGGTGACCCCCTCTAAAAGGAGAGCTCATGCTGGCTCCGCGACTACCCACTTATTGTCGTCAACAGGGAGCTCAGTGGGTGGTGTCCTGCCTATGTTAGATCAAAACAGGCGCCACTGAACACCACCAAAGTGACTCAGCAGCAGTGCAGTGTCTCCTACGGTGGGTTGCCTCTAGACGACTGGACATTGACTGCTCCCTGTGGATTGCCGGGCCGGGCCGGACTGTGGCTGTGGACGAGGGATGAGGGGGCGAGGGGAGGGGGGTGGGAATGAGCGGCGTGGGTGCAATGCTACTGAGGTAACACAGAAGATGGGACAGCACAAAAAAAAGAAAAAAAAAGGCTTGAAACTGTTCAACTTTTCACTGTCCTGGGATCCATGGTCAGCAATAAGAAATGGAAACCACAAATGTTCAAGTTCAGTAAAGACCACATCAGCATCGCCCGGAGTAACACCTGCATGGACGGAAAGTGACTGCTCCTTTCTACCTCTTCCTTGCGTGCGCCTTGGTCTACAAGGTCAGTCCGGCCCTTGAGATGAATAGTGCCGTTTTCTCCAGCTCTTGTACTCTTGTACTGCCGTAGAGCTTCGTCCTTAGAGCTGTCTCTGTTGGCCACACCTCTCTTCTTGTTTGTTCATGTAATGGGCATTTTTGGAGTACGTGCTCCACTGTCTGTTCTTCCTGTCCACAAGGACAGACTGGAGAAGGCAACACCTTGAGCTTTCGGCATAAGTGACTGTGAAGTCTGTTGTGCCCGGTGCGGAGCCTCACCTGGACAATTTATTGCTCTCTGGACAACAGATGATAATCATCATCCTTGGACGTCCTGGATGTTGTGATAGTCCGGATGATGCTTCGCATCTCGCTGTAGGCGATGCTGTTGTTGTACTTATACTGACCGCTCCATGAAACACAAGATCAGTCTTCTGCCTGCACTGCTCTACCGTCGTCTCCCTGAAGGTACGCGACAAACATGGAGCCGCATGGCAGAACTGGAGAGAAGACCCTAAGCCGTGGACATGAAAGGTTACCGCAAAATACCCGACATAGGATGTATTGATCCTTGCACCGATGAACAACTGCGTCAAACAATGCACTGGTCCTATCACCATTGAACAAGTCAAACAAAGAAGCCGCCTGTCGGACCTTACAAAGATCCACAAAGTCCTTCAAATGAGATCATAACCCAAGGTTTCGTGTGTGAACGCACGTGTAACATCTTGCACACACGTAAAATCCCATCACCAACTTAGGGAAGAGAAGGCCAGTTTGACTGTTGGTATGGATGACACGTTACACATAGCATGCACCCTGCATGAGAAATTGAAGGAATGAGGGAAGGAAATCGAATCAATGATACTGACTGAAGTGACACGGGAAAACGACTGAATGAAGGACCGGCAGGCATCTCTTCTGTGGGCTTGACCCAGGTAGGCAGCCTGTTGTATAAACAACAGTATGGAACTACAGCGCTTAGAGCTTGGTTTCTAGCCGAGGGTAAGCGCCATATAAGTACTCTTAAAGATAAATGATGATAATACTTAAATCGGTTAAGAAAAATAAAGGGAACTGCGTCAGTACGCCCACGTAACAAGATCCATTGGTCACGCTAAAACAATTCTGCAGGGAACTGATGCGTTCAGGGGGGGGGGGGGGGGTGAGTGGAAGACAGGAGGGGAGTCC
>CM065748.1:35623590-35638590 GCA_033310375.1 Conus canariensis | reverse complement strand
CACACACACACACACACACACACACACACACACGCATGCATGCACGCACGCATACAACCACACATACATATAAACACACGCGCGCGCACGCACGCACCCCAAAACAGCAAAAAATTCAAATTCAAATAAATGATCAAATAATCAAACTTACCACAAAGGAAAAAAAAGAAGAAAAGAGAAAAGATCAAACGAAAAATCAGTTTAAAATTTAGCACAAGTTTCAAATCGAATAACAAAAAAGAAATCAGTGTAAATTCAAATGCAATATCAGATATAAAAAGCTAAATAAAAAGAAGACAAAAGGGACAAATCATAATACAGCAGACCACTCAGAATCTTTGCTCTCTACGCGACAGTTGCAGTAGACAGCCCGATGCCACGAGTTTGGCACCATTCCTCAATGACCCTGTCGTAAAAAAACAACAACAAAAAACAAAAAAAAACAGTGATGGCCTTTGCAGTTCCAAGTGCCACAACCTCAGCATCCAAAGACCCGTCGCTGCTCACTGTGCCGCCGAGGTAGCCGAGTTCGTGCCTAGTGCATGTCTTTGTGTTGATGACCACAGGTGGCGGAGTGCAGCGCTGGTAGCCTCTGATGGTCAAGGTTGAAACAAGTGGCGGTGTTGATGAGTCCCACAGTGAGGCCAATACCTCTACCGGCTGATGTCCAGCGGTCTCTGAACGACCGCACGTGTCTTGCTGAGCCCCCACAGTGAGGCCAACACCTCTACCGGCTGATGTCCAGCGCTGTGATGGGCACTAAACGGCCCCATGGGAGTTGGCCGCCCACTGCATTCCGCCTGCAAAGAACTCACGCAGAATGACCTCTGACATTCTCCTTTTCGCCCGGAGACGCCAGTTTGAACTGTTAGCCATCGACGCGAAACTGAATTGAACCCTCTCTCCCCTGCCCCCCCTACCCCCCCCCCCCCCCCGCCTCCCCCCCCCGCCCCCCCCCCCCCCCCCCCCCCCCCACACACCTTCTCGAAGTCTCTCAAAGTATCTCTCAGCTTGCTGCTAAAAAGAATGGAAAGATGGCGGGGCCAAGACACAGCCTTGATTCATTCCGTTTCTCATTTGTGATGGGTCTGAAACATCTCTACTTTCCTGTACCCTGGCCTGCATGCTGTCCTGACAGGAAGAGATCAGTGCCAGGAGCTTCTTGACACACTCAGACTCCTGTAGGATCCTGCAAAGGCCATCCTATTTCACCACACCACCACGTGGGATTCGAGGGTCTGTTTTTGGTAGTTGGATTGCCTCTGGCAAACAGCAAACACCACACTGCACGTGCCTCTGCCCGCTCAAAAGCCACACTGTGACTCAGGGGTCAAGATACAAGATTCTGTTGGGATGACTTTGGAGAGCACTTTCCCTGCGAAATGCAAGAGGGAGGGAGATCCCACAGTGGCTGTCACCAGATGTTTGTGTACCACACAATGGAAGCATCCTTGTTTGTGTACCACACAATGGAAGCATCCTTGAAGTTTTGTGGAAACTTTTCTATTCTTCCAGAAGATCTGGAACGAAGGCGCTGGTATTTTAAAGAGAACGTCTCCTCATAATTGTAAATGTCCAAACAAATAGCACCAGCTTCAGATACCTTACCAACTGTACTCTGCTTCAGTACTCGGTAAGTCTTGCCTCAGAAGGGAGGTCTTCTAAAAATTCCTTCACTGGCAGTAGTGTTAGTGCTGCAACCCCCTCTTCCCATACAGATGACTCTGGAATGTGCTGAACTGTTGCACCCAGCGTGCACGTACATCTTTCTTCTTTGTCAGCAGTGTAGACTAGTTGGAACAACGATGGGATTCGAACCAGATGCCTTAGGTCTATAGGCAATACGACGGTTATCGGGGAACATTTCATGTCATTGGCAGTGGCCGCAGCTTGTCAATCTTCAGCTTCCTTCTCCCATTACTGGCTCTTCAACTGCCTGAGTTTCTGCTGTAGGTGCCACCTTCTTGTTGGTGGTCTTGCTTCTTCTTGCAGGTCACGTCACTGAGATGGTCGCTGTGGATCTGGTGAACCTTGCCGATGAGTTGGTGAATCTCCTCGTGGGTTTCATCGAACCAATCCCTGTGACACGTGATGTTTTTGCCAGTGGGCTTTGCAGTCATGAAACATGGACTGGTACACCCATGGGAACGCTTCCATGGAGGTTCTGTTGCGTCACATTCGGTGGCCATTAAACAATGGCGCCTGCGCCTTCATGTGTACTGCGAACACCGCGCAGGCTTCCAGGGGTGACGCAGGTTTGCTCCCAGCTGGTTTGTTCGGCGGTTGAGGACAGTACTTCTCTGGCTGCTACCCGTACCTTCGGGTTATCTTTTTCTTTTCTAGTAGTAACAGTTGTTGCTGTTGTTGAAGCAGGAGGACGAGGAAGGAAGAGGATGAGGGGCAGCAGCAGCAGCAGTATTAGTAGCATTATCAGCAGCAACAGCAGTAGCAGAAGTAGTAATAACAGCAGAAACAGCTCCAACAGTACAAATAATAGCAGTACTGGTGCAAGTAACAGCAGCAGTAGTTCCTGCAGCAGCAGCTGCACCGAGTAACAGCATGATTGGTTGTGGTCATAGCTCTGGAAAGTACCAGTAGTAGTGTCAGCAGCAGCAACAGCAGCAACAGCAGCAGCAGCAACAACAGCAGCAGTTGTAATAAAAGTAATACAAGTGATTGTGAGAGCGGTGATATCTACATCTATCCCTGCAAGGGAAGATAATCGGTAGACAGAAAGAAGCGTTTTGAATCTTTCGTTGAACTTTCCGCTGATAGATTATGTTGTCTGATGGGGGGCGGGGGTGGATATTGCCGAACAAGCCGCAGAAGCAGTGAAATCCTCCCTTTTTGACTCCCTTTCGCCCCCTCCTCCCCCCACACCCTCCTCCCCCACCGCTAGCCACGATTTCACCATGCACGCAGCCACTCACCACAGCAGGGTTCACCGCTGCAGGACGTAGTTTCACTGGGGGTACCAGGACATTTTCTGCCACACCTGTTGTTGACATTGGTCATACACACACACACACACACACACACACACACACACACACACACACGCACACGCACACACACACACGCGCGCGCGCGTGCGCGCACGCATGCACACACGTACGCACGCATACGTACATAGAGGGTAGACCAAATGCGTTTGCACACACACACACAAAATACACATACAATGACATACACATACACCTATGCAAGCGGGTTCACACACACACACACACACACACACACACACACACACACACACACACACACACACACACACACACTAACACCAACAGTAACACACGGTGACACACATATGCATACATTTACATTCGTGAATGCACGCACTTAGACACTCACTCACGTACCCATGTATGTACATAGATATACGTGCTCGCATTCGTGCCCGTTCACACAGACAGACAGACAGACAGACACACACACACACACACACACACACACACACACACACACACACACACACACACACACTTTCCACCCACCAAGTGCACTCACCAATTTGGAGCGGGGCTATCACACCTTCGTGACCTGGTCCTGACCCCACCTGATCCGCACGTGACAGAGCATTCCGACCATGGGTCCCAGTCTCCCCACACTCCGTCCACTGTGGACAGCAAAGAGTCCACCAATCCATCAATCCGTCCATTGCTTGAGCAGTCCATTCATCCATCCATCAATCCATCTATCCATCAATCACCCCAGTCTCCTCGCAACGCGGCAACAGTAGACAGCAATTCACTCACTCACTGTCTCATTTAATCAGTCAGTCAGTTCATCATTTGATCCGTCAGTTTTCTGATTCTCTCTCGCTCTCTCTCTCTCTCTCTCTCTCTCTCTCTCTCTCTCTCTCTCTCTCTCTCTCTCTCTTTTCTTCACATCTTCTGCTTCTCTCCCCCCCTCTCACTCTCTACTTCTCACCCACTCCCATCCCCTTCCCTTCCCACCGAATCTCTCTTTCCCTCTTCCCCCTATCTCGCCCTTGCGTTCCTTGCGTTCTCTTTCCCTCTTTGTCTAACTCTTGCTTGGAAACAGAGTTAGGATCGTTAAGATGGGCCTTATGGAGTCTGTGTTTCTCATTGAGCAATGATTGGATACGATCATTATTGTCATCGAACCAGTTCTGATGCTTTCGTGTGATAGGACCCTGTGGTAATAGTACAAATATGAAAAGCAGCAACAGCAGCAGTAGTTGTAGTCGCAGTCGTTGCAGTAGTAGTATGGTTGTAGTAGAAGAAGCCGCATCAGCAGCCAGGAGTATTAGTAGTAGCAGTTGTGGTAGTAGTAATAGTAGTAAAAGTAGTAGAATTTGTTGCTGTTCTTGTAGTAGAAGGAGGACGAGGAGGAAGAAGATGAGGGACAGTGGCAGCAGCAGTATTAGTAGCACCACCAGCAGTAACAGCAGTAGCAGAAGAAGTAGTAGTAGCGGAAACAGCTCCAGCAGTTAAGTCATATCAGCATCATTGCTTGTGGTCACAGCAGTGGCAGCAGCAACAGCAGCAGCAGCAAAAGTTGTATTATCATTTGAAGCAATAGCAGCAGCAACAACGGCAGCAGTTATTATAAAAGTAGTACCAATAATAGTGTGAGTGGCGATATCCACATTTATCCCAGTTAAGGAAGATAATCAGTAGGCAGAAAGAAGTTTTATCAATTTTTCCTGGCACTTCTTGCCGTTGACAGATTATCTTCTCTTACAGGGGTACATGTGGATACTGCCAAACAAGTAGAAGTAGTATAAGTAAAAGCTTCCCATTTCGATTCCCCCCCCCCCCCCCTTCGGCCATGATCCCAACCATGGCTGCAGCAACTCACCACAGCAGGGTACATAGTTGCAGGCCGCAGATTCACTGGGGGATCCAGGGCACTTTCTGCCACACCTGTTGTTGACATTGGTCACAGACATTCAGACAAACACACACACGTGCGCACACATACGTACCTAGCGGGAAGGCAAAATGCGTTTGCACACACATACACAAAGTACAACACACACACACACACACACACACACACACACACACACACATACACACACACACACACACACACACAATACACACACACACACACACACACACACACACACACACACACACACACACACACGTACACAAACTAACACACACAGTAACACACGGTATACATAAGCGTACATATACATTCCCAAATGCACGCTTTCATACACTCATTCACATACACATGTATGTACATAGACATTTAAGCTCGCATTCATGCACGTTCACACACAGACACAGACACAGACACAGGAGACAGACAGACAGACAGACAGACAGACAGACAGACAGACACACACACACACACACACACACACACACACACACACACACACTCTTACACACATACACACACACACACTACACACACACACACACACACACACACACACACACACACACACACACACACACACACACATGCTTCTACCTTTTCCATCTACTAAACTCTCTGTCTCTCTGTCTCTCTCTCTCTCTCACCCTCCCTTCCTCTCTCTCTCTCTCTTTCTCATACACATACACATATACAGACACTGACACACAGACACACAGACACTGATTGAAATCAGTATGAAAAACAATAAACCACTTATTATAGGATTTTTATACAGAAATCCATCTGAAACTTTGGACTGGCAAGATAAATTTCATGTTCTCATGGATGAAGTAACAATGCTAAGCTTTGAAACTATTATTTTTGGAGACTTTAATATAGATTTAATGAAACCTAAACCCAATTGGCATCAAAACTACACCTTACACGGTCTTGAACAACTTATTGACATACCAACCCGTATAACTGAACCGTCAAGTACCTTAATAGATCACATTTATACAAACACAAAACAGTCCATCATTGAAGTATGCTCTCCGCCATGTGGATGTAGCGATCATAATCCCGTTTGTCTGACGTGGTTCAAAAACCGTATAAAAATTCCAAAAGTAGGGCACAAGATTATATATTATAGGAGCTTTAGAAACTTTAAGGAAGAAGATTTCCTTTCAGACCTTGCCACAGCACAATTGGAATATATATATACCAAATAAGAGATCCTGATGAAGCAAGTGAATTTTGGATTACACATTTATTCCTGTGTATAACAAACATGCTCCATTCATCAAAAAAAAAAAAAAAAGAGTCAGACAAGAAGCAAAACCACCGTGGATAACAAAAGAAATAGATATCGAAATTAACATAAGAAATCAGTTAAGCAATTCCGGAAAAAATAAAGAATTCCGTACACAAAGAAATAAGGTAAACTCAATGAAACGTAAACCTGAGCGTAATTACTTTCAAAAGATGTTAATTTCTACAAAGGATTCACGTCAGATTTGGAAAGCCATTAACATGTTGAATAATAAACAAGTCTCAAGAAATCAGGAAATTATCACAGATGTAACTGCAGATCAATTAAACAACCATTTTGCTAGTATCAAAGAAAAAAATATATCACTGACAGGTCCAATGAAAATGACCTTGAGCATTTAAAACACTACCTTGATTTAAAAGATATTAGCTTTTCCTTTACCCTCCAACCAGTGACTGTTATGGACGTTAATAAAAGTATTTCATCTTTAAAACAATCAGGTACACCTGATTTAGATGGTTTAGATGCAAAAATACTAAAGATTTCGTTTCCAATAATTACTGATACACTAACGTATTTGTACAATTTATGCATAGAGAAACAAACCTTTCCCTTGAAATTTAAGGAAGCTAAAGTAATTCCACTTTATAAATCTGGCGATAAGTCAATTCCATCAAACTATAGACCAATTTCTATTTTATCTGCTTTATCTAAACCTATTGAAAAACACTTGCAAAATTTACTATATTCTTACCTTACTAAAACAATTTACTCCACGACGATCAGTCTGGTTTCCGTAAAAATCATTCCTGCCATACAACCCTTGTGCAGCTTATTGATAGCCTCTTATGTAGTATAAATGAAAATAAATTTACTGGTATTCTTTTATAGACTTTGAAAAAGCTTTTGATGTAATAAATCATTCTCTCCTGTTGCGTAAACTGGAAATCTACAAATTAACTCTAGAATTCATAAGTCTCATGTCCTCATTCCTATGTAATAGGAAACAATCAGTAACAGTCAACAATAAAACGTCAAATTTAATGTCTATCAAATATGGAGTACCACAAGGCTCTGTATTGGGCCCTCTACTGTTTACTGTCTACGTCAATGATTTACCTTATTTTCTTGAAAGTAAATGCGAAATGTTTGCCGATGATACATCTCTTCATTCCAGTGATTCTGATCCATACAGATTAGCTAGTAAACTCCAAAATGATGTTAAAAAACTTATCGAATGGACTCAGTTGAACCATATGTCCTTAAATGCAAGCAAAACCAAGTGCATGTTTGTATGTGCCCGACAAAAAAGACAAAAGATGAAGTCAAAATTTCCAGCATTGTTTATATCTGACCAAAAAATAGAAGTCGACTCACATAAAATACTAGGAGTAATAATAGATAAAGATTTAACATGGACCGACCACATAACGTCAATGGGGAAACGTCTCTCAAAAAAATTACTTCAATTAGCGAAGATTAAGAACTTCCTGGACACCCATTCTCGAAAGCTCTTTTTCTGTGCTCATATTCTATCAATCATTGATTATGCATCAACCCTATGGGATAACTGCAGTGAAACCAACTTGAAAATTGTTCATCGAATGTATAAAAGAGCATTAAAATTAGTATTACTAAAATCAAGCACCCTAACAACAGAAGACTATAAACAACTTAATATGTTAACCTTCTACAACAGACTTTTGTTCAATAAGGCAGTATGCATGCATAATGTTACAAACGGATATGCTCCTAAAAAGATAAGAGATTAATTTACAACTAACACTTATAGACATAGTCATTTATTATCCTTTCCTAGACCAAGAAATAATCTTTATAAATCTAGTCTTTTGTACTCCGGTGGAAATGTATGGAACAAGCTACCAATCACTTTGAAAAACATAAAGAACAAAAACCAGTTTAAGAAAAATCTGAAAAAGCATCTCATGGATGGTTAGCAATCAATATTTTCTCAAATTCCCTTGAAATAACTCTTCAGTGATTTTACATGATGTATCCTTGTGTATATGTTTATGCCTATGTACATGTCTGTTTATGCGTGCGTATGCTTTGTAGACAATGTATTGATATTGTACATAACTTAACTCTCTCTCTCTCTCTCTCTCTCTCTTTCTCTCTCTCTCTCTCTCTCTCTCGACTTCCGCTTGCGAAGTGAAAACAGCGTTTGTCAGTCGCTCTGACATCCAACAATACTTTCTCAAGATCAAGGCCTTTAACGGTATTTCCTGTAGTACAGCCATCAAGATGCCAGCGGTTCCTTTATCCTTCCGCTCGGTTTGTGGTATTTTTATGTTTACTTTTGTTGCATTTATGTTTTGTCGATCGGCAAAGAAAGTCTCTTTGTTTTGTCGGACATTGAAGCTCCGAAGATGGCAAGACGGTGTCGCAGTAGGTTTGATCCTGTCGTTTTTGTTCCACGGACTTTTACTCCAGCGCTGTGGGGACATTGAACTTAACCCAGGACCCAGAACAGGCAGTAAGGAGGAGAGTCTTAAGCAGACGCGACTGAAGAGTGCCAGAGGATCCTCGCCTGCAGCCAGTGCCTCGCCGTCCCGACCGCCTGTGGAACCTTCTATCGCAGATGTCATGTCGAGTCTTCAGATGCTGAACTGTAAGTTTGATGGAATGAAGGCCGACATGAGAGAGATGAAAGAGACGCTAAGTGATTTACGTGAGGATGTTTCTCTGTTAAAGCAGGAGATTACAGATCTCAAGTGTGATAATGAAAGGCTCAGAGAACAAAACGAAAGACTGACTGAAAGTGTGATGAAATTAGAGCAAAAGGCAGATGATCTCGAATGTCGTTCAAAAAGGAACAATGTCATTTTCCACGGTGTTCATCGAAGAGAGAATGAAACTCGACAAGAGTGTGAGGCTTTAATTCAGGACTTAATGACAGACAAACTGGATCTGACCGAAGACATACCATTTGACAGACTACACAGACTGAACAGAAAGGCAGACTCTCCGATTATCGGTTGTTGCACCTTCTATAAACATAAAGAAAAACTGCTAAACGCCAGAAGCAAATTACAAGGAACCAAAATATTCATAAGCGAGGACTTTTCTCAGCGGGTTAGGGAAATTCGAAAAAAGTTGGTGCCTCATCTAAAAGAAGCCAAAAGGAACAATAAAAGAGTGTCCATGGTCTACGATCATTTGATCATTGACGGACAAAAATTCTCTGTCGATCAGGATGGTAATCTCAAAAAGATGACCTAGGAAAATGGCCGGCCTGGTAAGGTAAGATATACGGGTGTAAATGAAAGTAATAAAAATATCCTTCACACTGACGATAGCGCAGTGGGAACAAGTAAAAGTCGGACACCGCCTACTCCTGAACACGAGATTGAAATACCACGTGCAGTTCGGGATGAGGTGGTCGACACATCCGTGCCCGCGCTACACACTGACAACAAAATTCAAAGCGTGTGTTTCTCTTATTTTCATGTGTCCCCGAATAAAGTACGTGATGATATTGAGGATGTCAGTGATGTTATTGGTCATGATATTTGGGATATCAGTGATATCATTGGTCATGAGGGTGGGGATGTTGGTGACGTCATTAGTCATGATGAGGGGGATGCCAGTGTTGTTGTTAGTCATGGTATGTGTGATGTCAGTCATGTTGTTGGTCATGATGGAGTTGATGTCAGTGATGTAATTAGTCATGATGGTTGTGATTTCAGTCATGTTGTTAGTTATGATGGTGGTAGCGTCATTAGTCATGATTGTGGTGATGTTATTGTTGAAAGCAATGTAGTCAATCATGTCAGTCATGTTATTGGTGACGACAGGAATAGGAATCATAATAGTGATTTTTCTTCTGATGTTAGTGACATTATTGATTATGACCATGATAATGCAAATGATGTGGATGATGACGTTTTCGACCACAAGCAAGGAAGTTTTCAAAATGAACGGTTAACTTTTTTGACTTATAACATTGAGGGACTGGCACGTATTTATGAACCTGATATGCGATCTTTTATTGGAAATTTTGACTTTGCTTTGCTGGTGGAAACTTTTTCTCAGACGTTTTCTTCACAGTGTTTTCCCCAACATAAAGCCTATGTTACACCGGCTGTCAGACTGACTGACTCTGTCACTGCCCGCCTCTCGGGCGGCGTTGTGCTATTAGTCAGAAAGGAACTAACTGCTTATATTGAATGTATAGAAATGGAATATGATAATGTAGTTATTTTGAAGTTATCTAAACGTTTATTTAATTCACACTCTGACATTATTTTATTGGGTGCATATCTCCCTCCGACTGACTCGGCATACTACAAAGATACGGAGATAACTAATGGTGTTGCACTAATTGAACAGTGTATTTTGGATGTTCTTGAACTGCTTGGCGATGTTCAATTTATTTTGTTTGGTGATTTTAATGCTAGGACTGGTACCGAATACCCTCATGATGACATTATCCCTGATGACTTTTTTGATAACTCTTCTGTGACCCATGTTAATTCAAGCTATCCTAGTCGACATTCTATGGATCATGTCGTGAACAGTTTTGGAAGGTATCTCATTAATGTCTGTGAACAGTTTAGTTTTTCAATACTAAATGGAACTGTAGTGGGTGATGCACATGGGAATTTTACATATGTGGCTTCATCTGGTTGTAGTGTTATTGATTATTTCTTGATGTCGAGCAGCCTTTTGTCCTTGTGTTCGTCGCTGAAAGTTCAGAGCAGAATTGAGTCTAAACATATGCCAGTAGTTTTGGAGTTGTTGACTACCGCTATTGCTGAGATTCCAGAAAGAGTTCAGCCTAAAGGTAAATCTTATTCTAAGTATGTTTGGAATGAAGATTTTAGTCAAGACTTTTATTTGTGTTTAGATTCTGATGAGGTTAAAAACCACATCAATGAAGCAATTGAACTCGTTGATTATGATATCAACGCCGCTTTGACAAAGTTTAATGAGGGTTTATATATAACTGGACGGTGTATGAAGAAGACTGTAACAACAGGTAGGGACAAAAAGCAGGTTTGGTACGATTTGGAATGTAGACAAAGTAGATTATTTCTAAGGAGAAAGCTGAGAGTTTTTAATAGGACACACGATGACACGGATAGACTGGCATATTGTGAGAAAAGAAAACAATATAAGTACTTGTTAAGAGATAAAGCAGCTGGACACAGGGAGAGGGTGCTGTTGACGCTACAAGAAAAAATGAATGATCCGAAAGTTTTCTGGGCTACTGTGAAGTCTTATGTTTCAAAATCTTCCGCTTCAAATGAAATTACTAAAGAGGAGTGGTATAATCATTTCAACAATGTATTCAATTCACTGCCTGTTGATGGTAACGATATTGATTCCTTTGACATTGATGGCTATGGTAGTAATGATGATGTTGGTTTCCATGGTGGGGAACAGGTTGATGACGATATTATTGAAGCTTTAGAAGATGATAATATAGATATCCTTGAGCGAGACATGAATAATGATGAAGTTTTGGAAGCTATAACAGCACTAAAAAAGGGTAAGGCTTCGGGACCAGATGGTATAATTGGTGAATTTTTCAAAAACCCGTCAACACAAATAATACAATTTCTTGTTAAATACTTCAATTTTCTTTTCACGTCTGGTTCATACCCTGATGTATGGATGGAGTCTTTAATCCAACCATTACATAAAAAAGGTGATACTGCTGTCCCAGATAATTATAGAGGTATATCTTTGCTGAATATAAGTAGTAAAATTTATAGTTTTATTTTAAATAAAAGACTCTCAAACTGGGTAGAACAAAAAGAATTAATTCATGAAACCCAAGCCGGCTTTCGAAAACATTACAGTACTATTGATCAGATCTTTACTTTAACAGCGTTAGTTCAAAAGCAGTTAGTTAAACGCAAGAAATTGTACGTTGCTTTCATAGATTTTAAGAAGGCGTTCGATTCGGTGATAAGGGAAAGGCTTTGGATTGTTTTGAAGAAAAATAAGATCAGGGGTAAAATGTTCAATGCAATAAAGAGCATGTATAATGTTGTAAAAGCTAGGGTTAGAGTAGGAGGAGATGTTTCAGAAACATTTATGTGCCCTCTTGGCCTTAAACAAGGAGAAATATGTAGTCCTGTTTTGTTTTCTCTTTTTATTAATCATTTAGCTGAAGAAATTACACGAACAGGAAAGCATGGTGTTCAACTTAATCCCGATTTCATAGAAATTTTAATCCTCCTCTTTGCAGACGACGTTGTGCTAGTTTCAGATACTATAAACGGATTACAAACTCAACTAAATATCTTGTGGAATGTGTCCAAGCGATTAGGACTAATTGTGAACCTTGAGAAATCTAATATTGTTATATTTAGAAATGGTGGTTATGTTTCTATTCGTGAAAGGTGGAAATATGGAAATGAAACACTTTCGATAGTAAATATGTATAAATATTTAGGTATATTCCTTTCTACCCGTCTGTCATATACACATTCTCTTTTGGATTTGTCCAGTCGTGCAAAAAAAGGGGTAATTGCAATATTTCGTATTTTATGGTCAATTGGTAATTCGTCTCCTGCAGTATTTTTCAAACTGTTTGATGGCCAAATACAGCCCATGCTGACGTATGGGGCTGAGATATGGGGTATAAGAACAAATCTTCAGCCAATTGAATCTGTTCATCTTTTTTCTTTAAAAAGGTTTCTCAATATAAAAATACATTCTTCAAATATACTAGCTTATGGTGAGACTGGACGATATCCACTTTTTGTAAATGTTTATGTTAAATGCCTGAAATATTGGTTACGCATTCTGAGAATGCCACTGAATAGGTTACCACTTAAAGCATATAGCATGTTACTAACTCTGCAGAATCAAGATAAAGAAACTTGGGTGTCCTCCATGCGGAATCTTTTATATCATTATGGTTTTGGACACGTTTGGGAAAGCCAAGGTGTCGGAAACTGCAATTTGTTCATATCAACCTTCAAAAATAGATTAATAGAGTGTTATAAGCAGGAATGGCATTTTGATATAACAACAAGAGATAGATTCTCTTTTTATTGTTCATTCAATTCGGCGTTATCTATTAGTTTTCATCTAACTACAGTAAAACATGTTCCTGTGCGAAATGCTTTGACTAGATTAAGACTTGGTGTCTCATCATTGAGACCTCATCGTTTACGACATTGTCAAAATGTTTCAGGAGAAAATTTGAACTGCCCATTTTGTTTTGTTAGAGAAACGGAAATACACTTCATTTTAGTATGTCCGAAATATAAGGAACTAAGGGAACAGTATATTCCCGCTAAGTTCTATAAATACCCATCATGTTTTAGATTATCAATGCTTTTGGCAAACCAGAATAGTATCGTAATAAATAATCTAGCAACATTTATATTCAAATCATTGCAATTGAGACGGCTTTTCCTGATTTAAAAGAATTGCAAACCAGTTTCAATTCATCTGGTATTCCAGCATGTACTTTTGCTTTCCCATTGGTGAACATGTTCTGATAGTGTGTCTAATGTTCGACATGTTACACTATAATTGTTGTCATATTGTACTTGGAACTCAACTCCCATGATATGGGCTGTAGGCCTAATCATTAAATTTCGTATTCGTATTCGTATTCGTATTCTCTCTCTCTCTCTCTTGTTACTTCCTTGATATGATAACTATAATAGGCCTGAATTCTTTTTTGTACTCCCTCTCCCTCCACCCCCACGCCTCCATCCTACCCCCTCCCTCCTCCTATTTCCTCTCCCCTCAGATTTCACCCCCACCACCTCCCTCGCCCTTTTCCGCTGATTTTCACTCTTTGTATTTCTTCGTTTTCATTATTTTATTATTCAAGTTTCTTTGTTTTGTTATGATGGCTTGATGTAAAAAAGCAGTTTCTCTGGTTATTCAATGTTCCATCTGGAAATAAAATTTTGACTTGACTTGACTTGACTTGACTTGACACACTCTCTTTCTCTCTCTCTCTCTCTCTCTCTCTATCACACACACACACACACACACACACACACACACACACACACACACACACACACACACACACACACACACATGAATGCAAGGTGAGGAGCACTCAGAGTGTGTATAGAAAGGCATTGTGATTTGCCTGAAATTGTAAGTCCTTGGTTTTATTGAGGAAGGTTCAATAAACCGAAAATTTTAACTGTTACTACCTGGGTGTTGGCTGCTTTCTTCATCCTACACACACACACACACACACACACACACACACACACACACACACACACACACACACACACACACCACCACACTTTTCCACCCACCAAGTGCACTCACCAATTTGGAGCGGGGCTATCACACCTTCGTGACCTGGTCCTGACCCCACCTGGTCCGCACGTGACAGAGCATTGCGACCATGGGTCCCAGTCTCCCCACACTCCGTCCACTGTGGACAGCAAAGTGTCCACCAATCCATCAATCCGTCCATTGCTTGAGCAGTCCACTCATCCATCCATCAATCCATCCATCCATCAAGTACTCCAGTCTCCTCGAAGCGTGTCCACTGTATGTAGACCACAATTCACTCACACAGTCTCTCAGATAATCAATAAATCAATAGATCATTAATTTGATCAGTCTTCTCTATCTCTGTCTGTCTTTCTCTCTTTTGTTCTCTCTCTCTCTCTCTCTCTCTCTCTCTCTCTCTCTCTCTCTACTTCTCCCCCCTCTCCTATCACCCCTCCCACCACAACGGTCTCTTTCCTTCTTTCTCCTGTCTCGCCCTTGCGTTCTCTTTCCGTCTTTGTCTAACTCTCTCTCTCTCTCTCTCTCTCTCTCTCTCTCTCCCTCCCCCCACCCCCCCTCCCGTCTACTTTCAAGCACATCCTCTCCTCTCCCTTTCCCAGTTAAAAAAAAGTATCTCCATTGTTCAT
>CM065748.1:35561090-35598590 GCA_033310375.1 Conus canariensis | reverse complement strand
ACATCCTGAGGAGAGATATATATCTTGATATATCTTGAAACAAGCTTGTAGATTGATTTTAGCACTTCATTTTAAAAATATCTTTAGCAGTGTATATATATATATACATATATACATATATGTAGTGTGTGTGTGTGTGTGTGTGTGTGTGTGTGAATAGATGGATGTGTATGTACAAAGTAGGTTATAGAAGTGTTACACAGAATTTGCTTTCCAATTGTTACCATCCTGATAATTTTCACACATTTATTATTGGTTCAATTTTAAATGTTGATTGTAGGCACTGAAAGAATGAATTGAGTGATTTTTGACGTATTTTGTGATATGCGTTAAAATTATTAATATTGAATTATTTAATTGTGACCAGTTAAAGCCGTGAATAGAAGTGACATTACTGAAAATGTAACACACACACACACACACACACACACACACACACACACACACACACACGCACACACATATACACCCAAACAGATAAACATCTGCACATTTGGTTATGGTAGAGAGTTATGTAAGAAAGTGGATTAGCTCAAGAAATTAATAAGACATCAACTATAGAAGTAGGAAATACATCAAAATTAGCAATCTTTACTCTGAGAAAATTGTAATGTATGCTGTGCATGTACGTACACACTCATTTATACAACCAGACACACACACACATACAGATGCTGTTACATGTAGATGCACACACCCACACCCACTTTTTCGCACCACCACCACCACCACCACCCTACATCCACACACGCACGTGTTCTGATCAAGTCAGCATATAGTAACAGTTTATAATGTAGAAGTGTATAATATCAATTATTTAATAACTCTTTGGGCTTGTTGATAAGACATTTTCTTGTTCTATATGTTCTGGATTCGGAAAACCGAAATGTAGCAATTCGTAATATTTTGAAAGAGGATGACTATGATTATTCACAGTCTTTCTTGCCTTCACTCTCACTCAACGTTCATATAGTTCAGTTAGATTTATTTACCTGTGTCACACTCTCCATCTTTTTGCACACATTTACCAATCTGTTTAAAACATTCTTATTTCTAAAACGTAAAAGAAGACGTCAAAATGGATTGAATAAAACAGTGATTAAAAACCTTCAAGGACTTATGAACCAATGTGGCTGTTTCTTAGTTTTTGTAGAAATTATATCCATTACTGGCATTTTCTGTTAGTATGAATCAACTTGGATATAAATTGAAGATTTGTTTGTAACTTTGTTCATTTGGTGGGAAAAAAGATGACAGTATTTTTACTACTTACCATTTCCTCACACTTCTCTTGATGTATTGTCCCAAGCAGCAGAGAGAATATCTCTGTCGGCATGATAAAGGTCATTTTTTGTGTAAATGAATGATCTTAACCTTAGGGCAGCTATCACTTTCTAGTCGTCAATGTTGGAAAGAAAGATAACAAGTGTAAAACATTAGGGCAGAAGTTCGGTCCCTTCACCCGGACGGCCGGGGAAAGTACGGTTTGTACGACCGGCAAAATCACGGCTCTCATCACACGGGTCGGGCCGGGTGCACTAGGCACGGCTTTGGCCATCGCCAGAAAGCTGAATTAGAGAAGAACTGGAGCAGGGTTATGTTTTTTTCCCGGACGGATGGTGCAGGGCCGTACTTTGCACGGCCGGGTCTGGGTCCACTATGCACACAGCCTTAATTGTATATGCGTCAAATCTGTCGCTTAACTGAACATGACATTGCCAATCTTGCCATGACTAATTGATCAGTCTTTGGCAAAGAGGTAGTACAAACGTACTTTCCTCGCCTGTTCATGGATATGTCTTCATGAATTCAAACCAAATTTCACACAGACTGTTCTGAATGCTAGATACCCTGCTTCCACCCTCCTCCCCCTCTCTTAACCCCCACCCCTCCCCCTCCCCTCCCCACAGCCATCCCCTTCCCGGAGTCTAAAGACATAACATAAAGTTTCATATAGTTTACTATTAAATGAAAAAAAATGACATTATGATCAACTGCTGGATATCATTGTCTAGTTCAGCTTGGTGTTCCCAAGAAACATTATCCAGTTTTGTATATTCCTGAGAGAGAGAGAGAGAGAGAGAGAGAGAGAGAGAGAGAGAGAGAGAGAGAGAGAGAGAGAGAGAGCAGTCAAGAAATTGATCCATGAATAAAAGAAGAGAAATATGAAAGATTAACAAAAAAAAAGAAGAAAAAATGAAGAAACAAAGATAGAAGCACTTAAACAGATGAATAAACAAAATAAGAGAGAGAGAGAGAGAGAAAGAGAGAGAGAAAGAGAGAGAGATGTATACACATATCCATCTATCTATCTATCTTTCTATGTATGTATGTATGTATGTATGTATGTATGTATGTATGTTCACATTTCTGTCTCTGTCTGTCAGTCTGTCTGTCTGTCTGCCTGTCTGTCTGTTTCTCTGTCTGTCTGTCTATCTGTGTGTCTGTCTGTCTGTCTCAAACGCACACACACACACACACACACACACACACACACACACACACACACACACACGCGCGCGCACTCACTGGGACACTTGTCGCACGACATCTGCAGCACGTAATAAATGTCGCGGAGACGATGCATGATGTTGTGTAGCGTGTCCTGCACTGCCACATTCCCGTTCAAACAGCACTTCTCTCTGTCCTGGGGGCCTGCAAGTTTAATGACTTCGATAATAATATAATAATGATGATAATAATAATGATAACGATAATGATGATAATGATAATGATAATAGTGATGAGGAGGATATCAATGATAATAATAATGATGATGATGTTGTTGATGATGATGATAATAATGAAAATGATAATAATAGTGATGAGGAGGATATCAATGATAATAATAATAATAATAATGATAATGATAATAACAGTAATAATGATAATGATAAAAAGAACAGTGATAAGGAGGATATCAATGATAATAATAATAACAATGATGATAATAACACTAATGATGATGATAATGACAACCACAATAATCACCATAGTGACCAAAATTGAAAAAAACAGTGACACAACAAGAATAATAGTCATGAGTTCCGTTTCGGTTGGGTTCGAGGTCGACACGCACCTTTTGTGCTCCAGTCGTCTTTTCAGTAATTTATTGTTAATTACTGCTTTAGTCACCCATGTTAGTCTGCATAAGACGCGCATGAGACTGCTTGACAGAACTATGTAGTTTTTGTGAAAATGCGACTCATAATTTGGCGGTGAGCAGTGCAAAAAATGTGAACTTAGAAATGTTAAAAATACATCCGCTGTTGTGAACTGTGCATCATGGCTGCTTGCGGGAGAAGGCTTCGTCGAGAACTGTGAAAACAAACAGAATGAAATTAAGCCGATGTAGTTTTGTGGAAAACTGCCTTTAAGTGATGAGTAGCAACATCAAGAACTTTTTTACTAATTTGAAAAGAACGAGATCGTCTACGTCATCGGAAAGTGATCTGGACATTTCTCATCATTGCACACCTAAAAAAACACACGTCGACCTGAAACTGCAAGAAGAAAGCGACATGGAGGTGCAGGAAATGTTCAACACGATCAGCACAAAACTTGAAGAGTTAAGTAAAAGGGAAGAAACCGTTAACGAGAGAATTGGAAATCTTGCTATGAAGGAAGACATATTAGCAGTGAAATCGGAAATGCAACTAATGACTAAAACTTTTTCCGAAAAGCTCGAAAAACTCGAGGGCAAACTTTTTGACTGCGAAACAAAAAATGAAAAACTGCAACAAGAAGTAAATGCCCTAAAAAGAGAAGGTGAAATACTGAAAGATGCGCTGAAGACTCAGGAAAATAACGTGCGAACCGTGCAGAGAGCAAACAACGATTTAGAGCAGTATACTAGAAGATGGAATATTCGTCTCTATCGTGTTCCAGAAGCAACAGGAGAGACAGCAGAAGACTGCGTAAAAAAATGTGTCAATATTTTCAATCAGAAAGTGCAAGTGCCGACCATGGAGAATGATATCGAAATAGCCCATCGAACCGGCCAGCCAAGCAGCTCCAAACCCAGACCGATCATCGTGAGGTTTTTCAATAGAAGAAAAAGAGACAAAATCCTAGCAAATCGTCGAAATCTAAAAAATAAGGGGATTGTGATCGGGGAGGACTTGACGGCAGCAAATTATAAAATTTATCGTGATGCGGTGCAACACTCTGCATGTTCTAGTGCCTGGACATCCAATGGTAGGATATTTGCTAAATTGAAAAATGGACGAACACTGAAACTAGACATACATACTAACGTTGACCAGGCTTTCCGCCGGGTGATGGTGGGACAAAATACTAGTGAAGACATGGATCATGGTGTGTAGTTGATGAATGAGGAATGTGGGACACTGGACATATCAAGTGCATAAAGGCTATTATATCGACCCTAGACTCTCTTCTGTAAGTAAGTGGTATTCTGTGACAACTCATGACCTTTTTTTTCTGATTCCATAGCCTGTCTGAGCCAATACCTCCCTCCATCTACTTATTTATGATTTGACCAACCCACCCCATCTGCTACCCCTTCCATATTTTTTGTCGTTGTTGTTTGTTTTCCTTTTCCAATAGGGATCTTGATGTTGATTGTTTATGATGATAATGTATGTTGGTGTAGTAGGTTTTTTTTTTTTTTTTTTTTTTTTTTTTTTGAGTGACCATAACCTGTTTAGTTGTTGCTATTAATACGACTACAATTAATTTGGTTTGTTTTGTTTTGATGGAATTGTTCACTCGTATCATCTCTTGCCATTATTTGTGATGCTTCATTTCAGAAGGAAACCATCATTGGGTGATTAACCTTAAATGGAAAAAAAAGAAAAGGAAAGAGAGAGAGAGAGAGGGGGGGGGGGGGTGGAAGAGGCTACTGTGGATAGGATCAGACTGTTGTTAAAATATAATTATTGCGGGGTTATGATGATCTGAACTACTTACCTATGTCGATCTTTACAACTAATATTCTTGCTGACATGGTCTGAGGTAAATTTGTAAACATATATGCTAGTTTTTGATGATGCCGTATTATTAACACAGATAAGATTTTCTTTCGGACCACTACCCCTCCCTTTAATATCCTTTCCTATACCCTTTGCTTACATCCCGAGTAAGAAGTATGCCTTTTGCCTCTATCATGCATTGTGATGGAATTTGATGTTTATCTCTTTCAGGGGTAAATCATTTTGTCGAGTGTTTTCAGAATGGGATGGAAGTTGGGATTCTTGTTGAGCATATGATGATGGGTCAGTTGTTAAACTGCGATGGTGACTATGCCACAGAGACCCTTATTGAATATATGATGATGGATCACATATTGTTGAATTACAATGGTGACTGTCACGAATGTGATTGTGTCTGAGCCAGAATTGTATACATTGTGAACATTATGCATTTGGGGTCATACCCTTGTTTTTGGTTTTCTGACAGGTTTGGCAAAATCAGAAAGCATCATAGCTTTTTTTTTTTTTTTTTTTGATTGCATTTATGTGGACATTGATACATGCACTTTCATGCTGGCATTGTGCGGTGAACTACTTTGACATGCTTGTGCACTTAAAATATCTTGTAGAGTCTAGAAAGGAAAAGAAGAGAAGAGAGAGAGAGAGAGAGAGAGAGAGAGAGAGAGAGAGAGAGAAGGAGAAAGGAAAGGGAGAGAAAGAGATATGGCATGTACTGGCCACTGGTAGTTGAAAGACTAATATTATGTAGTACTCGGTAACAGCCTTTCCTATCCGCTTGGAATTTCAACCCTGTTGTATAAATTTATGTGTATGTATCACATTTTGCCATGAGATATGATGGTTAATTTGTAAATGTACAGAATGTTTAAAATAAAGTGAATTATAATGCAATAGTTCACCAGCACTGACACTTGGCTGCACTGCCACCCCATGCATAGTGGACTTCTCGAACACTTAATTGGCCCCAAGCCAACCCCTCCCTCCCATACCCCCCCTCCCCCCCCCCCCACCACCACCCCACCCCCCACCCCCCCTCCCCGCCTGTGCCCCTTGTTTCAATACTTTTTCAAAAACTGTTTGAATGATTTGTATTCATTGTATGTATGTTTGTATTTATTTCCTTTTGTCAAGAGAACTTGAGCATTGGGCTTCATATGTGAAACATGTTTATTATTGCTTGCTTGGTTTGTGTGTTACCATGATGCACTTGAGAAATGTGAAGGTATGTCATTTTGTGACCTTTTTAGTGACCTTTTCAAACCCTGATCCTTTTGTATGTGATGGAATGGAACGGTATTCGGTGAATAGTTATTTTCAAGATAACAGGAAGTTGTTGTTCGGATGGAACATTTGTCATGGATAGATATTACCATGCTTGTCCTGTATGCAGTGATTTATTTTCGTTAAAAACTCTGTTACAAATATGAACAGTCTTATCATCTCTTCCTTGAATTGCCAGGGCCTAGGTTCTTATCAAAAGAGAAGAGATGTCTTTCAACATCTTAGACAAAAACGACACTCTATATATTTCTTACAGGATACGCATTTCACTACAAAGATGGAAAGACAAGTAAGAGCTGAATGGGGTTATGAATGTGTATTTTCGTCAAATAATTCTAGATCAAGAGGAGTAGCCATCTTGTTCAATAATAATTTTGAATTTAAAATTCTGAAAACTGTAAAAGATACCCATGGCAATTATATACTTCTTGCATTAAAAACGATAGACCTAGAAATTCTGTTGGTTAATATATATGGACCTAACAAAGACACTCCTGATTTCTTTGATGAAATTAAGAAACAAATTGATGAGATGGGTATCGCTAATATCATAGTAGGTGGGGACTGGAATTTGGTAATAAACCCTAACTTAGATTATTACAACTACAAGACAGTAAACAATCCAAAAGCACAAGAAACAGTACTTGAGATGATGAATGATCTCGAACTTGTAGATATTTGGAGAGAATTCAATCCGGAAGTCCTGAAATACACATGGAGAAGGCCAACCCCTTTACAGCAGAGTCGACTAGATTTTTTCCTGTTAACTGATAGCCTCATCAACACGATAAAAGATGTAGATATTCTTTATGGCTATAGAAGTGACCATTCTCTAATAACTATTCACTTCAACTCCAAAGTGGAAAATAAAAAGAAAACGTTTTGGAAATTTAACTCAGCTTTACTAAAGGACAAAAATTATGTAGAATTAATTAAACAAACAATTGAAAACATAAAACTTCAGTATGCAGTGTCCCCATACTCTTGGGAAAACATAAACAAGATTCCGACGGATGAAATTCAGTTCACAGTAAGTGATCAACTGTTTTTGGATGTTTTAATTATGGAAATAAGAGCAAAAACAGTAACTTTCGGTATAAAGAAAAAAAGAGAACTAAGGGAAAAAGAAAAAAAGTTGGAATCAGAAATACAAACACTTGAAACAGATTTGCTAATTAACAGTAAACCAAGGGAACTTCGAGAGAGAAAAGATGAACTGATACAGTTAAGAAAGGAGAAAATGGAAGGGATCGCCATTCGATCCAAAGCAAGATGGGCATCAGAGGGGGAAAAGATATCTAAATATTTTTGCAATCTTGAGAAACGACATTTTGTCAGCAAACAAATGTTAAAGTTAGTAACAGACCAAGGAAATATAATAACAGAAACAGACGAAATATTAGATGCAACTAAGACCTATTATGAAAACTTATACAAAGAAAGAAGTACAAAAAACATAGACATTGCCAGATATGCTGGAAATCTACCAAAGCTTGAAGAAGCTGAATCCAAACAACTAGAGGGACAAATAACTAGACAAGAAGCTTCAGAAGCACTGAAGGGAATGCAGAATGACAAGAGCCCTGGTACTGATGGGATGACAGTACATTTTTTCAAATTTTTCTGGAGGGACATAGGAGACTTTGTAGTTCGATCTTTAAATGAAGGTTTTACAAAAGGAGAGCTGTCCATTACTCAGAGAGAAGGAATTATTACTTGCCTACCAAAAGGAGAAAAGCCAAAAGAATATTTACAAAATTGGAGACCTATATCATTATTAAATGTGTCATATAAAATAGGATCAACATGTATAGCCAACCGAATAAAGTACACCCTACATAAATTGATAAAAGAAGATCAGACAGGTTTTATTCCAGGAAGGTATATAGGAGACACTTTAAGAACAGTATACGACATCATATATTACTTAGAAAAAAATAACCTTCCAGGTTTATTAGTGTCAATAGACTTCGAGAAAGCGTTCGATTCAATAAATTGGAAATATATGAATAAAGTCCTGAATGTTTTTGGTTTTGGCGATGATATATGTAAATGGATAACCACATTTTATAAAAATATAAAATCGTATATCACGGTAAACGGACATGTATCTGGAAGCTTTGAAGTACAGAGAGGATGTCATCAAGGAGACCCTATTTCACCCTACCTTTTTGTTTTGTGTTCAGAAATTCTAGCTCACAAAATAAGAGAAGATAAAAGTATAAAAGGTATTACTATCCATGACTCTATTTTTAAAATAAATCAATTCGCAGATGACACGTCATTTACACTGAACGGAGATAGGGAATCATATGAAAATCTGTTCAGAACTCTTGAGGAGTTTGAAGAAATTGCAGGACTAAAACTTCATTATGGAAAAACTGTTAATGTGTGGCTAGGTCAAAAGAAATATTCAGAGAACAAATACTTAAAAGAAAAAAATATGGAATGGAATCCCCCCAAATATAAACTCTTAGGTATATGGTTCATGAATGACTTGTCGAAAATGACTGAAATTAATACAATGGACAAATTAGTAGAAGTGAAAAATCTATTTAAAATCTGGTCTAAACGAATTTGCACACCCCTTGGTAGAATCGCTGTACTTAAGTCTCTCATACTCTCAAAACTTATTTACTTATGGATTCTCCTCCCAAACCCTCCAGAAAAGATAATAACACAGCTACAAAACTTGTGTTTCAAATTCATATGGGATAATAAACCAGATAAGATAAAAAGAAAATATTCAGTTCATCACACTGAAAACGGTGGCCTAGGTGTTCCCGAAATACAAGTGTTTATACAGGCCCTAAAAATGACATGGATGAAAAAGATCCTCACAGGAACATCCAAATGGAAAAAAATACTGTTTACGGATTGCCCAGAGATAGAATTATTGGAACAGTGTGGGCATTTGAGATTACTTAAAAATAATTGTAACAAGTTTTGGAAGGATGTGTTCACAGCTTATGCGAATTTCTGTAAACACGTGTCTGTAAAAGAAGCACAAGAAGTACTAGCAGAACCTTTGTTTGATAACGACAAGTTTAGAATTGATAATAGTACTTTTTTCTTTAGAAAATGGACACACAAAAGCATATTCCTAGTAAGAGATGTGGTTGATGAAAAGGGATGCTTTTTAAGCTATAAAGCTTTCTGCGAAAAGTATACTATCAGCGTAAACTATTTAGAACACATGAGCTGTGTTCAATCAGTTAAAAGCTACCTTGCTGCAAATAATATCAAAATAAAAGATAGCAAATGCAATGAAAGAACAAACGCACAAAAAATTATAGCAAATGCTAAAAAAGGTTCAAAAACTTTCTATGATGTCTTACTAGAGCCAATCATTATATATGATATAAATGCTTTTGCAAAGTGGGAGCAAACACTAAATATATATGTGGACTGGGATAGAACATTAAAACAAATAAAACAAATAAAGGAAATCAGATTAAGGTGGTTCCAAATTAAATTGTGTTATAATATTTTAGTTAACAACAATACTTTGAAGAAAATGAGAATTACAAATTGTGACAAATGCACTTTTTGTAGAAAGGAGAAAGATTCAGCCAGACATTATTTATGGTTCTGTGATGTTTCACAATGTTTTTGGAGGGACCTGGAGAAGATTTTAAGAGAGAAGTGCGAACAATGTCTTCAGTTAAAATTCAACGTAGAACTTGTTTTGTTTGGGAATGATGACCAAACAAAAACAGACTACACTTTTGATCAGATTAATCTATTAGCAAAATACTTTATTTACAAATGCAGGATAAATAAGATCAAACCAAATGTAATACACTTTCTGAAAGATTTGAAACACAATTATATAGTTGAAAAATACATCTTTTCAAAAGAAATGAAGCTTGCAGATTTCTTTAAAAAGTGGTACCCTTATCAGTGTATTCTTGATGATGTACAGTGATAGATAATGATGTAAGGATGTATGCTTGTATACAAATATGTCACTCCGAGCGTGCATTATTTTTATTATTTTTTTTATTTATTTTTTTTTCTTAATGAGTGCAATTATGGTAATACCAGGTTAGACCAGTTTGTTTCATGATGCATTGTTCAGAGCTCAGTCTCACTCATGTAATATGTGTGTGTGTGTGTGTGTGTGTGTGTGTGTGTGTGTGTGTGTGTGTGTGTGTGTGTGCGTGTGTGTGTGAGTGTGTGTGTGTATGTGTGTGAGTGTATATTTATATGTGAATATGAGTACATGTATAGATAGATATATTCATATGTGTCTGTGTGTAAGTGTACTTTACAATTATCCTTTGTTCCACTTTTCACAGTAGTAAGAAATATTCATGTATCATCAGTTTAATGTACGTATGAAAATCTCTGTGCACTGTCCTCTTTCTGCGCATATGTATCTCTTCTGTTACTTGAATAAAATGTATGAGGAAAAAAAAAAATAAAAAAAAAAAATAATCAGTATTCTCACCAACAGAAAAAAAAAGAAAAGAAAAAAGAATAATAGTCATTAAAATCACAGAACAAACAACAAGAATGGCAATTTGACTATTTGCACTCACGTGTGTTTTGTTCTTAACGTGTCCACCGCCTAAATGAAAAGAACGACTTTGACTGGGCTTTGAGATACCGAGTTACATCATCTCAGTCAAGCAAAGCACAGTCTTGCCTACTGGTTCTCAATACCCCCACCCTGTTTGGGATAGGGTAGCCCGGTAAGACTGTGACGCACGTGCGAACGATGGGGGTGCAGCGGGGTATATGTGTGGACAGGAGGGGCGACCCACTTCAAAGGAAAGCCGCCTTTTCCTTAATTTAATTGCCTCTTGTCGTGTACACACTTCAGTACAGATACGTTGTAAATGTTCGTGTCACAGGCACGATCGGCGCATCGGCCGCTTGTATAATGATGCAAGGGACTAGGATTACCTCCCTTTTAGTTTGTTCGGTCAGTGAACTTTTTTCAGTTTCGAACAGACGAGCCCTGACCACTGCCGCTGTCAGACGCGCTGTCGCTCGCTGTCCAGAGCATGATTCTTTTTTAATCCCCTCCTAGAAGGGATTATTTTGCTCTGATGTTAGACCTTGACCGGGAGGAGGATCCACCCTGGTGAGCGCTGCGGGCTGTCTCTGAGCTGCCTCTCACTTCCCTGAGTGGTAGCAGCCGACATTTTCCCCCCACAGTCACCTGACCCAGTTTGGCGGTCCTTCTTTTGAGAGCTGTGTACCCCCGGGCCAGCTTCCTTCACTACGCCTCAGTGAGAAGATGTCGAACTACACCCCCCACCCCCTCCCCTTGCTGCCTAGTCGCAGGAGTGGGCTACTTGTAACTCAGTGACCTATTTTCTCCTCTGTGCACAGCACATGAGATTGGACTTTGTATCGTGGTGTGTTCTCTTCTGCGGTACGGACTACTGCCACGCTTCCTTCCCTCTTCACGGCAGGAATAAGGTCGGACTGTATATTTCCTTAAAGTATTTGTGCACAGGTTTTTCCCTGACAGTGCCTTTCCAGAACTGGTCAAAGATTGATTCGCAAGTTGCTTTTGTGTCAGCAACTTATATTTGTCCTGTATGACTATTTTATGTTTCAGGAAAATTATCATTATTTTTCAGGATAAGTCTGGAGCTCGCTTGTAATGTATGATGACATGTTTGGGGAAAACTGATGTATTTCTGATTGTGTGAAGTATCAGGATTTTTGATGTGTTGTGTAAAAGCCTGTGGGAGTTGGGAAATCTGATGTTCACCCATTGAGAGAGGCCTATTAGTCTAATTAGTAATAGCTAATATATATCTGAAAGATTGACAGTATATTTGTGTCTTTGACAGCAGGAATATATATTATAACTGTCTTCTATGGGACAGTTCTGCTGAAAAGGAAGTGTTTTATGTATTCTTTTGAACCAGCAGGTGGATGGAATCTGCCTAGTGCCACCTGAGGGAGATTGATTTATTTGTTCACCCATATTTGATATGTGACATCTCTAGTATAGTAGTAACTGTTATAACATAGTATGATAAGGAAAGTCCTTTTCCCCCTCATCCTCATGGTGCACAAAATGTGTGAACTCCTCCATACCTGACTGGTCTGTTGTCGCAAGGTGTGAGTGAGAGGGAGTGAAATTATTAGTTATACAAACAACATACACGCCTTCTGAACACACAAGGAGACAGACTACATATATTTCCACATACACCTCTCACTTTCCCTTCCGTGACAGTTCGTCATCGTCATCTGGCAGTTACGTTTCAAAACCGATATTCAATTTTGTTTTAATAGATGCATCCATTTCGGATTTTCTTGGACTCAATAAAATTTAGTTTGAGTACAGTCACAAAGACACCTTTGTGAAGTACTGGCATTGTTTGCACACTGTTATTGAGGAAACAAGTAAGGCTGATCTTATTTTCACACTGTTCTTGAGGAAACAAGTAAGGCTGATCTTATTTTCACACTGTTATTGAGGAAACAAGTGAGGCTGATCAGATTCCCACTTTCATGTGGCTTTGCTTGTCTGATTCAGTTTACATTATACACTTTTAGTTTGCTACACTTGACAAGATTTTTTTTTTATATGTCATCAAGTTGAATGTTTAGAGTGTAATCGCAGTTTCCAGTCTCCACGAGCCTGTCGGTGACAACTTCATGCCAAGGAATGGCTGTAAAGGTCTGATCAGCATTTGTTGTCCCACTGCTCATAATTGCTAAGAAAGCACCCCCCCCCCCCCCCCCCACACACACACACACAACCCCCCCCACAACCCCCCCCCCCCCACACACACACACACACTCTCTCTCTCTCTCTCACACACACACACACACACACAACACACACACACACACACACACACACACACACACACACACACACACTCGTGCCCTAAGTAATGATTATTGTTGACGTTGAAACGATACGGGACAAGAGAGAAAGAGTCCGCAAAGAAACCCATGTCAAATCTCTCTCTCTCTCTCTCTCTCTCTCTCTCTCTCTGTCTCTCTCTCTCTCTCTGTCTCTCTCTCTCTCTCTCTCTCTCTCTCTCATTAATATTTTTGTTTATTGACCTTTCTTTCAATATAAATTCATTTTAAGTTTGCTTTACGAAGACGTGTCACTTGTTTTCTATGAAAGACGAATTTCCTGCGTACATTTTGCAGTGTCTGTGTCTTCGAGAAAAGTTGCCGATTATGTTTTATTTTCATTTTTCGTTTTTTGGTTTCCGTATATTGCTCTTTACTGAGGATCCAATGGAGAGAGAAAAAATGGTTGGGGGGGGGGGGGGGGGATGCAAATGGGACTCCTTCCGCCTTATCGTCTCCCCCCGAAAAAAAATCGTTCTTTTTCTCATTCTCCATCTGGCTTTCTCTATGCATTCACATTACCATCTCCTTGTCCCCTCTCCCTGCGTCAGCGATACTGTTTACAAAGTAAAATGATTGTATTTCCCTGTCCACAATCGCCTACATCTGACGTCAGATTATACAGACTTCCAGCCAGTTTGTGGATTGCGTTGGATGATTTGTCACGGTTTGACCAGACAACAGTTTGTGGATTGCGTTGGGTGATTTGTCACGGTCTGACCAGACAACAGTTTGTGGATTGCGTTGGGTGATTTGTCACAGTCTGACCAGACAACTGACAACCGTAAAGAAATCAACTCAGGGGCGGTTTTCGTGGAAGCTTTTCTCCATTCCTCGAACCGTCCCCTGTCCCAACCCCTTCCCCCCCTACCCTCCACCCCACCTCGCCCCCTCCTTACCCCAACCTCCTCCCCTTCTCTCTCTCTCTCTCTCTCTCTCTCTCTCTCTCTCTCTCACAAAGAAAATGAATCACATATGTTGTTTTGCTGTCCTAGTCTCTGTGACCTTCGGCAAGAAAATACATTCGGTACGCAAATCCGTGTCTATTCAATGCGGCCATGCTGATGACAAATAGGAACGACAGTATACTGAAGGATGTATGCATGTATCTATACAACTAAAAGGCGTGTGATTGCAGTGAAAGGATGTGTGTGTCGATGTTGAATCATATGCTTGTTGTTTTCTACAGTGGAAAATGTTAAAATCTGTCATCAGCATGTTATTGTATCATTTAATTTCCTTCCTTGTTTTTATGTGGTCCTTGTGTATGGATCCCTCTTTCAATAGGCGCCGTGGCCTAAGCTGAATGAACCATTTCCCATTCCATTTCCATTTCTCTGTGTCTCTGTCTGTGTCCCTCTGTCTGTCTGTCTGTCCCTCTGTCCGTCCGTTTGTCTGTCTATCTATCCGTCTGCCTGTCTTTCTTTGTCTCTCTCTGTCTCCGTCTGTCTTTGTCTCTGTCTCTCTCTCTCTCTCTTTATCTCTCCCTCTCTCCGTCTGTCTGTGTCTCAGTCTGTCTGTCTGTCTATCTGTCTGTCTGTCTCTCTTTGTCTCTCCCTGTCTCCGTCTGTCTGTCTGTCGCTTCCTCTCTTTCCGTTTCTCTCTCCCCCTCTCACTCTTCTCCTCTTTCTCTCTCTTTCCATCTCTCTCTCTCTCTTTTCCCCCTCTCTCTGTCTCTCTCTTTCCCCCTCTCTCTTTCCCCTCTCTCTTTCCCTCCTCTCTCTTTCCCTCTCTCCCTCTCTCTTTCCCTCTATCTTCTCTCTTCCCCCTCTCTCTCTCTTTCCATCTTTCTCTCTCTTTCCCCCCTCTCTCTCTGTCTCTCTCTTTCCCCTCTCTCTCTTTCCCCCTCTCTCTTCCCCTTTTTCTGTCTCTTTCCCTCTCTCTTCTTCTCTCTTCCCTCTCTCTCTTTCCATCTTTCTCTCTTTCCCCCTCTCGCTGTCTCTCTTTCCCCCTCTCTGTCTCTTTCCCCCCCTCTCTCTCTTTCCCTCTCTCTTCTCTCTTCCCTCTCCCTCTCTCTCTCTTACCCATAGGACATCCCTCAGTGAGGGCAGTGCCCAGCGCCGTGGCCCAGGCCTCAATCTCCACAGCTGTTTTGTGTAAGGGGCACGTCAGGGCTGGATTTTGGTGCCCTGAAACATGCCAGAAAAAAACACAGTGCCCGCCATTCAAACTGGGCGAAGGAGGAAAGAAACATAGCTACGAACACAGTAGGACCCGTAGTGCTGTCACATTGACTGCTGATTTCTTGGTGTAATGTGAAGTGTAATGATGTGTGACGACGGCTGGCGATGGAAACACAAGACGAAAGGGAACAAAGTCCACAGAGCGCGCGCTGCATTCTTCAAGGTGTTCTCTCTGTCTGTGTGTCTGTGTGTCTGTCTCTCTCTGTCTCTCTGTCTCTCTGTCTGTCTGCCTGTCTGTCTGTCTGTCTGTCTTCTCTCTCTCTCTCTCTCTCTCTCTCTCCCCTCTCTCTCTCTCGCCAAAAGGGCTTTATTATGTGTTTTGCAAAATTTGTACAAATTGAAGAATAATTCTCTTGATCTTTATCTGAAGTTATTTGATGCCCAAATTCAACCGATTGTTCAATATGGTGCAGAGATATGGGGTCTTGAAAATGCAGCTCTTTATCCTGAAAAATTACACATGTTCGCACTTAAAAGGTTTTTAGGAGTGGAAATGAGAACACCAAATGACCTCATCTATGGGGAGACGAACAGGTATCCTATATATATCAATTCAGTTGTGCAGTGTATG
Organism: Conus canariensis; assembly: GCA_033310375.1. NCBI lineage: Eukaryota > Metazoa > Mollusca > Gastropoda > Neogastropoda > Conidae > Conus > Conus canariensis. The sequence goes on along the minus strand of CM065748.1, from coordinate 35,582,757 downwards.
AGATACTGGTTAAAATTAACACGACTAGAAGAGAGTAGATTACCACGGAAAGCCTACAGAATGTTATTTGATTTAGATGTACAGAATAAAAGAAATTGGGTCTCAAATGTTAGATGCAAATTATATGCGTATGGTTTTGGTTATGTATGGGAGAACCAAGGTGTTGAAGAAATACGTCAATTTTTGTATCATTTTAAAGACAGATTGATATTGTGTAGGTGGCAAGAATGGGATTTCCATGTGAATAACAGTGAACGGTTTAAAGTGTATGGAACATTTTGTTCTGTAAACGATGATAAAATCTATTTGAAGTTGAATTTAGACAGGCATTTAAAATTTGTATTGACAAGGTTTAGACTTGGCGTGTCTGAAATTGCGTGTCATTACTATCGTTATAGATTACATACAGAAAAAGATTTGATTTGTCCATTGTGTAGAAATGCCAAGGAAGATGAAGTTCACTTTCTTTTATGCTGTCCTGCATTAACTAATTTACGAAAACAGTACATACCTTTGAAATTCTATAAGTATCCAAGCCAGTTTCGATTGAGTTTACTGTTGGCATCTAAGAATGAAAACAATGTCAGAAAATGATCAGTATTCTTATATAAAGCGTTTAAAATACGATCTGCTGCTATATCTTAAGATCTTAAAATACATAATAAGCATTTATAACTGTGTGTGTATAGATACTAAGGAAATGTTGCAATGTTCGAGAATTGAAAAGTGTACCCCTTCAAGAGGGGCAGTGGCCTATGCTTGAATAAATTATCCGAATCCGAATCCGAATCTCTCTCTCTCTCTCTCTCTCTCTCTCTCTCTCTCTCTCTCTCTCTCGTGTGTGTGTGTGTGTGTGTGTGTGTGTGTGTGTCCATCATTTTACGTTTACATACTGCTTCAGTTTCTGTTTTTGTCGGTCTTTTCTTTAACTCCCATCTCTGTTCCTTTTTTTTTTTTACTGTTCGTCTGTCTTTTCTGTCTTCTCTTGTTTGGTTTCTTTCTTTATAAGGTTGTTGTTGTTGTTGTTGTTGTTATTGTCGTTGTCATTTTGCATTTGCTGGCCATTTTTTCCTATCCATCTTCTGTGCCAACTCAGTGGCATTGTACCCACGCCGCTCGTTCCGAGCCCACCCACCCCTTCCCCCTCCCCCGTCCACAGCCCGGCCCGTCCCACCGCAGCCCCTGCACCGGCAGTCTACAAGGAGCCTTCAATGTCAAGTCGTCGAGAGGCAACCCACCGGAGGAAACACTGCACTGCTGCCGGGTCACTTCGGTGGTGTTCAGTGGTGCCTATTCTGATCCAACATACACAGGACACCACCTACTAACCTCCATACTGACGACTTTAATTGCTTAGTCGCAGAGCCGACGTGAATGAGATCTTCCTCCGGAGGGGCGCCACCATGTCCGTCCAACGACGGTCCCTATGAATTTGCTAATAGCGGTGATCCCGACGGAATCAAACCAAGGCCACAGACGTGGAGAGGACATCAACAAAGAGGTCTTTATGAATGTAGGGTGTGAAGGGCCACAGAATTTGAGACTTTATTTTAATACTGATCGATAAGAACGAGGATGGTGAATGTGATGCTACGGATTTCCATTCTGGTCTGAGACTGCATGACAGGGCTGTGCTCTACGCTTCCTTTCATAATATATCCCGGCGTCAAACAGGCCCGAGAGATACAGACACCTGCAGTGTTGGTCAGGAAATTTGAGCAACACTGTCAGAGACGCATCCATTTAGTGGATGAAACTCGACTGTGCTGTCCTAATCTTCCCACCTGAGCCCGTAGCAAACTCAACTCTGATTAGGAGCTGGTTGGGGCAGAAAAATCCCACATGGGTCTTATGGGAATCGAACCCACGACCTCCCAGCCGGGAATCCACGACACTAATCACTTCGCCACGGCAGCTAGTCGTTTGTTGGCCTTTTCTTTACATTTGCATAGCTGTCTTCCTTTGCAAATTGCGTCACTGTCTTTTATTTCGAGTTTGTTGATCTTTTCTACACATATTGGTTTAGTTGTTTTTTTTTTCCCCATTTACCTCTCCGCCTTTATGTCATTTTGTTTTTGCTTCGGTTTTTCTTTTCTTTTTTTCTTTTTTTTTTTTTTCTTTTTTTTTTTTTGGGGGGGGGGGGGGGGGTCATCTTCCTGTCTTTGCATTTTTTTGTGAGGAGAGGAGGGCATTTTTTTGTTTTCAGTCATTCTGTCCGCCTGACTTCTCTCTGTCTCTATCTTTATCTGTCTTTGCATCTGTATCTCTTTCTCTTTCTCTCTCTCTCCTCTCTCTCTCTCTCTCTCTCTCTCTCTCTAGTTTTCTTTTCGTTCTTTACCTCTCTCCCTTTCTTATTGTTTAAATTCTACTCCTTTGCTTTTTTTATAATTTCATTGCGCGTAAGTGTTTTTTTTCGTTCTTCCTTTCTTTTTCTTTCTATTTTCTTCGTTATGAGATTTCTCCCCCCACCCCCTGCTCCCCCCCCTCCCCGCACTCTTTCTTTCCTTCCTACCCCTCTCCCAGCTCCCTTCTTTCTTTCCTTCATTCAGAATCTTTCTCCACCCCACGCCTCTCTCTCTCTCTCTCTCTCTCTCTCTCTCTCTCTCTCTCTCTCTCTCTCTCTCTCTTCTCCACCTCAGGTAAGTTCCTTCATCCTGCAAAAGAAGGGGCAGTACTCACTCAGGCAGTGGGGGCAGTATTCCAGATGTCGCCTCAGGTCCTCAGCGTCCCTGTGCAGAGCCCCCTGATAGTGCCGAGCATTCGGAGAGGACTGTCCGCTCTGATGAACAATTGACAAATGGGATACCGGTTTTTGTTTTGTTTTGTTTTTCATCGTTTTACAAGATGTTGCAAAGCATGAGCAATGATTTAAACAAAAAACATATGTAAACAAACAGATCATTAAGCCAGAAACCTACACTAAAAAGCAAGTAAATAAAACAAACAACACTAAAAAAGAAAAAGAAATGAAACAATAAAAAAAATTAAACAAGCAAAAATAGATAAATAAATAAATAAATAAATAAATAAATAAATAAATAAATAAATAAATAAAAAGAAATGGATGAAAAAGGAAAGCTACATTCTCTGGAGGTATAGGAGATATTTGCTACACGTACAGTTGGTGAGGAAAGAGACCTTAACTCGTTTTTTTTTGCAACTGGTCGTCAGCTGTAGTTCTCTGTTCCTACCTTAAAAGGGTCTAAGGGTTTAGAAAAAAAAAAGAAAAGAAAAGAAAGGAAAACCTGAATAAATCATAGTTCGTAAATAGTCAAGGACTTCCAGCACAAGAGCAATGCAGTTGTCTTGTTGGAGGCACGTCTGTTGCAGTTCCAGTCACTGGCTCTGTTTCCGCACTGTCAACCGTGTCACTGTCAACGGTGTCACTGTCAACAGTGTCACTGTCAACCGTGTGAACACCGGGCACTCCTTGCACGTGCGTCATGTGTTGAACTACATCTTCACTACATTGCCTTCTTTTGCTGTGGCAAGATTTACACATACTGACTGCGCTCGGTCCTTGATGATGTTCCTTTATTTATTGAGTGATTGATTTCCCTATTCATTCCAACTTAAATGTCAGTTTCAAATCCATCAAGAAGGTTTCACTACTTGCGGACTAGTCCATATACGCTACACCACGTCTGCTCAGTTTTGAGAGCACACTGCGCATGATTTGCAGCTGATGGCGAAATGAATTAATGACTAAGATGAGAGGATTTACAATGGAGGGTCTCATGGATTTGACTTGGCAGATGTCTGACCTGCGCATCAGCCTGGTGTTGGCACTGTTCACCCACTGTCCAGTAAGACAGTGCCACAAAGAGCCAGGGACCAGAACTGAAGCAGACATGCCTCCAACAAGACGTGGTACCTGTGCAAAACGTAAGGTCACAACCGTCATGTCCTCACTCTGTATTCAGGGTTGAAGCGTGTACCCCTTTGCCGCCGAATTTCGTCAGAATAGACGATGTTCAGGAATACTTGTAATAGGGGGAGGGGGAGGGGGGAGAAGGGGGAGGGACGAATACATCGCTTTTAAGCGCTGAGGAACTGCACGACCAATCTGCTCATGGCTGATGAGACGTCTGTGAGCGCCGTATGCTCACAGCTGGCCTTAAGCTGACAGCAATGCACACTCCCTGGCGGGTGAAGCCTACTTCATTCCCACCGCCACGTGCATGGCACGTGTTGTCCATCATAGGGCCAGTTTCAGCTAGCGCTTGCTTTCAGCAAAATTCCCACGTGCAGAAAGGTGCTGCTGACCATACTTACCGGCATGCAGCAACTTATAATATATCGGTCTAAAAGACAATTTGAGTGCGCTTACCCCAACAGTCTCCTTTCCATTCTCCTCCACTGGCAACCCGTGAACAGCAGCACAGAAAAAACAACAGTAACAAAGGTGCTACCCCCATCTTGCGATAATGGACTTGACCAGTGATAGCACAGAAAAACAACAGCAACAAAGGTGCCACCCCCATCTTGCGATAATGGACCTGACCACTGATAGTGCGGACTGAGGCGCTGACCCAGTTCTCACTGAACGCGCGAAAAGCAGACGATACTGTGGTGTGCATTCATTCACTGGTGAAGGGAGAGTGCACTGCAGTGTTTAATTACAAAAATCTTATTTTCTTTTTATATATCCTTTCTTCGCGGGGGATTCCGAACACAGTGCATCGATTACAATACACAGGTTTGTGCTCAATCGACGAAAAAGCCGAAAATAAAGGCAAAGTGGTCTGTTGGAGACTTCTGTGAGGATACGGCTTTGCTGTGGGCGTAAGGCGCCCAGATACGTCCCTCACAGTCTCGACAAGCCATGACAGGGATTGAGAGTGTCCAGTGGCAGAGTCATCTGCGCTGTCTGTTGTTCAATGACGTCATCTCACCCTCTGTTTCCATTGGACACGAGTTCTCTCCCGTGAAGGCAACAGGTCTGATAAGGCTGTCGATAGGCTGCACCCTGATAGCTGGTAGATGGCGCTGTACGCTAATGCAGCGACGTTCATGAATATAACTTCAAGATCATGGAAGTCATGGGAAACACACACAGCAACAGACAGGGCCTGGGGTCAACAGAAATGAAGCGGTGCTCAAAGGCAAAAGGGTAAGATGAAAAGAGACACAGTAATAAACAGTGGAAGAAAGAAGAGGATGACAAGAGAATCCAGAAGGCAGTCCAGCAAGGCCAACAGAGGCAGTGGACTATGTGGGGGAAAACGCCCTCTGACAACGTTCCAGCTGGAATGACGTGTGGAACATGGTACCTCCTAGAGTCAGTTTCGTCATCAGAATTGTATATGACCTCCCCAGGAATTCAATCCTGGTGAATTGGGAGAGGGAGGGGGGAGGGGGGGATCAGATGACCCTTCGTGTCCTCTCTGTCACAACAAACAAACAGCGGAACATGTCCTGAGTTCATGCAAAGCAGCGCTAACCCAGGGAAGGTACACATGGAGGCTCAACCAAGTGCTCAAGGAGATCGCACACGTGGTTAGCACTGCCAGAGACAACATGACGCCATCAGAAGCTCCAGCAACGACGATCTACACGGCAGGAGGCCATGAATCATCGTCTGGAACAGCTGTGACATCAAAAGCATGGAAGCAGGGTTTCCTGGATGGAGTGGACGACTGGGAATGCGCAGCAGACCTTCCAGAATGAAAAAAAAACACCTAGACATCATCAGGAAGAGTGGCACGAGACCGGATATTGTTCTCCACTCAGGTTCATCGAAACAAGTGATGCTGATCGAACTCACTGTGCCATACGGAAGTAGAATGGAAAAAGCTCACATCTACAAGACTGAGAAGTATGCCAGTTTAGCCAGCAGCTCGGGAGAATCTGGCTTCCAGGCCCGGGTCCTCGCCATGGAGGTTGGAGCAAGGGGATTTGTGGGCTCTCAGTCTATGATCTTACGGAACGGCCCGGGGTTCCTGATAACAAAAGGACTAGAACCGTGAGGCAATGGCAGAGGCAGCTGAAAGAGTTCCAGCTGGATCTGGTCGAGAAGGATTCATGATTCCTAACTTACATCAAGGGTCCTATAGCAATGTGGGTAAGACATCCATCTAAAAAAAAAAGGGTACGCCTTGAGACATCAATCCGTCCCAGAGTTGCGGGTTCGGATCCCGGCAGCGTCAGAAAAAAAAGTTGGCAGAAGAAGGGCATCTGGGAATCATGACCTGGGTGCTGCCCGGCCCCCTCAGAGAATCAGGAGTTCAGTGCCAGAACACTTGTCTGAAAGAAGTTTGTTATCTGAAGACCTTCTGCTGTCAAGCTCTCCCTAACTTTTCTTAATTCTGTTCTTTATTTGTATGCGTATACATACACAAGCGCATACGCATGCGCGCGCGCGCGCGTACACACACACACACACACACACACACACACGCACGCACGCACGCACGCACGCACACACACACAAGAACGACCAGATGTTAGCGCCTAACTGCCTAAAGTTATAAGATGATAACAATAATGTTTAAGAAACAATATTCCGACAAACACAACATTAGAGTAAGGCAGAAAAACAAAGACGAAAAAAAAGGTAACCATATTGTATACCGAAAAACAAACAAACCCAACAACATTAAAAAGGACAACACTCCCGTTCATCTCAAAAGCGCACCCAGGTCTTCTTCCCTCTCTTTCTACTTCCTCTACTTCCTCTACTTCCTCACCCTCCAGCCACCCCTCACCCTCCCTTCTGCTACCCACATACCCTTCCATCCCACCCCCCCTCTAACGTAAACCTCCCTCACCATTCCTGCTATCTTCATCTGTCTGTCTATGTATTCATCCGACGAAGGGAGGACGGTTCTCTCTCTCTCTTTTTTTTTTTTTACTTCCTTGGCGATTGTATGAGTGGTCAGACAAAGTGATACGTAGGCATGATCACGTGGTTGCGTTTTTTTTTTTTTTTGAGTCAAAAGGTAGGGTTCAAAAGGGGGGAGGCGGGGGCAGCTGCAAGCAGAGCAGGGGCATAAAGGGGAAGGGAGGAGGAGGGAGAACGAGGGGGGTGGGGTGGATGGGGAGTCTACGAAAGGGGAGCGAGAAGGTGTTCAACAGGAAGAGACGCCGTAGCATAGTACGCACCACACAAGAAGACAATGGATGTGTGACCTGCCAGTCTGTAACCAATCAGAGCTACAAGTCTATAACCAATCAGAGCAACATGTCTGTAACCAATCAGAGCAACATGTCTGTAACCAGTCAGAGCTACATGTCTGTAACCAGTCAGAGCTACATGTCTGTAACCAATCAGTGCAACATGTCTGTAACCAACCAGAGCAACATGTCTGTAACCCGTCAGAGCTACATGTCTGTAACCACTCAGAGCTAGAAGTCTGTAACAAAACAGTGCAACATGTCTGTAACCAAGCAGAGCAACATATCTGTAACCAGTCAGAGCTACATGTCTGTAACCAATCAGAGCTAGAAGTCTGTAACCAATCAAAGCTACATGTCTGTAACCAGTCAGAGCTACATGTCTGTAACCAGTCAGAGCTAGAAGTCTGTAACCAGTCAGAGCTACATGTCTGTAACCAATCAGAGCTAGAAGTCTGGAACCAGTCAGAGCTACATGTCTGTAACCAATCAGAGCAACATGTCTGTAACCAATCAGAACTACATGTCTGTAACCAGTCAGAGCTACATGTCTGTAACCAGCCAGAGCTACATGTCTGTAACCAATCAGAGCAACATGTCTGTAACCAATCAGAACTACATGTCTGTAACCAGTCAGAGCTACATGTCTGTAACCAGCCAGAGCTACATGTCTGTAACCAATCAGAGCTAGAAGTCTGTAACCAATCAGAGCAACATGTCTGTGACTAATCAGAGCTACATGTCTGTAACCAATCAGACCTACATGTCTGTAAGCAATCAGACCTACATGTCTGTAACCAACCAGAGCTAGAAGTCTGTAACCAATCAGAGCCACATGCCTGTAACCAGTCAGAGCTACATGTCTGTAACCAATCAAAGCTACATGTCTGTAACCAGTCAGAGATACATGTCTGTAACCAATCAGAGCAAGAAGTTTGTAATCAATCAGAGCAACATGTCTCTAACCAATCAGAGCTACATGTCTGTAACCAGTCAGAGCAACATGTCTGTCACCAACCAGAGCAACATGTCTGTAACCAATCAGAGCTACATGTCTGGAACAATCAGAGCTACGTGTCTGTCACCAATCAGAGCAACATGTCGGTAACCAATTAGAGCAACATGTCTGTAAACAATCAGAGCTACATGTCTGTAACCAATCAGAGCTACATATCTTTAACCAATCAGAGTTACATGTCTATAACCAATCAGAGCTAGAAGTCTGTAACAAATCAGAGCTACAAGTCTGTAACCAATCAGAGCAACATGTCTGTAAACAATCAGAGCAACATGTCGGTAACCAATTAGAGCTACATGTCTGTAACCAATCAGTGCAACATGTCTGTAATCAATCAAAGTTACATGTCTGTAACCAATCAGAGGTACACGTCTGTAACCAATCAGAGCAACATGTCTGTAACCAATCAGAGCAACATGTCTGTAACCAATCACAGCAACATGTCTGTATGTCTGTAACCAATCAGAGTTACATGTCTGTAACCAATCAGAAAAAAAATGTCTGTGACCATCCAGAGCTACATGTCTGTAACCAATCAGAGCTAGAAGTCTGTAACAAATCAGAGCCACATGTCTGTAACCAATCAGAGCAACATGTCTGTAACCAATCAAAACAACATGTCTGAAACCAATCAGAGCAACATGTCTGTAACCAATCAGAGCTACATATCTGTAAGCAATCAAAGCAACATGTCTGTAACGAATCAGAGCTACATGTCTGTAACCATCCAGAGCTACATGTCTGTAAGCAATCAGAGATACATGTCGTTAACCAATCAGAGCTACATGTCTGTAACCATCCAGAGCTACATGTCTGTAACCAATCACAGTTACACGTCTGTAACCAATCAGAGCTGCATATCTGTAACCATCCAGAGCTACATCCCTCAAACCAACCAGAGCTACAAGTCTGTAAGCAATCAGAGCTACACGTCTGTAATCCAATCAGTGCTACATGTGTATAACCAATCAGAGCTACATGTCTGTAACCAATCAGAGCTACATGTCTGTAATCATCCAGGGCTACATGTCTGTAACCAATCAGAGCTACATGTCTGTAACCAGTCAGAGCTACATGTCTGTAACCAATCAGAGCAGGAAGTCTGTAACAAATCAGAGCTACATATCGGTAACCAATCAGAGCAACGTGTCTGTAACTAATCAGAGCAACATGTCTGTAACCAATCAGAGCAAAATTTCTGTAACCAATCAGAGCTACATGTCTGTAGCAAGTCAGAGCTACACGTCTGTAACCATCCAGAGCTACATCTCTGTAACCAAACAGAGCTAGAAGTCTATAACAAATCAGACCCACATGTCTGTAACCAATCAGAGCAACATGTCTGTAAGCAATCAAAGCAACATGTCTGTAACCAATCAGAGCAACATTTCTGTAACCATCAGAGCAACATGTCTGTAAGCAATCAGAGCTACATGTCTGTAACCAATCAGAGCTACATGTCTGTAACCATCCAGAGCTACATGTCTGTAATCATCCAGGGCTACATGTCTGTAACCAATCAGAGCTACATGTCTGTAACCAGTCAGAGCTACATGTCTGTAACCAATCAGAGCAGGAAATCTGTAACAAATCAGAGCTACATATCGGTAACCAATCAGAGCAACGTCTCTGTAACTAATCAGAGCAACATGTCTGTAACCAATCAGAGCAAAATGTCTGTAACCAATCAGAGTTACATGTCTGTAGCAAGTCAGAGCTACACGTCTGTAACCATCCAGAGCTACATCTCTGTAACCAAACAGAGCTAGAAGTCTATAACAAATCAGACCGACATGTCTGTAACCAATCAGAGCAACATGTCTGTAAGCAATCAAAGCAACATGTCTGTAACCAATCAGAGCAACATTTCTGTAACCAATCAGAGCAACATGTCTGTAATCAATCATAACTACACGTCTGTAAGCAATCAGAGCTGCATGTTTGTAACAATCCAGAGCTACATCCCTGTAACCAACCAGAGCTACAAGTCTGTAAGCAATCAGAGCTAAACGTCTGTAACCAATTAGAGTTACATGTCTGTAACCAATCAGAGCTACATGTCTGTAATCATCCAGAGTTACATGTCTGTAACCAATCAGAGCTACATATCATTAAACCAATCAGAGCTACATGTCTGTAACCAGTCAGAGGTAAAAGTCGGTAACCAATCAGAACAACATGTCTGTAACCAATCATAGCTAGAAGTCTGTAACCAATCAGAGCTACATGTATGTAACCAGTCAGAGCTACATGCCTGTAAGGAATCAGAGCTACATGTCTGTAACCAATCAGAGTTACATGTCTGTAACCAATCAGAGCTACATGTCTACATGTCTGTAAGCAATCAGAGCTCCATGTCTCTAACAATCCAGAGCTACATGTCTGTAACCAATCATAGCTACACGTCTGTAACCAATCAGAGCTGCATGTCTGTAACCATCCAGAGCTACATCCCTGTAACCATCCAGAGCTACAAGTCTGTAACTAATCAGAGCTAGACGTCTGTAAGAAATCAGTGCTACACGTCTGTAACCAATCAGAGCTACATGTCTGTAACCAATCAGAGCTACATGTCTGTAATAATCCAGAGCTACATGTCTGTAACCAGTCAGAGCTACATGTCTGTAACCAATCAGAGCTAGAAGTCTGTAACCAATCAGAGCAACATGTCCGTTACCAATCAGAGCTACATGTCTGTAACCAATCAGACCTACATGTCTGTAAGCAATCAGACCTACGTGTCTGTAACCAACCAGAGCTAGAAGTCTGTAACCAATCAGAGCCACATGCCTGTAACCAATCAGAGCTACATGTCTGTAACCAATCAAGCTACATGTCTGTAACCAGTCAGAGCTACATGTCTGTAACCAATCAGAGCAACATGTCTTAAGCAATCAGAGCTACATGTCTGTAACAAATCATAGCTACATGTCTGTAAACCAATCAGAGCAACATGTCTATAACCAATCAGAGCAACATGTCTGTAACCAATTAGAGCTACATGTGTGGAAGCAGTCACAGCTACATGTCTGTAACGAACCAGGGCTAGAAGTCTGTAACAAGTCAGAGGTACATGTCTGTAACCAATCAGAGCAACATTTCTGTAAACAATCAGAGCTACATATCTGTAACCAATCAGGGCATTATGTCTGTAACCAATCAGAGCTACATGTCTGTAACCAGTCAGAGCTACATGTCAGCAACCAATCAGAGCTACATGTCTGTAACCAATTAGAGCTACATGTTTGTAACCAATCAGAGCAACATGTCTGTAACCAGTCAGAGCTACATGTCACATTCCAATCAGTGCTACATGTCTGTAACCAATATCTGTAACCAATCAAAGCAACATGTCTGTACCAATCAGAACTATATGTCTGTAACCAATCAGAGCTACATGCCTGTAAGGAATCAAAGCTACATGTCTGTAACCAATAAGAGTTACATGTCTGTAACCATCCCGAGCTACATGTCTGTAACCAATCAGAGCTACATGTCTGTAAGGAATCAGAGCTACATGTCTGTAACCGATTAGAGCTACATGTCTGTAACCATCCAGAGCTACATTTCTCTAACCAATCAGAGCTATATGTCTGTAACCAATCAGAGCTACATATCTGTAACCAGTCAGATCAACATGTCTGTAACCAATCAGAGCTAAATGTCTGTAACCAATCAGAGCAACATGTCTGTAACCAATCAGAGCAACACGTCTGTAACCAGTAAGAGCTACATGTCCGTAGCCAGTCACAGTTACATGTCTGTATCCAATCTGAGCAACATGCCCATAACGAATCAGAGCAACATGTCTGTAACCAATTAGAGCAACATGTCTGTAACCAATCAGAGGTACACGTCTGTAACCAGTCAGAGCAACATGTCTGTAAACGATCAGAGCTATATGTCTGTAACCAATCAGAGCTAAAAGTCTGCAACCAATCAGCGCTGTATGTCTGTACCCATTGTCTGTAACCAATCAGAGCAACATGTCTGTAACCAGTCAGAGCTACATGTCACATTCCAATCAGTGCTACATGTCTGTAACCAATATCTGTAACCAATCAAAGCAACATGTCTGTACCAATCAGAACTATATGTCTGTAACCAATCAGAGCTACATGCCTGTAAGGAATCAAAGCTACATGTCTGTAACCAATCAGAGTTACATGTCTGTAACCATCCCGAGCTACATGTCTGTAACCAATCAGAGCTACATGTCTGTAAGGAATCAGAGCTACATGTCTGTAACCGATTAGAGCTACATGTCTGTAACCACCAGAGCTACATGTCTCTAACCAATCAGAGCTATATTTCTGTAACCAATCAGAGCTACATATCTGTAACCAGTCAGATCAACATTTCTGTAACTAATCAGAGCTACATGTCTGTAACCAAACAGAGCAACATGTCTGTAACCAATCAGAGCAACACGTCTGTAACCAGTAAGAGCTACATGTCCGTAGCCAGTCACAGTTACATGTCTGTATCCATCTGAGCAACATGCCTGTAACCAATCAGAGCAACATGTCTGTAACCAATTAGAGCAACATGTCTGTAACCAATCAGAGCTACACGTCTGTAACCAGTCAGAGCAACATGTCTGTAAACGATCAGAGCTATATGTCTGTAACCAATCAGAGGTAGAAGTCTGTAACCAATCAGAGCTAAATGTTTGTACCCAGACAGCGCTACATGTCTGCAACCAACCAGTCAGAGCTACATGTCTGTAACCAGTCAGAGCAACATGTCTAACCAATTAGAGCAACATGTCTGTAACCAATCAGAGCTACACGTCTGTAACCAGTCAGAGCAACATGTCTGTAAACGATCAGAGCTACATGTCTATAACCAATCAGAGCTAGAAGTCTGTAACCAATCAGAGCTAAATGTTTGTATCCAGACAGAGCTCCATGTCTGTAACCAACCAGTCAGAGCTACATGTCTGTAACCAGTCAGAGCAACATGTCTGTAACCAATTAGAGCAACATGTCTGTAACCAATCAGAGCTACACGTCTGTAACCAGTCAGAGCAACATGTCTGTAAACGATCAGAGCTACATGTCTATAACCAATCAGAGCTAGAAGTCTGTAACCAATCAGAGCTAAATGTTTGTATCCAGACAGAGCTCCATGTCTGTAACCAACCAGTCAGAGCTACATGTCTGTAACCAGACAGAGCAACATGTCTGTAACCAATTAGAGCAACATGTCTGTAACCAATCAGAGCTACACGTCTGTAACCAGTCAGAGCAGCATGTCTCTAAACGATCAGAGCTGCATGTCTGTAACCAATCAGAGGTAGAAGTCTGTAACCAATCAGAGCTAAATGTTTGTACCCAGACAGAGCTCCATGTCTGTAACCAACCAGTCAGAGCTACATGTCTTTAACCAGTCAGAGCAACATGTCTGTAACCAATTAGAGCAACATGTCTGTAGCCAATCAGAGCTACACGTCTGTAACCAATCAGAGCAACATGGATGTAACCAATCAGAGCTACATGTCTGAAACAAGTCAGAGATACATGGCCGTAACCAGTCAGAGCTACATGTCTGTAACCAATGAGAGCAACATACCCGTAACCAATCAGAGCAACATGTCTGTAGCCAATCAGAGGAACATGTCTGTAAACAGTCAGAGCTACATGTCTGTAACCAATCAGAGCTGCATGTCTGTAACCAATCAGAGGTACATGTCTGTAACCAATCAGAGGTACATGTCTGTAACCAGTCAGAGCTACATGTCTGTAACCAATCAGAGCAACATGTCTTAACCAATCAGAGCTACATATCTGTAACAAATCATAGGTACATGTCTGTAACCAATCAGAGCTAGACGTCTGTAACCACTCAGAGCTTCATGTCTGTAACCAATCAGAGCTACATGTCTGTAACCAGTCGGAGCTATATGTCTGTAACCTGTCAGAGCTACATGTCTGTAACCAATTAGAGCTACATGTTTGTCACCAGTCAGAGCTACATGTCTGTAACCAATTAGAGCTACATGTCTGGAAGCAGTCACAGCTACATGTCTGTAACGAATCAGAGCTAGAAGTCTGTAACCAGTCAGAGCTACATGTCTGTAACCAATCAGAGCAACATTTCTGTAACCAATCAGAGGTACATGTCTGTAACCAATCAGAGCGTTATGTCTGTAACCAATCAGAGCTACATGTCTGTAACCAGTCAGAGCTACATGTCTGCAACCAATCAGAGCTACATGTCTGTAACCAATTAGAGCTACATGTCTGTAAAAAATCAGCGCGACATGTCTGCAACCAATGTCTGTAACCAATCAGAGCAACATGTCTGTAACCAGTCAGAGCTACATGTCACATTCGAATCAGTGCTACATGTCTGTAACCAATGTCTGTAACCAATCAGAGCTACATGTCTGTAACCAATCAGAGCTACATGTCTGTAACCAGTCAGAGCTGCATTCTATAACCAATTAGAGAATCAGAACTAGACATCTGTAACCAGTCAGAGCTACATGTCTGTAACCAATCAGAGATACATATCTGTAACCAATCAGAGCTACATATCTGTAAACAATGTCTGTAACCAATCAGAGCGACATGTCTGTAGCCAATCAGTGCTACATGTCTGTAACCAGTCAGAGCTACATGTCTGTAACCAGAGCTACATGTCTGTTACCTATCAGAGCTACATGTCCGTAACCAATTATTGCTACATGTCTGTTACCAATCAGAGCTACATTGCTGTAACCAGTCAGAGCTACATGTCTGTAACCAATTAGAGATACATGCCTGTAACCAATCAGAGGTAAAAGTCTGTAACCAATCAGAGCTTCATGTATGTAACCAATCAGAGGTAGAAGTCTGTAACCAATCAGAGCTTCATGTATGTAACCAATCAGAGGTAGAAGTCTGTAATCAATCAGAGCTAGAAGTCTGTATCAAATCAGAGGTACATGTCTGTAACCAGTCAGAGCTACATGTCTGTAACCAATGAGGGCTACATGTCAGAAACCAATCAGAGCTAGAAGTCTGTAACCAATCAGAGCTACATATTTGTAACCAGCCAGAGCTCCATGTCTGTATCCAGTCAGAGCTACATGTCTGTAACAAATCGGAGCTACATGTCTGTAACCAATCATAGCTAGAAGTCTGTAACCAGTCAGAGCTACATGTCTGTAACCAATCAGAGGTAGAAGTCTAACCAATCAGAGCAACATGTCTGTAAGCAATCAGAGCTTTATGTCTGTAACCAGTCAGAGCTACATATCTGTAAGCAATCAGAGCTACATGTCTGTATCCAATGTCTGTAACCAATCAGAGCTACATGTCTGTGATCAGTCAGAGCTACATATCTGTAACTAATAAGCGCTACATGTCTGTGACCAATGTCTCTAACCAATCAGAGCTACATATCTGTAACCAGTTAGAGCTACATGCCTGTAACCAATCAGAGCTACATATCTGTAACCAGTCAGAGCTACATGTCTGTAACCAATCAGAGCTACATATCTGTAACCAGTCAGAGCTACATGCCTGTAACCAATCAGAGCTACATGTCTGTAACCATGAGTGCTACATGTCTGTAACTAGTCAGAGCTGCGTTCTATATAACCAATTAGAGTTACATGTCTGTAACCAGTCAGAGCTACATATCTGCAACTGATCAGTTCTACATGTCTGTAACCAATGTCTGTAACCAATCAGAGCAAAACGTCTGTAACCAGTCAGAGCTACATGTCACATTCCAATCAGTGCTACATGTCTGTAACCAATGTCTGTAACCAATCAGAGCTACATGTCTGTAACCAATCAGAGCTACCAATCAGAGCTACATGTCTGTAACCAATCAGAGCTACATGTCTGTAACCAATCAGAGCTACATGTCCGTAAGGAATCAGCGCTAGAAATCTGGAACTAGTCAGAGCTGCATGTCTGTAACCAATCAGAGGTACATATCTGTAACCAATCAATGCTTTATGTCTGTAACCAATGTCTGTAACCAATCAGAGCAACATGTCTGTAACCAATCAGAGCTACATGTCTCTAACATGTCTGTAACTAATCAGAGCAACATGCCTGTAGCAAATCAGAACTACATGTCTGTAACCAGTCAGAGCTACATGTCAGTAACCAGAGCTACATGTCTGTTACCAATCAGAGCTACATGTCTGTAACCAATCAGTGCTACATGCCTGTAACCAATCAGAGCTACACGTCTGCAACCAGTCAGAGCTACATGTCTGTAACCAATTAGAGATACATGCCTGTAACCAATCAGAGGTAGAAGTCTGTAACCAATCAGAGCTACATGTCTGTAACAAATAAGAGGTAGAAGTCTGTAACCAACCAGAGCTAGAAGTCTGTAACAAATCAGATCTAGAAGTCTGTAACCAGTCAGAGCTACATGTCTGTAACCATTGAGAGCTACATGTCTGTAACCAATCAGAACTAGAAGTCTATAACCAATCAGAGCTACATATCTGTAACCAGCAAGAGCTACATGTCTGTAACCAGTCAGAGCTACATGTCTGTAACGAATCAGAGCTACATGTCTGTAACCAATCATAGCTAGAAGTCTGTAATCAGTCAGAGCTACATGTCTGTAACCAATCAGAGGTAGAAGTCTGTAACCAATCAGAGCAATATGTCTGTATGCAATCAAAGCTTTATGTCTGTAACCAGTCAGAGCTACATGTCTGTAACCAATCAGAGCTACATGTCTGTAACCAATGTCTATAACCAATCAGAGCTACATGTCTGTGACCAGTCATAGCTACATGTCTGTAACCAATCAGAGGTACATGTCTGTAACCAATGTCTCTAACCAATCAGAGCTACATATCTGTAACCAGTTAGAGCTACATGCCTGTAACCAATCAGAGGTACATGTCTGTAACCAATCAGAGCTACAGGTCTGTAACCAATCAGAGCTACATGTCTGTAACCAATGTCTGTAACCAGTCAGAGCTACATGTCTGTAACCAGTCAGAGCAACATGTCTATAAGCAATCCAAGCCACATGTCTGTAACCAATCAGAGCAACATGTCTGTAACCAATCAGTGCTACATGTCTGTAATCAATCAGAGCTACATGTCTTTAACCAGTCAGAGCTACATGTCTGTAACCAATCAGAGCTAGAAGTCTGTAACCAATCAGAGCTACATGTCTGTAACCAATCAGAGCAACATGTCTGTAACTACTCAGAGCTACCTGTCTGTAACGAATCAGAGCTACATGTCTGTAACCAATCAGAGCTAGAAGTCTAACCAGTCAGAGCTACATGTCTGTAACCAATCAGAACTAGAAGTCTGTAAGGAATCAGAGCAACACGTCTGTAACCAATCAGATCTCCATATCTGTAACCAGTCAGAGCTACATGTCTGTAACCAATCAGAGCTACATGTCTGTAACCAGTCAGAGCTACGTGTCTGTAACCAATCAGAGCTACATATCTGTAACCAATCAGAGCTAGAAGTATGTAACCAATCAGAGCAAATTGTCTGTAACCAGTCAGAGCAACATGTCCGTAACCAGTCAGAGGTTTATATCTGTAACCAGTCAGAGCTACGTAAATGTAACCAATCAGAGCTACATATCTGAGACCAATTAGAGCTACATGTCTGTAACCAGTCAGTGCTGCATGTCTGTAACCAATCAGATCTACATGTCTGTAACCTGTGAGAGCTACATGTCTGTAACCAGTCAGAGCTACATGTCTGTCACCAATCAGAGCTACATATCTGTAACCAATCAGAGCTACATGTCTGTAAGCAGTGACAGCTGCGTGTCTGTAAGCAATCAGAGGTACCTGTCTGTAACCAATCAGAACAACATGTCTGTAACCAATCAGACCTACATGTCAGTAACCAATCAGAGCTACATATCTGTAACTAATCAGAGCATTATGTCTGTAACCAGTCAGAGCTGCATGTCTGTAACCAATCAGAGCTACATGTCTGTAACCCATTAGAGCTACATGTCTGTAAACAATCAGAGCTACATGTCTGCAACCAATCAGTACTACATGTCTGTAACCAGTGTCTGTAACCAATCAGAGCAACATGTCTATAACCAGTCAGAGCTACATGTCACATTCCAATCAGTGCTATATGTCTGTAACCAATGTCCGTAACCAATCAGAGCAACATGTCTGTAACCAATCAGAGCTACATGTCTGTAACCAATCAGAGCTACATGTCTGTAAACAGCCAGAGCTACATGTCTGTAACCACTTAGAGCTACATGTCTGTAACCATTCAGAGCTACATTTCTGCAACCAATCAGTGCTACATGTCTATAACCAATGTTTGTAACCAATCAGAGCAAAGTGTCTGTAACCAGTCAGAGCTGCATGTCACATTCTAATCAGTGCTACATGTCTGTAACCAATGTCTGTAACCAATCAGAGCTACATGCCTATAACCAATCAGAGTTACATGTCTGTAACCAATCAGTGCTACATGTCCGTAACGAATCAGAACTAGACGTCTGTAACCAGTCAGTGCTACATGTCTGTAACCAATGAGAGGTACATATCTGTAACCAATCAGAGCTACATATCTGTAACCAATGTCTGTAACCAATCAGAGCTACATGTCTGTAACATGTCAGAGCTACATGTCTCTAACATGTCTGTAACCAATCAGAGCAACATGCCTGTAGCCAATCAGTGCTACATGTCTGTAACCAGTCAGAGCTACATGTCTGTAACCAGAGCTACATGTCTGTTACCTATCAGAGCTACATGTCCGTAACCACTCAGTGCTACATGTCTGTAACCAATAAGTGCTACATTGCTGTAACCAGTCAGAGCTACATGTCTGTAACCAATTAGAGCTACATGCCTGTAACCAATCAGAGGTAGAAGTCTGTAACAGATCAAAGCTTCATGTATGTAACCAATCAGAGGTAGAAGTCTATAATCAATCAGAGCTAGAAGTCTGTATCAAATCAGAGCTACATGTCTGTAACCAGTCAGAGCTACATGTCTGTAACCAATGAGAGCTACATGTCAGTAACCAATCAGAGCTAGAAGTCTGTAACCAATCAGGGCTACATATTTGTAACCAGCCAGAGCTCCATGTCTGTATCCAGTCAGAGCTAGATGTCTGTAACGAATCGGAGCTACATGTCTGTAACCAATCATAGCTAGAAGTCTGTGACCAGTCAGAGCTACATGTCTGTAACCAATCAGAGGTAGAAGTCTAACCAATCAGAGCAACATGTCTGTAAGCAATCAGAGCATTATGTCTGTAACCAGTCAGAGCTACATGTCTGTAACCAATCAGAGCTACATGTCTGTATCCAATGTCTGTAACCAATCAGAGCTACATGTCTGTGATCAGTCAGAGCTACATATCTGGAACCAATCAGTGCTACATGTCTGTGACCAATGTCTCTAACCAATCAGAGCTACATATCTGTAACCAGTTAGAGCTACATGCCTGTAACCAATCAGAGCTACATATCTGTAACCAGTTAGAGCTACATGCCTGTAACCAATCAGAGCTACATATCTGTAACCAGTCAGAGCTACATGTCTGTAACCAATCAGAGCTACATATCTGTAACCAGTCAGAGCTACATGCCTGTAACCAATCAGAGCTACATGTCTGTAACCAATCAGAGCTACAGGTCTGTAACCAATCAATGCTACTTGTCTGTAACCAATGTCTGTAACCAGTCAGAGCTACATGTCTGTAACCAGTCAGAGCTACATGTCTGTAACCAGTCAGAGCAACATGTCTGTAAGCAATCAAAGCTACATGTCTGTAACCAATCAGAGCAACATGTCTGTAACCAATCAGTGCTACATGTCTGTAACCAATCAGAGCTACATGTCTGTAACCAGTGAGAACAACATGTCTGTAAGCAGTCAGAGCTACATGTCTGTAACCAATCAGAGTTACATGTCTGTAACCAATCAGAGCTAGAAGTCTGTAACCAGTTAGAGCTACATTTCTGTAACCAATCAGAGCTAGAAGTCTCTAACCAATCAGAGCAACACGTCTGTAACCAATCAGAGCTACATATCTGTAAACAGTAAGAGCTACATGTCTGTAACCAATCAGAGCTACATGTCTGTAACCAGTCAGAGCTACATGTCTGTAACCAATCAGAGCTACATATCTGTAACCAACCAGAGCTAGAAGTATGTAACCAATCAGAGGAAATCGTCTGTAACCAATCAGAGCAACATGTCCGTAACCAGTCAGAGCTACATATCTGTAACCAGTCAGAGCTACATATCTGTAACAGTCAGAGCTACATATATGTAACCAGTCAGAGCTACATGTCTGTAACCAATCAGAGCTAGAAGTCTGTAACCAGTCAGAGCTACATGTCTGTAACCAATCAGAGCTTCATGTCTGTAACCAATCAGAGTTACTTGTCTGTAACCAGTCAGAGCTAGAAGTCTGTAACCAATCAGAGGTACATGTCTGTAACCAGTCAAAGCTACATGTCTGTAACCAATCAGAGCTTCATGTCTGTAAGCAATCAGACATTTTACAGTCGTGTAATGAGAACCAAGGCTGTACAACATACAAATGACATAGAAATGTCATTGTATATGACGTGCCAAGTGACTTTTCAATTTGTGTTCCTTTCCTTCTGATTGGGAGGGGAGAGAACTCGGCGTCCACCTGTTGTTGGCGTTCCTCTGTTTACTGGCCCAAAGCTGTGTGATTTTCTCCCTTTCCGTGTTAGGCGTGCGTTATCTGCTTTTTCTTGTTTTTTTCGTGGTGTTTTTTTTTTTTTTGTGTCTCTGTTTTTAAAATGACCAAGCGTGCTGCTAGACCCTGGTTATCTGTCCGAGAGACAAAATCAAAAACAAAAACAAACACAAACAAACAAACAAACAAACCCAAAATACCTCCCCTGTCTCGAGTAAGATCGTTCTTCGAATGAGACAAGTCTCCCAACACAGATGTACATGAGCTAAGTCTGGTCCAGCTGAGAGCCCTCCCCCACCACCACTCCACCCCCACCCCCCACCCCCACCACCCACTCCCCTCTGTGTCAACGTCATTGAGTGGCTCTGTCTCGGGCCGAATGGCTTCTCGTGTGTGTGTGTGTGTGTGTGTGTGTGTGTGTGTGTGTGTGTGTGTGTGTGTGTGTGAGAGAGAGAGAGAGAGAGAGAGAGAGAGAGAGAGAGAGAGAGAGAGAGGAGAGAGAGAATCAACAAGATCGACACAAAATGGGGGGCCTCTAAACTAGGACATTAGGACATTGCCTAAACAGCACTCAGAGACACAGAAGGACCCCCACCCCCCACCCCACCCCACCCCACCCCGAAAAAAAAAGAAAAAAAGGAGAGGGGGTTGGGGTGGGGGGGTGGGGGGACGGAAGGGGAGAAGGGGAGTGGGAGGTATAGTTGACACCGTGCTGCGGTCAAGCAGTAGCAGTCTTCATGGCGGCCACGTCAGCAAAGCGTGAATGAGAGAGGGAAGAAGTCAGTCACTCACGTCACTGTCCCTCAGCCTAACGTTGAGCAAGGACACACTCCCAGACTTCCCCTTTGACTGATGACCTCCACCTCTTGACGTCATCAGG
>CM065748.1:35536090-35553590 GCA_033310375.1 Conus canariensis | reverse complement strand
CCTCCATCCCTCCCGTGTCTTTCCATTTCCAGCGATTTCCCTTCAGCCACATAATAGAGTAAGGGGATAGAGTGGAAACGAAAACAAAAAAAAATCGTGCGCACACGCGTGCACACACACACACACACACACACACACACACACACACACACACACACACACACACACACACACACACACTGACAAAGTGGTCTATTGGACGCTCTCCTTATAGTTTTACATACTGTGTAATTGGATTTTTTTTTCAATTAAAATAATGTTTTCCCGAGGTGCGGGCGTGTGTGTTTTATTTGTTATTGTAATTGAATCATACAGGCATGCACATGTTCACACACACACACACACACACACACACACACACACACACACACACACACACACACACACACACACTTTTCCGTCAGCTTGTATCACATTCAGTTCTATCATTCCAGCTCGAGGACGCCATGTTCTAAATAATGCGATCTCCCCCTCCAACAGAACCTTGCATTCAGCCTGTAATACATCTAAAATTAATTTGATTGATAATCATGACACTTTTATTACAGAAAATGGTGCTCCAAGACTCGCTTTATACAAAGACCCTGTCCATCTTAGTCTAAAGGGAACGGCAAAGCTCGCTGTTAACTTTATGAAGTACTTGCCACGTTTTTTCCGTTACAACTCTGGCCAACACTCTGAAGGGGATTTTCCACCTCGAAGACAACCCAGAAGTAATCAGCAAGTAGAAGAGCTTTCAGATGCCTTCCACAACAGACTACATAGTGGCAGGACGGACTCTCGTGCCGAACCAAGTCGACCCTCTGGTCATAGTAGCAACGTTCCTGGCGTCCCATCCATCACTTCCATGGCCCACTATCCCCTGCTGCCATCCCGGAGAGGTGGTGGGCCATTCAACGACAGGCTGTATCCAGTTCATCCTGAGGGTCCTGTTCCTGTACGTTCTGCTCCTGCACTGCAGCAGTTGGACGCCATGGACCAGACCGTTCAGCCTTCCTTCCACAGACTCCCCCAGGACAGAGGCAATCTGTCTGTCCAGGAAACCCATGGAGTCCCTTTTCCTTTGTGCTCCAACCCACCCCATTACCCATTCCAAGGACCTTGGTACCCCTCTACGCTACACCCATACCCCTCGTCCCTGTATCCACCTTCAGTCATGGGTGACCAAACTCATACAGCTATCCCAAACCATCAGCAATTACTCCATGACCCGCGTGTAGTTGTGCCACTCCCCAATACCCGGTATCCTGAAGGTTTACCGACACAACCCGGACAATACGCCCTTCAGCTGATGAACATGGCATCACAGCTTTTTCACCAACAGAGACCTCAGTAACAGAGTGGTTGCATTCACATGGTGCGCTCTCGCGCGCGCGTTTATGTGTGTGTGTGTGTGTGGAGGGGGGGGGGATTGAGAGGGGGGAGTGCGTGTGTACATACGTGTGTGCGTACACGGATGCGCGCACCTATAACACCTTTTTTATTTGAGTGTAAATCGTTTTTTCCCATGACAATCAACATCGATATATCAAGTCTGAACGTTAGTAGGGTGAATGTGTGTTTTTTGATATCGGACCTGGGAACTTGTGCCTGGTGACTAATTTTGGACCCTTGAATTTCGAATTTGGCGGACTGCGATAATTTCTGTTGTACTTTATCTGATTTTCTTAATGCATTTTTTTCTGGTTTGAAGATTGTTGTATTTGTCTGTTATTCTGTTGGTACATTAATATACATATATATATATATATATATTTTTTTTTTTATTTTTTTATTTTTTTATTTTTTGTCCTATCTGAGTGAATGTGTGTATGAATGTTAGAGATTATTTTGTAAAGAATCTTTTTTTTTTTCATTTTTGTCATTGAACTCAATTGCTGTTGCAGTATAGAAGATACAGTGTGTGCAGTGTGTATCTAGTAACGCTGAAGGCGGTGTTCACTTACCCGAACTACTTGTCCTTTCTTTTTTACTCTTTGAGCTTTTCTATAACTCAGATATACATTGCATTACTTGTTGTATATACACATTCTAAAACTGAAAAAAAACTTTTCTAGACTTATTGAAATTATTCCCAAACGATCTGCAACTTGTCTTTAACATTAGATACGTGGCCAATAAAACAAGGACTTCGAATAGGCTACTTGAACATTAACAATGCAACAAATAAGAAAGACGATATTGCAACTATTCTTCACAACAATGGTAACAATTTTCATGTATTTTGTTTCGCAGAATCCCGTTTGTCCTCACAAATAACTGATGCTGATATGAATATGCCAGGATACCAGATAATTCGACTAGATCCACATAAACCCAAAACCACAGGCATACTATTGTATGTTGCATCTTCGTTAAACTACAAAAAACTGAATAATCTAGAAAATTATGACATTGAATCTGTATGGATTGAAATAAGCATGAAAAACAGTAAACCACTAATCATAGGATTTATATACAGAAATCCATCAGAAACTACAGACTGGCAAGACAAATTTAGTGTCCTTATGGATGAAGTAACGATGCTAAGTTTTGAAACTATCATTTTGGGAGATTTTAATATAGATTTAACGAAACCCAAACCCAAGTGGCATCAAAACTACACTTTACACGGCCTAGAACAACTTATTGACAAACCAACCCGTGTAACTGAACATTCAAGCACCTTAATTGATCACATTTACACAAACACAAGACAACCTATTATTGAAGTATGTGCTCCACCATGTGGATGTAGTGACCATAATCCCGTTTGTCTTACTTGGTACAAAACCCGTGTTAAAGTTCCAAAGGTAGGGCATAAGATCATATATTATAGAAGCTTTAGAAACTTTAAAGAAGAAGATTTCCTTTCAGACCTTGCCACGGCACAGATGGACTACATATATCAAATAAGAGATCCTGATGAAGCAGCTGAATATTGGATCAGTACATTTACTTCTGTATATAACAAGCATGCTCCATTCATAAAGAAAAGAGTCAAACAAGAAACAAAACCACCGTGGATAACAAAAGAAATTGATTTAGAAATTAATAAAAGAAATCATTTAAGCTATTTCGGAACAAGTAAAGAATTTCGAAAACAAAGAAATAAGGTAAACTCAATGAAACGAAAATCTAAACGCAATTACTTCCAAAAGATGTTAATTTCTACAAGGGATTCACGTCAGATCTGGAAAGCTATCAATATGTTGAATAATAAACAAGTATCAAGAAGTCAGCAAATTCTTACAGACGTATCTGCAAATCAGTTAAACAACCACTTTGCAAACATCAAAGATAAAATCATATTACATGACAGGTCCAATGAAAATGATCTCAGCCACTTAAAACATTACCTTGATTCAAAGAATATTTACTTTCCTTTTACTCTCCAACCAATGACGGTATTGGATGTCAGTAAAAGTTTCTCATCTTTAAAACAATCTGGTGCACGAGATTTAGACGGTTTAGATGTAAAAATACTAAAAGTTTCATGCCCAATTATCTCTGACACGCTAACTTATTTATACAATTTGTGTATAGATAAACAAACCTTTCCTTTAAAATTTAAGGAAGCTAAAGTTATTCCTCTCCATAAATCTGGTGATACATCAAATCCATCAAATTATCGACCTGTTTCTATTTTATCTGCTTTATCTAAGCCTATTGAAAAGCACATGCAAAAGTCCCTCTATTCTTACCTTGCTAAAAATAATTTACTCAATGAAGATCAGTCTGGTTTCCGTGAAAATCATTCCTGTCATACAGCCCTCATACAGCTCGTTGATAGCCTTCTATGCAGTATAAACGAAAATAAATTTACTGGTATTCTTTTCATAGACTTTGAGAAAGCGTTTGATGTTATAAATCATCCTCTCCTACTGCGCAAATTAGAACTGTATAAATTAAATCCAGAATTCATTAATCTCTTGTCTTCTTTTCTATGTAACAGAAAACAAGCAGTAACAGTTAACAACAAAATGTCAAACTTTTTGCCTGTCAAATACGGAGTACCACAAGGCTCTGTGTTAGGTCCTCTTCTGTTTTCTATCTATATCAATGATTTACCTTTTTATGTTAAATGTAAGTGCGAAATGTTTGCCGACGATACATCGCTCCATTCCAGTGATTCAGACACCCATAGACTAGCAAACAAACTACAAGATGATATTCATGGACTTACTGAATGGACCCAACTGAATCATATGTCCTTAAATGCAAACAAGACCAAATGTACGTATGTATGTGCTCGACAAAAACGGCAAAAAATGAAGTCAAAATTTCAACCATTGTTTATATCTGACAAACAAATTGAAGAAGTAGATTCACATAAAATGCTAGGTGTAATAATTGATAAGGATCTATCGTGGACTGACCATACGAAGTCACTGGGAAAACGTCTTTCAAAAAAATTACTTCAGCTAGCTAAGATTAAGAATTTCCTTGATACCCATTCTCGTAAGCTTTTCTTCTGTGCTCACATTTTATCAATAATTGATTATGCATCGACATTATGGGACAGCTGCAGTGAAACCAACTTAAAAATGATTCATCGAATGTACAAAAGAGCACTAAAATTAGTATTGTTAAGATCAAGCACTCTGACTACAGAAGATTATAAAAAACTTAATATATTAACTTTCCACAACAGACTTGTTCAATAAGGCAGTATGTATGCATAATGTTGTATACGGCAATGTTCCTAAAAAGATAAGCGACACATTTAAAACTAACATCCATAGACACAATCATTTTTTTATCTATTCCTAGACCAAGAAATAATCTTTATAAATCTAGTTTTTTATACTCTGGTGGAAATGTATGGAACAAGTTGCCAACACGCTTTAAAAGTATAAACAATAAAATCCAGTTTAAAAATAATCTGAAAAGGTATCTCATGAATGGTTCATAACTTACATTTTCCCCAACCCTTTGAAATACGGTTTTATGATTTTTCACAGTGTATGCATGTGTATATGTATATCTATGTACATGCTCGTGCATGAGTGTGTGTGCCTCAAAGGAAAGGGTATGTCAGTGTCGACAGTATTCTTGGAGTATACGTACCGTGCACATTTGTGAAGACAATGTACATATTGTATATAACCAATCTCTCTCTCTCTCTCTCTCTCTCTCTCTCTCTCTCTCTCTCTCTCTCTCTCTCTCTCTCTCTTACTTTCTGGAATTTCCCCTTCTCATTTGTACACTCCCTATCTCCCCCCCTTCCCCGCCTCCCCCCCCCCCCCCCCCCCATCCATTTCTTCTCTGGTTTCTATTTGTTGTTATCTCTGACTTTCATAAATTTCTGTGATTATTCGTTGTTTCACCGATTTTTTTTTTTTTTTTTTTTATGGATGGCTTGATGTAAAAAAGCAGATTTATTGCTTATTCAATGTTCCATCTGAAAATAAAATTTTGACTTTTTTTTTACTTTTGACACACACACACACACACACACACACACACACACACACACACACACACACACATACACACACACACACACACACACACACACACACACACACACACACACAAATACACACACACACACTTTATTCTAGCTAACCACGTGTGCCCTCTGCCTGGCTGACGCCGTTTAAGGTGAAGAAAAGAAGATGTCTCGCTAATACAAACAACACAACACAACACAACACAACACAACACAACACAACACAACACAACACAACACAACACAACACAACACAGCACAGCACAGCACAGCACAGCACAACACAACACAACACAACACAACACAACACAACACAGCACAGCACAGCACAGCACAGCACAGCACAGCACAGCACAGCACAACACAACACAACACAACACAACACAACACAACACAACAGCAGTTAACAGTTATATACATCTTAAATGAAAGTCAGCGCATGATACTAGATGTACCGATAACATGATGACTGCTGACATATTGCGGTACAGAGGAAGGCAGTTATCGCCCCGCAAGTTGTCGTCGGCAGTATACGATAAAAAGAAGAAAAAGAACATAGAACAGAACAGAACAGAAAGAAAGAAAGAAAGAAAAAGAAATAAAGAAAGAACCTTAATGCAAGAAAAATACACAGAAAGATCATGTGGTGAAGCAGACGCTGTACAATGCACAACTACCATCCATTATATACACTTTGTACATTTAAAAAAATCGTATTCGGTAGATCAAATTGAAGAAGCTATAAATTCTACAAGAAAAAAAAAGTTTTTCAATGATATAACAAAAACAGATGGACTGGCTGAAAGGTGGAAAATATAGGACAACAGTAAAGATGGAAAAAAAAGAAAAAAAAAAAAAAAGCGCAGAGACAAGAAAGTATACAGAGGAGATCACTAGCACTGAATTTCCTAGAGCAAGGGAAACAACTCGCACTGATAAAGTTTCCGGGGCAACACGCGACAGCCACACAACGCAGAACACGTCCTGTCCACTAACTGGCCTTCAGACATGATTTCGTTTCTTTCCGTTTTCTTTCCAGGAAGGATGAAAGTGAACTTAATTAGCAAACACCTTCATGTTCAAGTACCATGTAAACACACAAGTTGGCACATCATTCTATTCTTTGAACAAATTTGACGTCACTTTTCGACAGACAGAAGCGGTCTTTCAAAGGAACGCTATCCCGTGGACTTTGAACATGAGCCTGCTATAACTTCCCTTGAGGACAGCAGCCCCAACTGTAAAAGGTAGTCTCCTTAGAATAAATCTAAAATATTTCCAAGGAGACAAATAGGAAGATGACTTGAGCAGCACCCAGACTTCAACAAGAGGGATGCATACTACCGGATGCCCAGATCAGACCAAGTGAACATTGTTGGACTGAGGATAAGGCTCCCCTGACCTCAACATTACAGGTCCACTATACTCCACACCTGTGAGTCTTTCAAACTATCAATGCAGTGCAGCCCCAGAGACAGCGGAGCATTCCCAGCTAGGCCCAAAGTGGAAACCTGGCCTGCCAACTCACCATTGAGTGCAAAACCATACTGACCACTGGAGGGTCTTCACCATACAGCAGCCTCCGTCAGTACCTCCAGGATTCCGACCTAAGTAAACGAAGAAGAAGGCCATCATTGTGATACTGAGAACCGGGCACTCCAGACTATGACATAACATCTCTGCAATACTCCACCCAGGCGGGTCTTCAGTTTATCCATGCAGCCCCAATGACGGTGGCACAGTCCCAACAACACCAAAAGAACAATCCTGGCCTGCCAACACACTGATGAATGCAAAACTTTATTGACCACTGGAGGGCCTTCACCATACAGAAGCCCTTGCCAGTACCTTCACCATTCCTGCCTAAGGGAACGGAGAAGAATCTCTTCCTACACTACCGTTGATCTCATATGATCATCACCCATCAGTGACTGATTGATGATAATAATTTTTACCCTTTTTTTGTGAATGAGTGTATGTGTGTGTGAATATGTGTGTGAAAACTTTCCACAGTTAGTCTCATTATGATCACATGATCTTAACTCACCCAGAACATTGTTTACATGTGGTCCCCCACCCCACCCCCCTCCACCCACCCACCCCCTTTTGTGTGTGTGTGTGTGTGTGTGTGTGTGTGTGTGTGTGTGTGTGTGTGTGTGTGTGTGTGTGCACATGATACCCTGTTTTTCATTGATCACTGCTATCTTCTCTCAACAAACATCAGCATATTGATGCCAACACATTATTTCACCTGTTACAATGAACATCATCCCACAGCACTGTTTACTTTTTTAAACAACACTATTTATATGAACCTCCCAACCTCCCACCCCCACCCCCACCCCCCACCCCATAGTGGATGAAGAGATATGAGCTCTCCTTCTCTTGCCCCCCCTTCCCTCCCCCCCCCCCACACACACACAAACACATTACCCTCCTTTCTTTTTTCTTTTTTTCTTTTTTTTTCCTCACCCCCCCCCCCCCCCAATCATACCTTATCACCCATTTATCTTCCATCCCCTTCCCTCCCTTATTAACATTACCCACACACCTTTCACAACTACCCACGCATAACTACCACCACCTCTTTCATCACCCAGAGAAATCATTTATTTTATTCACCTAAACTTTCTTCTTCTTTTTTTTTTAAACACTTTCTTCTGTTCATGTACTTATTCACCCCTTCTATATATATATTTTTTTTTTCCAGTTTCCCCCCCCCCCCCCCCCCCTTACCAATATTATCAACCCACCATTACCACAACCGTCACAAAGATATCACGCCACCCCACTAAACTAGACACAACCCCTATCGTATCACACAAACCCCCCCCCCCCCCTCGCAACCCCCCCCCCCCCTCCTTTTCCTCTCCCATAATTCCCCTTGTCATTTCCGCCTAGCGGCTATTCTCCCCACCACATGGACAACAACAGATGAGTCATTTTTCGTTCTTTGTTTGTACTGTCTTAAATGTTAAATGTGATTTATTTTTTCGCCTGAAGAAGACCCAAGAGGTTGAAATGCATCGTGTCTTGTCATGTGCTTTGTTTGTCAATGTCATTGGCGGTAACTAACACCCTGTCTTTCTAAATTTTTTCCCCCTTGGTTCTGTTTTTAGCACTGCTGGATTTTTAGCCTGGTAACCGGCATCTCCACAGGGACGTCTGTGATTTCGTCAAAGAAAGAAATAAAAAAAAGAAGAAAAAAAAAAGAAAAAAAAGTCGATGACGAAGAAGAAGGGTCGCAAAAGGATACGAGACGTGTTAGTGCACAAATCAAAAGTCAAATCAACCCAGAATGAATATATAATTGATTTAAAAATCAATGCTAACACAGACACGCACGCACACACACACACACACACACACACAGCACAAGCGGGCAGCAAAATGATAATAAAAGAAAAAAGAAATAAAGAGAAAGTGACGAAAAGGAAACGAAAACATATACATGAATAAATGACTAGAGTTAAATCGAAACCTTGAAAACGAAATACGCACTCCCAATTTTTACCACGAGAATCCGTCTAGTATGTTGTATCCGAATCTCTCGCCCTAAAGATGGTGACGCGTTTGATGACTGCAGTCTTTTTTGTCTCTTAAAAAATTTTTTTTAACCGTATGATCAGTGCGAATACGACAGATTAAGAACAGAAATCAGTTGAGTGTATTATAAACAAAGCTAGGCATACATGTTATACATATACCTACACATTGCACGGGAGTACGAGACAAGTTCTAAACTGCAATGGAAATACCCGAAGCGTGTGCGTCCGCACGTTCTGATTTCTGACGATGGGAGTCTCTCCAAACCCTTGCGCAGACAAAAAAAAAAACACAAAAAAGGAACTTCTACTGCATTGGTAAAGAACAGAACAGAACAGAACAGAACACAACACAACACACACACACACACACACACACACACACACACACACACACACACACACATACACACACACACAACACACACACAAACACACACACACACACACACACACACACACACACACAACACACACACACACACACCACACACACACACACACACACACACCACTTACAACACGCACAACACACACACACACACACACACACACACACACACACACACACACACACACACACACACCGGAGTGGGGGTGGGGTGGGGAGGAGAAAGTGGGGGTGGGGGGGGGGGGGGGGGGGTAAAACAGGCTGACGGTCCACTGTCGGTGCTAAACTGCGCCCTGTTCCATTTTTGGTAAGAGTGGAACAGACAAGTTTGTTGCAGCAAGCATGGTACCCAAGCACTAGGAAGACCAGGCTTCATGCTTGCTGTGGGAATCGCTGGTTAACGCCTTCGCTGGGCTTCTTGTTTCCGAAACCACACATATTTTTTGAGACTCGTGCTTTAACAGATGTGACGAAGGGTATATGGATTTGTCCGCGCGCGAGGACACCTCTTTAATGTGTAACTGAAACTGCCATTTTTGTTTATTTTTTAGTTTTTGTTTGTTAAGAGATTGTGTCGTACAGAGATAGCCTACGTTCTTTGTGTTCTTCAATTTTAGTACCTTGTACTTTACGTTGACTTACGCAGAGCGAACAAATCTCTCTGTCTGTCTGTCTGTCTGTCTGTCTGTCTGCCTGTCTCTCTCTCTCTCTCTCTCTTCTCTCTCTCTCTCTCTCTCTCTCTCTCTCTCTCTCTCTCCTCTCTCTCTCTCTCTCTCACACACACACACAGGGCCTATTGCTAATGGCAATAAAATTGTCAGTGTCAGTGTCAGTGTTTCTTACACACACAGATTCACACACTCCTACGAAAAGATGCACGTATACATACATACATATTCAACAACAAAAAAGAGACACACAGGCAGACAGACAGACAGAGACATAAACAGAGAAACGGACAAACACACAGACTGACAGACGTACAGACCGACCGACCGACCGACCGACCGACCGACCGACCGACAGACAGACAGACAGACAGATTGAGCTTGAGACAGCTTGACATTTGCCATTAACTTCTATTTCAGTTCGAAGGCTTCGCTCTGTTCTCCAATCTTCACTTCAAACAACACAGAGCCATTTCTGAACTCTGATCTCGAGTTCAAGAGTTGTTGAACCTGTTCGTGAGTAGCTTAGGGGAGATAAGTCCGATAGGCTTATCTTGATAGCACTCGGCGTCATCTTTCCTTGCTCCGTACGACGACACAGCACGTCGGTCCACAACCAGCAGTACAAATGTGTATCTCTCACAACAGGTAGTGACCGAAGCGCCCACGCACCCCCACCCCTCACAAATGGCTGGACAGTTTATAGTTCTGGGCGAATCGCATAAGCCAATACTTACATTTATTAGTTGTACAGATAATAAAAAGACAGATTACAAATAAACAAATAGATAAATGAGCAAACGAGAAATATACATTAAATCTGACCCAAAAAAGTCTTGGATCCATTTCTTATTCCGATGATAATCCACTGACTTTTCCCATGCAAACAAGTTCAGTCCTATGCTTAAAGTGGGACGCCAGAAAGAATCTCTCTCTCTCTCTCTCTCTCTCTCTCTCTCTCTCTCTCTCTCATTACACTTGTATCTTGTCGCTCTGCTGAAATCACTGCAGCTGACAAATGGCTGAAAAATATTAACAATAACTGGCATCTTCACAGTAGACTTCGCCAAAGCTTTTGACGTTTCTTCTCAGAAAACGCAGGTTCATACAGCATATCTAATGATATGTTTGATCTCATGACCTTATATCTAGTTGCCAGAGGACGGCTGGTATCAATAAATGGATCCGCGTCTCCGTCTTTGCCCACCCAAAGTGGTATACTTCAAGGTTCTATTCTAGGAAATTCATTGTTTTCATTCTATACAATAATTAATGTGTCATTTTAAAGGTGAAATTCGAATCTTTTGTAGACGACCATACATACCAGTCTGTCTAAATTTGAACATGTCTCACTTATTTGTGAAAAGAGCGTCAATGAATTAATGAACTAGTCTGAGAAAATGTGTGTTAATCCTGCATAGATTTGCATCACCTTCCATCAGGTCTTGGGCGAAATGGGTGCGGTAGTTTTTTTGTGTGTGTGTGTGTATATAATTGCATTGGTAATAATCTGCAGGAAGAAATCATGCATCTGTCATTTGATCAAGATCCATAACAAAATCTACAATCGAATCCACGGGAAATGGACGCGGGTGAGAACGTAGCCTCTCTAGTAGGGGTGACAACATTTCACACAACAAGTAACGTAGAATGCTGAACAATTAAGTAGTGGGGGAAAACAAGTGCAGGCTAACAATTCTGCAGTCATTATAGTAATGACTTGGCAAAGATTTGAACTTTTAGAAAAGAAAAAAAAATTCAAGATGAAGAAAATGGGGGAATATATTATAAATATGAGAAACCCTTCACTAGCCGCCTGAGGGAACCATCGCAATCCCTCTCGAAGGCACATCTATTTGTATTGCCTGCTCCTAGGCCTTTCGTCCGCTGGATCGGACTCATCAGGGAGACACGGCTGATTGTGTCTGTGCTCTTAGTGTCAAATAGAGACACACCACAGTCCATAATTCTGTGGTGTTCTCACCACCAAGGGTTCAAAAGAGAATGCAACAGCGCCCCGAAGCAGCCAGCGAAGGGTAGCAAAATGGAACAAAACGAAAGTGTGGAGAGGAAAAAAGTTGCTGAAAGACTAAAAGCATTATGCACACAGTATAAGATGTAGGGGATAATCTTTGAGCCTATGCTTGAGGATCCATTCAAGGATACAAGGGAGATCAAAAGATGTGGAACAGTCTGAGTGGTCAGCTCTGCTGTTCAATAACCCAAGCATTGTAAGTGGCTAAGAATTGTACAGAACAACTTTTACTTGGATCTTCTAAGAGATGCAATCTCCCACTGATTGACCAAACAATATAATGCTGAACAATTAAGTAGTGGGGGAAAACAAGTGCAGGCTAACAATTCTGCAGTCATTATACTATTGACTTGGCAAAGATTTGAACATTTAGAAAAGAAAAAAAAATTCAAAATGAAGAAAATGGGGGGAATATATTATAAATATGAGAAACCCTTCACTAGCCGCCTGAGGGAACCATCGCAATCCCTCTCAAAGGCACATCTATTTGTATTGCCTGCTCCTAGGCCTTTCATCCGCTGGATCGGACTCATCAGGGAGACACGGCTGATTGTGTCTGTGCTCTTGGTGTCAAAAAGAGACACACCACAGTCCATAATTCTGTGGTGTTCTTCAATACCAAGGGTTCAAAAGAGAATGCAACAGCGCCCCTGAAGCAGCCAGTGAAGGGTAGCAAAATGGAACAAAACGAAAGTGTGGAGAGGAAAAAAGTTGCTGAAAGACTAAAAGCATTATGCACACAGTATAAGATATAAGGGACAATCTTTGAGCCTATGCTTGAGAATCGTAGAGTGAGTTGGTTCAGAGACCGTTAAGGGGGTGGAAGGAGAGGGTTGGGGTCTGCTTTGCGTTATGCTGCGCCCTGGACACCGTGAGCCCCCAACAGTGTACTGTCCCTGAGGCCACACAGTCTGCACATCCCTTCCACCGCCCCTCAGGTCATACAATCTGCACTTCCCTTCCACCGCCCCTCAGTCCATACAGTCACTTCCCTTCCACCGCCCCTCAGTCCATACAGTCTGTACATCCCTTCCACTGCCCGTCAGTCCATACAGTCTGCACTTCCCTTCCACTGCCCCTCAGTCCATACAGTCGGCACCTCCCTTCCACTGCCCCTCAGGCCATACAGTCTGCACCTCCTTTCCACTGCCCCTCAGGCCACACAGTCTGCACCTCCCTTCCACTGCCCGTCAGTCCATACAGTCTGCACTTCCCTTCCACTGCCCCTCAGTCCATACAGTCTGCACCTCCCTTCCACTGCCCCTCAGTCCATACAGTCTGCACTTCCCTTCCACTGCCCCTCAGTCCATACAGTCTGTACATCCCTTCCACTGCCCCTCAGTCCATACAGTCTGCACTTCCCTTACACTTCCCCTCAGTCCATACAGTCTGCACTTCCCTTACACTGCCCCTCAGTCCATACAGTCTGTACATCCCTTCCACTGCCCCTCAGTCCATACAGTCTGCACCTCCCTTCCACTGCCCCTCAGTCCATACAGTGTGCATCTCCCTTCCACTGCCCCTCAAAACACACAGTCTGCACCTCCCGTCCACTGCCCTTCAGACCATACAGTCTGTACTTCCCTTCCACTGCCCCTCAGTCCATACAGTCTGCACCTCCCTTCCACTGCCCCTCAGTCCATACAGTCTGTACATTCATTCCACTGCCCCTCAGGCCATACAGTCTGCACCTCCCTTCCACTGCCCCTCAGTCCATACAGTCTTCCTTTCCCTTCCACTGCCCCTCAGTCCATACAGTCTGCACCTCCCTTCCACTGCCCCTCAGTCCATACAGTCTGCACTTCCCTTCCACTGCCCCTCAGTCCATACAGTCTGTACATCCCTTCCACTGCCCCTCAGTCCATACAGTCTGCACTTCCTTACACTGCCCTCAGTCCATACAGTCTGTACATCCCTTCCACTGCCCCTCAGTCCATACAGTCTGCACTTCCATTCCACTGCCCCTCAGTCCATACAGTCTGTGCTTCCCTTCCACTGCCCCTCAGTCCATACAGTCGGCACCTCCCTTCCACTGCCCCTCAGTCCATACAGTCTGCACCTCCCTTCCACTGCCCCTCAGTCCATACAGTCTGTACATCCCTTCCACTGCCGCTCAGTCCATACAGTCTGCACCTCCCTTCCACTGCCCCTCAGTCCATACAGTCTGCACCTCCCTTCCACTGCCCCTCAGTCCATACAGTCTGCACCTCCCTTCCACTGCCCCTCAGGCCATACAGTCTGCACTTCCCTTCCACTGCCCCTCAGTCCATACAGTCAGCACCTCCCTTCCACTGCCCCTCAGTCCATACAGTCTGCATCTCCCTTCCACTGCCCCTCAGTCCATACAGTCTGTACATCCCTTCCACTGCCCCATAGTCCATACAGTCTGCACCTCCCTTCCACTGCCCCTCAGTCCATACAGTCTGTGCTTCCCTTCCACTGCCCCTCAGTCCATACAGTCTGTACTTCCCTTCCACTGCCCCTCAAAACACACAGTCTGCACCTCCCTTCCACCGCCCCTCAAAACACACAGTCTGCACCTCCCTTCCACTGCCCCTCAGTCCATACAGTCTGTACTTTCCTTCCACTGCCCCTCAGTCCATACAGTCTGCACCTCCCTTCCACTGCCCCTCAAAACACACAGTCTGCACATCCCTTCCACCGCCCCTCAAAACACACAGTCTGCACCTCCCTTCCACCGCCCCTCAGTCCATACAGTCTGCACCTCCCTTCCACCGCCCCTCTCCAAAACGTAGAATCAAGACACCCCTCCCGGATCTTCCCCCCCCCTCCCCCCTCCCCTACCCACGCATATACCCATCTCCACCCCTACCCTACACCCTACCCGCAATCAATAACTCAGTAAGGAAAACAATGCTCCTTACCGGGACACGCAATCCTGCGCGCTGTAACCCCCTTTTCGGAACGAAGGGAGATAACTACACCACGGTGACTCGAAGTTCTTTTTCTCGTTCAGCACCACGATGACCTTTTCACCCTTCCAGATATCGATCTTTAAAGTTGACCAAAATCTGCCCTACAGGGTCCATCTTAACTCTCTCTCTCTCCCCCTCTCTCTCTCTGCGTACAAATGTTTGTGTGTGAGTGTGTGTATGTACTCTCTCTCTATACAGGGATATATATATATATATATATATATATATAAGAAGAAGAGAGAGAGAGAGAGAGAGAGAGAGAAGGACAAGACAAGACAAAATTCTTTATTTACGAGGATAATAGATAAGCACTGGTGTGCTTTTTTACATCCAGTCCTCGCCCTGAGTAGGGTCAACAATGCAAAATAATGACATCCAGTCCTCGCCCTGAGTAGGGTCAACAATGCAAAATAATGACATCCAGTCCTCGCCCTGAGTAGGGTCAACAATGCAAAATAATGACATCCAGTCCTCGCCCTGAGTAGGGTCAACAATACAAAATAAGATGAGGTAACAAAAGAAGCATGTTAGATGACTCTCTGACTACCAGAGACACAACAAAAAAGTTAAGATATTGAAAACACCAAAGGAAATTCTGCATAAATCCATTTTTCCCCTCAGTGGAGTTGTACAATTCTTTCTTCTGAAATGCTTGTCTGCTTAATATATAAATCAAAACTCAAGTTTTCCGAGAGCGGAGTTTACGTAGTATTTGTATGTGGTGTGTATTATTTCCTTTTTCTTGTGTGTTAGATGACTGACTGACTGTCAGAGACACAACAAAAACTTTAAAATATTGAAAACACCAAAGGACATTCCGCAAACTCGAACACCAATCTAAGATCGTTCACTTCATTCTTCATTCTGCCGTAGGAAATTTGTATATTGAAGTCATCTCTGCCTTTTTGCACTTTCCTTCCCGCAAGTACCTAGTTACCTGTTCTAGATACATAGATATGAGCTTACATTAAATGACAAAACACAGATCATTCATCCATCTTCTTTCTTTCTTTCTTTCTTTCTGCGTACGCAGGCTGATACTCCTGCGGACACTGCCTGTATAGACAGGCAGTGGAGTTTTGTGTGTATGACTGTTTTTTTTATCCCGCCATTAAGGCAGCCATACTCCATCTTCGGGAAAGGTGCATGCTATGTGTAACGTGTCATCCATACCAACGGCCAAACTGGCCTTCTCTTCCGAAAGTTGGTGATGGGATTTTACGTGTGTGCAAGATGTTGTGCGTGCGTTCACACACGGAACCTCGGTTTATGGCCTCATTCGAAGGACTGTATGGGGAATGGAGTCAGAAACAATGTTAACTCCGAGGGAAAAATCCCCCTGTACCGAAATTCGAACCTGCAACCCCAGGATCACGAGTCCGGCGCTCTACTAACTGAGCTATTCCGGCCCCCATTCATCCATCTGAAAGGAAGGGGTCTATTCAAATAAAAAACTAACAACAAACAAACAACAACGAAAAGAAACAATGGGCCCCAAACTCCCAACAATGTAATCAGAACGCCTCATCAAACATTGTCCTTTCTTCGCTTCCATGTCATGAACCACTCAAAAAATGAAACATTCTTTTAGAGTGTCGGGACCTTCATGATGTGAGATATAAACACTTTATAGCAGACTCCATGAAAACCGTGTTCAGAGATGTCCCCACCTGATGTGGTCTTTGAATTTCTGAAAGAGATCAACATTTTTCATCTGATTTATGATTTTACAGAGGAAAGAATGTTTTAACAAAATGTCCGTATATTTTAAAGGGTGGTGTGAATGAATTTTTTTTTTTGAACGACTTCTGAGTTGACTTCAACGCGGTAACAGCCCTGCTATGGCCCTTTGCGGTCACCTGGGCTATAGCCAACCTTACCTTACCTTACCTTACTTACTTTACCTTACCTTACCTTACCTTACCTTGCCTTCGCTACCTACTGTTCTCATTGTTGTTTTTCTTCTCATTACCACCAAACCACACCGCCGACGATGGAATCAGAAGCCGACAGATCAACAGCCCTAGCAGACAGCCTTGGAGTAGTTGTGGCATCACTGCTTCGGTAACGTCTTCAATGACGACACTAAACCCACGACCAGGGGTTGGTTCGGCCTACGCCTTTTTATCTCCAGACGAGCTTCGAGCTCAAAACCCTAACAGTCAGCAATTTTCTTTTCTCAGAAACAAAACGGTTGTTTCACATACGTGACATGAATCTTGAATGCTGGCACGGAGCCAAGGACTGATGTAACTGATCGAGTTGTGTCACGTGGGGGAAGAGAGGAGGATGGGCGGGGGGGGGGGGGGGGGGGGGGAGGGGAGGGTGTGTGTGTGTGTGGAAGTCTGTGATTGGTGAAACCCTGAGGGGAAAAAGGTGGGGCTCACAGGTTATAGACGAACCCTGAAACACCAACAATCGTAGCTCACCACTAACCTTCACGATTTTTTACAGAGCGTGGTAGGCTGTGGGAACGAGACTGTCATGAAGA
>CM065748.1:35531090-35533590 GCA_033310375.1 Conus canariensis | reverse complement strand
CGTCCGTCCGTCCATCCATCCATCCATCCATCCATCCATCCATCTCTATCTATCTATCTATCTATCTATCTATCTATCTATCTATCTATCTATCTATCTATCTTTCCAGGCATCAAAAATAGTATTGTCACCTGATTGGTCACACAGAAACTGTGGCATTCTCCCTCTCTGTATATTGTTTCCTCTAAAAAAAAAAAAAAAGAAAAGTCATTCTTCCAACCGCTTCTGTTGCTGGTTAATCTGCCAGAAAAAAAAAACACAAAAACAAACAAACAAAAACAAACAAAAACCCTGTGGTATTCATCCTAACGAAACTTGGCGGACAAATGTCATGTAGATCGAGAGAGAACCTGCTAGATTTTGAAACGGATCCACGGAGCGGATCGGGATCAAAGAGTGGATCCGGATCTGCTCGATCTTCGCAGAGGTCCCTGCTCGCCCCGACTGCCTTTTTCCAGATGTGGCATTGAACTGATTAAGGCGACTGCAGCATGATCCATGCATTGAATTGATTAGGTGACTGCAACATGATCCATGCACTAAATTGATCAAGCTGACTGCAACATGATCCATGCATTGAATTGATTGAGCTGACTACAACATGATGCATGCATTCAGCTAAATAGCCATTTGTTTATTTATTCACTGTGCTTGATAATTACAGCGTAAGTCACCCCGATTTTTTCAAGTTTTATTTCATTTAAAAAAAAATAAAAATCTCATGCTGTGAACAGATTTACATGAGAAACACACACACGATGAAGTGTATTGGTGTACAGGTATATCAGTGAGTTAAATGAATGAACCATTCACGAAACCGATAAATAGTTAATCCAGCACACAATATCAACAAAAACAAAATACCGTCCATAATGCACAAATTCGGTGATAACAACAACAAAAACAACAACAGCAACAAAACGACAACAACAACGACAGTAATGAAACTAAGAACAATGATGATGATGATAATAACAATAATAATGATGATAATAATGATAATAATAGTAATAATAATAATAATGATGATGATGATGACAACAACAATAATAATGGTAATAATGATGATGATAACAATAATAACAATAATAATGATAATAATAATAATAAATAACAGCGATAATAATAATGGTAATAATAATAACAACCATAGCAACAATAATGATAATAATAATAATAATGATGATGTTAATAATAATGATGATTATAATGATAACAATGATCATGATGATGATGATAGTAATAGTAATAGAACT
This sequence comes from Conus canariensis, assembly GCA_033310375.1. Classification (NCBI taxonomy): domain Eukaryota; kingdom Metazoa; phylum Mollusca; class Gastropoda; order Neogastropoda; family Conidae; genus Conus; species Conus canariensis. Next base: position 35,532,334 of record CM065748.1, on the reverse strand, counting down.
CATTGCTGGACATACTTACAGTCGCCTACCACAAATTTCTTGAGTATTATATGGAGCGGGGACGGGGAGGGGGGGGGGGGGGAGGAGGGGGAAGAGAGAGGGGAATAGAGGGGAGGGGTGGTGGTGGGGGTAGTAGTCAAATATTTAGAGTTTGCCCACTGATTTGACGGTCATGAGTTCGCACGACTCGTGGGTTTGATTTGTTCTTTTCTTTCTTTCTTTCACTTTTTTAGGGAGGGGGAGCGTATGTGGGTGGGAGGAGGGTAAGGGGGGGGGGGGTAAGAGGGTGGACTTGAAATCCCATCCTGTACACCCAGGAGTAAATAGGTTTTTAAATCAAGTCGGAGAAGGCTACAGGTGAATAGGTACTTGATTCAAATCAGAGAAGGCTAAAGGTAAATATGTACTTGATTCAAATCAGAGAAGGCTAAAGGTAAATAGGTACTTGATTCAAATCAGAGAAGGCTAAAGGTAAATATGTACTTGATTCAAATCAGAGAAGGCTAAAGGTAAATATGTACTTGATTCAAATCAGAGAAGGCTAAAGGTAAATAGGTACTTGATTGAAGTCAGAGAAGGCTAAAGGTAAATAGGTACTTGATTGAAGTCAGAGAAGGCTAAAGGTAAATAAGTACTTGATTCTAATCAGAGAAGGCTACAGGTGAACAGGTACTTGATTCAAATCAGAGAAGGCTAAAGGTAAATAGGTACTTGATTCAAATCAGAGAAGGCTAAAGGTAAATAGATACTTGATTCAAATCAGAGAAGGCTAAAGGTAAATAGATACTTGATTCAAATCAGAGAAGGCTAAAGGTAAATAGATACTTGATTCAAATCAGAGAAGGCTAAAGATAAATAGGTACTTGATTCAAATCAGAGAAGGCTAAAGGTAAATAAGTATTTGATTCAAGTCAGAGAAGGTGAAAGGCGGCGGTGAGAGAGAGAGAGAGAGAGAGAGAGAGAGAGAGAGAGAGAGAGAGAAGAGAGAGAGAGAGAGAGACATACAGGGAGAAAGAGACAGACAGAGAGAGAGGACAGAGAGAGAGACAGAGACAGAGAAGACAGGAGAACAGAGAGAGAGACAGAGACAGAGGGGACAGAGAGACAGAGACAGAGAGAGAGACAGAGAAGAGCAGAGAGAGACAGAGAGAGAGACAGAGAGAGAGACAGAGAGAGAGACAGACAGAGAGACAGAGAGAGAGAGAGGACAGGGGGGACAGAGAGAGACAGAGACAGAGAGAGAC
>CM065748.1:35488590-35526090 GCA_033310375.1 Conus canariensis | reverse complement strand
TCTCCTCCTCTCTCTCTCTCTCCCTCACTCCCGCTCTCCCTCTCTCTCTCCCTCCCTCTCTCCCTCTCTCTCCCCCTTCTCTCTCTCTCTCTCCCCTCTCTTCCCCTTCTCTCCTCCTCCCTTCCCTCCCTCCCCCCCCTCTCTCTCTCTCTCTCCTCTCCTCCCTCCCTCTCTCTCCCTTCTCTCTCTCTCCTCTCTCTCTCCTCCCTCTCCTCCCTCCTCTCTCTCCCCTCTCTCTCTCTCTCCTTCTCTCTCTCTCTCTCTCTCTCTCTCTCTCTCTCTCTCTCTTCTCAGTATGTTAATGTTTGTCTTCCTGCTGTCCGCAGATCAAAATGGTGAAAGGGGTGTGTTCGGATCTGCTGTTCGCCGTTTTATAGTTTGATTGGAGAGTAGGCTTGAGCGGTCTCTGAACTCCAGGTTTCCTGCAAAGAAGAAACAGCTTGCGGAGCACAGCATTGTTTTCAGTGTGTGTGTGTGTGTGTGTGTGTGTGTGTGTGTGTGTGTGTGTGTGTGTGTGTGTGTACGTGTACGTGTGTGTGTGTGTGTGTGTGTGTGTGTGTGTGTGTGTGTGTGTGTGTGTGTGTGCGTGCGTGCGTGCGTATTGTGTTGGTTGGTGGTGTGTGTGTGGTGTGTGTGTGTGTGGTGTGTTGTGTGTGGTGTGTGTGTGTGTGTGTGTGTGTGAACAAACGAATGAACGAACGAATTTTTATTTTTCCAGGGTAATAGGATAGGCAAATCATACATGCTCTTTTCCACCCAGCCCTGAGAGAGAGAGAGAGAGAGAGAGAGAGAGAGAGAGAGAGAGAGAGAGAGAGAGAGAGAGAGAGAGAGAGAGAGAGAGAGAGAGAGAGAGGAGGGGCGAGGGTTGGGGTATGGAAAGTTGACCGTTTCGAGTTCATAATCTTGTTGTTAGGTTAGTTCCAAAATGTTCCCTACCTCACTTCAGCCCTTCCTCTTCCCCACCCTCCTCAAAAGAAGAAGAAGAGAAGAAGAAGAAGAAGAAGAAGAAGGAGGAGGAGGAGGAGGAGGAGGAGGAGGAGAGAGAAGAAGAAGGAGACGACAAATCAATCTTAGATATTGATTCAGTGTCTGTTCGACCCTAATATGGTCCTGAGGAAGAGGTTCGAGTTTTAAGCAAAACTCTCTCTCTCTCTCTCTCTCTCTCTCTCTCTCTCTCTACTCTCTCTCTCTCTCTCTCTCTCTCTTGGAATAGTGTGGATGACCGAAGGAGTGAGAAACGAACACGTTTATTACAGAATTTAAAGATAGCTCATCTGTTCTTTTAAACAGATCTGGCATTCAAATATTGAAAGCAAAGAAAAGTATCGTTGGTTCTCTCTTTTAAGAATATTCCATGCAGAAAGTTTCTTAATGTTATCACAGATAACTGGCATAGAATTAATTAATGCAAGGTTTAGGTTACGAACTTTAGGTTTCAATGCGAATAAAAGATGGTTCGAGTGTGGACCATCCACAGAATCACCATGCCCTTCATGTGGATTCATTACTGACAAAGAAAAGCATTTTTTATTTCAATGTACTGCATGCAACGAAGTGCGTTTAGAAGGTTCATTTTCCACTTTGGATGTTTTTGAAAAACAAGGTGTTGCTTCTTTGTTGTCATCTGATGACGATGGTGTGATCAAGTCGGTTGCTAGGTTCATTGCAGAAGCAATGAAAATCAGACAGAGGCATTTGTAACAAAAGTATACTGAAAAAGTATCTAATTCCGGAAAATACGAATTAGAACAGGCGGTGGAGGTCAGTAGTATAGTCATCGCGTGACTGAGTGAATGGTCGAATTAATCTATAATACTACATTTTCCCTTTTTGTATATGTGTTGTTGTTGTTGTTGTTGTTGTAATGATAAAGGAATACTCGTGGCTACGAGGATGTCCGAAGACTCTTGTCTACTTTTTCTACATGTTTTGCTTGTTTAATTTGATTGATCATTGATAATAACTGGGTAATATTGTTTGCAATGAAAGGAGGAAGAATGTGTTATTACCCTGTTACCCCCTTTGTCATAAGACCTTTTGGTAATGACAATGAAATATCAAAGTCTCTCTCTCTCTCTCTCTCTCTCTCTCCTCTTGCTCTCTTCTCTCTCTACATCTCTCTTCTTTCTCATTACGAACGTTAATCGGTATCATCCACGCGGGTGAAATTGACCCCTCCTCTCGCAAGCAACCGCAGCGGCAGGCTGTGTGTTCAACTCCTCTCCAGCTCCACTCTCGGGCATGCTTTGCTGGCTTCAGACAGATTCAAGAATCCGCATCTGACACTCTCTCGCCGGCCAGCTTGCTCTTGCTGTGCTTTTCCCCGTGAAACGTCACTCCGCATAGAAATCCATGCATTCAGACCACTCTGCCGCGTGCTGCTGGCTTCAGTTCGCAAGTGATGCATCTCCACCCGGGCCAGACAGTCTCGCAAGAAATCCAGCATCAGACACTCTGCCGGCAGCTGCTTTGCTGTGCTTCCGGACAGTCCTCGCAGAATCGATCAACACTCTGCCCGCAGCTGCTTGCTGTTTCGGACAGTCTCGCAAGAAATCCAGCACAGACACTCGCCGAGCTGCTTTGCTGTGCTTCCGGACAGTCCTCGCAAGAAATCCAGCATCAGACACTCTGCCGGCAGCTGCTTTGCTGTGCTTCCGGACAGTCCTCGCAAGAAATCCAGCATCAGACACTCTGCCGGCAGCTGCTTGCTGTGCTTCCGGGCAGTCCTCGCAAGAAATCCAGCATCAGACACTCTGCCGGCAGGTGCTATGCTGTGCTTCCAGACAGTCCTCGCAAGAAATCCAGCATCAGACACTCTGCCGGCAGGCTATGCTTGCTTCGAAGTCTGGTGTGCCTTGCGCAGGATCACAGTCCTCGCAAGAAATCCAGCATCAGACACTCTGTGGCCCTGTTGTTGTTGTGGAAAGGACGTGGTACAACCGAGCAGCATTCCCTACCCTTTACCATCACCTGTGACCTGTGTTGCTGTTCTACCCTTTACCATCACCAGTGACCTGTGTTGCTGCTCTACCCTTTACCATCACCTGTGACCTGTGTTGCTGTTCTACCCTTTACCATCACCAGTGACCTGTGTTGCTGCTCTACCCTTTACCATCACCTGTGACCTGTGTTGCTGCTCTACCCTTTACCATCACCTGTGACCTGTGTTGCTGCTCTACCCTTTACCATCACCAGTGACCTGTGTTGCTGTTCTACCCTTTACCATCACCAGTGACCTGTGTTGCTGCTCTACCCTTTACCATCACCAGTGACCTGTGTTGCTGCAACAAGCCTGTCTCAGATTTAAACGCCTTGATGATGAACCGGCGTGCAGAGACAACAATCGTTTCGGAATGTTCACAGCCATCGCAGTTGTCTTCATGTCTTTTCTTTTGACATCTTGAATCCAGTCCTGGACCAGTTTAATCAGGAGAGAAAAAGACTGAACAGAGCGCTGGAGATGTTTCAACCAGCGGTGACCGTGGATCATTCAAAACAGTTTAATAATCTGTATGCGGAAAGTGAATTACAGGGCAGCGTTATGCAAGATGTATACCGCTATATCAGAGAGAGTCTCAGCGATGCCATGAAAAATGCTACCAGAGAATCGAAAGAGCAGCGATCAAAAGAATACGTCTAGTTGCAAAGTGAGGCGACTGCAGGCGGAAATCTGAACAAATTTTAAATATTAATGTTAGCGCACCGCCAAAAGAACGTGGACAAACGAATCACAAGACAAAACACGACGCGTTTCGACCTCTTAGGTCTTCTTCAGGCAAGAAACAAAACAATCAGGACAACGAAAATGAACGAGCAATCACTTATCTTCAACCACTTCAGCGCAAGATTCAACGCCTATACGTATATTTCATGTGCACTTCGTCAGAGAAAAACTGTAGTCGAATGTTTGCGAATGTGAACGTGTTGTCGAAAGTGCTGACTGGAGTGAAAGTAAGAACAATGAGTTACTTCTCTGCGAGTGCTGTTTCTTTTCTACGTGCATGTCATTTTGTACAGAGACCCTGGTTGTAGAGGCTGGCGGCCTAGAGATATCTAAATATTGTTCACATTCTTGTTCTCTGTCTCTCTGTCTCTCTCATTTTGTACAGAGACCCTGGTTGTAGAGGCTGGCGGCCTAGAGATATCTAAATATTGTTCACATTCTTGTTCTCTGTCTCTCTGTCTCTCTCATTTTGTACAGAGACCCTGGTTGTAAAGGCTGGCGGCCTAGAGATATCTAAATATTGTTCACATTCTTGTTCTCTGTCTCTCTGTCTCTCTCATTTTGTACAGAGACCCTGGTTGTAGAGGCTGGCGGCCTAGAGATATCTAAATATTGTTCACATTCTTGTTCTCTGTCTCTCTGTCTCTCTCATTTTGTACAGAGACCCTGGTTGTAAAGGCTGGCGGCCTAGAGATATCTAAATATTGTTCACATTCTTGTTCTCTGTCTCTCTGTCTCTCTCATTTTGTACAGAGACCCTGGTTGTAGAGGCTGGCGGCCTAGAGATATCTAAATATTGTTCACATTCTTGTTCTCTGTCTCTCTGTCTCTCTCATTTTGTACAGAGACCCTGGTTGTAAAGGCTGGCGGCCTAGAGATATCTAAATATTGTTCACATTCTTGTTCTCTGTCTCTCTGTCTCTCTCATTTTGTACAGAGACCCTGGTTGTAGAGGCTGGCGGCCTAGAGATATCTAAATATTGTTCACATTCTTGTTCTCTGTCTCTCTGTCTCTCTCATTTTGTACAGAGACCCTGGTTGTAAAGGCTGGCGGCCTAGAGATATCTAAATATTGTTCACATTCTTGTTCTCTGTCTCTCTGTCTCTCTCATTTTGTACAGAGACCCTGGTTGTAAAGGCTGGCGGCCTAGAGATATCTAAATATTGTTCACATTCTTGTTCTCTGTCTCTCTGTCTCTCTGTCTCTGTCTCTCTCTCTGTCTCTGTCTGTCTGTCTGTCTGTCTGTCTGTCTGTCTGTCTGTCTGTCTCTCTCTCTCTCTCTCTCTCTCTCTCTCTCTCTCTCTCTCTCTGTACATACGTTGTGTCATGTAATGCTAGCTTCGTAGGACAGTAACAGCAAGTATGAATAATGGCTAAGTCGGTACTTTTACCGTTGTGAAATAAAGAATAATTGTCATCGTCAATCTCTCTCTCTCTCTCTCTCTGTATATATATATATATATATATATATATATATATGCATATCTCTCTCTCTCTCTCTCTCTCTCTCTCTCTCTCTCTCTCTCCTTCTCTCTCTCTCTCTCTTTCTCACTCACTCTCTCTCTCCCTCTCTCTATCTATCACTCTCTCTCTCACACTCTCTCTCTCTCCCTCCCTCTCTCTCTCTCTCTCTCTCTCTCTCTCTCTCTCTCTCTCTCTGTGCGTCTGCGTGTGTGTTTGTACTGTATGGATGCAAAGACCATGAATGACCATATTGCCATCATTGCTGCCGCTTCTCGGAATAGTGAGCATGCCTAAGCTGTCCTTCAAACAAATCACAGGCATCCGGCAGGTCTGTCACAACAACCCCCTGCACACCGACACCTCTGAGGGGTGAGCTGACGACTGTCTGTTTCAGGCGGGAAGGGGAGTGGGAGGGGGGGGGGAGCTGAGAGGGAGGAGGGGGAGAGGAAGGGAGTAAGGAGGTATCATCTCAGAGATATGATGATGATGGATTCACCCGTCGTGTTCGACGGGACGAGTAGGCAGGCAGGTCATCTGCTGATGTGGGTCCTCATGTGGGAATGAAGACCAGTTATTGAGGCACAAGGTCGTCCACAGACACTACATGGAATGGAGTCCTGCAAAGATGGGCTCCGTGTTTTCTTTTTCCCCGATTCCTCTTTCAAAATAAAAAGGGTAAAGGGGGTGGGAGGAATGCTGAGAGAGGTGAGGGGAGGGGAAGGGAGGAGGGATGTATCACCTCACAGATCTACCGGGTGGATATTACATACCCCATCATGCCTGCTTCCCTCTGTGCCATCTTGATGGGGCCAGCAGCCGTGGAGCTGGCGTAGACTACAGGCTGCACACCAAAAAATGAACACGCCAAGGCCTTGCTGAAGGAGTCGAGTATTTGCAAACTGGTGCAATCAGATTGTTTTGAGAATCTTGTTTTGTCTGAAAGTCGATTCTGCTCGTTTTCTTTCATGTGGCCATAAAGGTACAAGCCAAGCAGCTAGATTAAAATCATGTGGCCATAAAGGTACAAGCCAAGCAGCTAGATTAAAATCAGGGGCTGAGGGGAGGGTAGGGGCTTCCATCCGGCGGAAAGAAAGGATCATGGGTGAGTGCAAAATGTGACTTCAACTAAGGGGAAGGTCATGTAGTTGAAGATTGTGTGTAATGTTGTCATCGGTGGAAATCCCCCAATAAACAAGGGAAATAACTCATGGTGAGTTGTTCTTTTGATCAATCATCAATTTAACATTAAATACCGGTTCAAAATTTTGGTGGGCCTCTAAACGGTTACGTGGATTATATACTAATTTAGTGCAAAGTCCTAATTGTGGCGTGTGCCCACAGGACCCGTCATGCCTGGTTCCCTCTGTCGGCCATCTTGCTGGGGCCAGCAGGCGTGGAGCTGGCGCAGACTGCAGCGTTGGTGACTGTTCGCGATGAGCTTGTTGACGTCTGCTTAGTACACAAACACCTGTGTCTGTGTATACATGGATGTGTGGTGGGGATGGGGCGGTGGTAGGGGGCGTGTGGGTAGGGGTGGGGGGTGGGGGCATGTGAATGTGACGTTGTAAGCATATGTGGTAATGTCTTCTCTCTCTCTCTCTCTCTTTTCTCTTTGTGTGCTGTGTGTGTGTGTGTGTGTGTGTGTGTGTGTGTGTGTGTGTGTGTGTGTGCACGTGTGTGTGTGTGTGTGTGTGTGTGTGTGTGTGCACGTGTGTGTGTGTGGTGTGGTACTGTGTCTGTCACGTAGTCGTGTGTTTCCAACAATGTGTGTGTGCGTGTGTGTGTGTGTGTGTGTGTGTGTGTGTGTGTGTGTGTGTGTGCGTGCGTGCGTGCGTGAGTGAGTGCGTGCGTGCGTGCGTGCGTGCGTGCGTGCGTGCGTGTGTGTGTGTGTGTGTGTGTGTGTGTGTGTGTGTGTGTGTGCGTGTGTACGTGTATGTGTGCGTGCGTGCGTGCGTGTGCGCGCGGGCGTCCGTGTGTGTGTATGTGTGTGTGCGTGCGTGTGTGTGTGTGCGCGCGCGCGCGCGCGTGTATGTGTGTGTGTGTGTGTGTGTGTGTGTGTGTGTGTGTGTGTGTGTGTGTGTGTGTGTGACGGAGTTATGTGTTTCCAAGGATGTATGTGCGTATGAGCGAAAGCATGCTTGTGTGTGTGTGCGTGCGTGCGTGAGCGTACGTGCGCGCGTGTGTGTGTGTATGTGTGTGTGTGTGTGTGTGTGTGTGTGTGTGTGTGTGTGTGTGTGGATGGAGAGGAGCAAAGAACACCGACGGCCACAGCAGGCTGACCATCACCGCCTAGTGAACACCAGTTCACACACAACCAGAACCAGCCTGACGACCACCACCACATAGTGAACACCAGTTCACACACAACCAGAACCAGCCTGACGACCACCACCACATAGTGAACACCAGGTCACACACAACCAGAACACCACATAGTGAACACCAGTTGACACACAACTAGAACCAGCCTGACGACCACCACCACATAGTGAACACCAGTTCACACAGAACCAGAACCAGCCTGACGACCAACACCACATAGTGAACACCGGTTCACACAGAACCAGAACCAGCCTGACGACCAACACCACATAGTGAACACCGGTTCACACAGAACCAGAACCAGCCTGACGACCAACACCACATAGTGAACACCAGTTCACACAGAACCAGAACCAGCCTGACGACCAACACCACATAGTGAACACCAGTTCACACACAACCAGAACCAGCCTGACGATCACCACCACATAGTGAACACCAGTTCACACAGAACCAGAACCAGCCTGACGACCACCACCACATAGTGAACACCAGTTCACACAGAACCAGAACCAGCCTGACGACCAACACCACATAGTGAACACCAGTTGACACACAACCAGAACCAGCCTGACGACCAACACCACATAGTGAAACCAGTTCACACAGAACCAGAACCAGCTGACGACCAACACACATAGTGAACACCAGTTCACACAGAACCAGAACCAGCCTGACGACCAACACCACACAGTGAACACCAGTTCACACACAACCAGAACCAGCATGACGACCAACTCACATAGTGAACACCAGTTCAGACAGAACCAGAACCAGCCTGACGACCAACACCACATAGTGAACACCGGTTCACACAACACCCAGAACACCACATAGTGAACACCAGTTCACACAGAACCAGAACCAGCCTGACGACCAACACCACATAGTGAACACCAGGTCACACACAACCAGAACCAGCCTGACGACCAACACCACATAGTGAACACCAGTTCACACACAACCAGAACCAGCCTGACGACCAACACCACATAGTGAACACCAGTTGACACAGAACCAGCCTGACGACCAACACCACATAGTGAACACCAGTTGACACAGAACCAGCCTGACGACCAACGCCACATAGTGAACACCAGTTCACACAGAACCAGCCTGACGTCCAACACCACATAGTGAACACCAGTTCACACAGAACCAGAACCAGCCTGACGACCAACACTGCAATAGTGAACACCAGTTCACACAGAACCAGCCTGACGACCAACACCACATAGTGAACACCAGTTCACACACAACCAGCCTGACGACCACCACCACATAGTGAACACCGGTTCACAACAACCAGAACCAGCCTGACGACCAACACCACATAGTGAACACCAGTTCAAACAGAACCAGAACCAGCCTGACGACCAACACCACACAGTGAACACCAGTTCACACACAACCAGAACCAGCCTGACGACCAACACCACATAGTGAACACCAGTTCACACACAACCAGAACCAGCCTGACGACCAACACCACATAGTGAACGCCAGTTCACACACAACCAGAACCAGCCTGACGACCAACACCACATAGTGAACACCAGTTCACACACAACCAGAACCAGCCTGACGACCAACACCACATAGTGAACGCCAGTTCAGACAGAACCAGAACCAGGACTCCGATGACGGGGACCAGTGGCACAGCAGGCCTGACGACCACATACTGATCCTCCCTGTACAGCTTTGAAGACACTTCTTCTCCCATTGGCCATGAGTCTGGTGTCACTGATGACTTCGACCAGCAGAGACATAGCGATGCCCAACTCAGGGAACTCACATGTTAGAACGGGGATGGAGAAAGCGTCGAGAGAGAGAGAGAGAGAGAGAGAGAGAGAGAGAGAGAGAGAGAGAGAGAGAGAGAGAGAGAGAGAGAGAGAGAGAGAGAACTCGGAACTCGGAACTCGGAACTCGGAAAATTTTAATTGCAAAGGCCACGACCTATCTGCAATGAGGTCAAGAAACAAAAATGAAATCACACACACTGACGCTGTAACATTACTACTGATCACGCTCATTTACAAAACTTGCTCACACCAAATGTATAATCGTAAATTGAGAATACCGCAAGATACTTACAAAATCACACCCGTATGTAGCACTCTCCCAGACTCGCACAGCTCGCACATACAATTTCGCTCGCACTTACAATTACGCGCGCGCAAACCACACACACACACACACACACACACACACACACACACACACACACACACACACACACACACACACACACGTACACAAGCATACACACACACACACACACACACACACACACACACACACACACACACACACACACACACACACACACACACACACACACTTTTCATCATGATCCCTAAGTATACACAGGACGTATCGACCACGAAACAAGGTAAAACAGATAAATTTATGAAAACATATGGTACTCCTAATGTTCTCTCCCCAGTAACAATTCTTCTCTTTTCTTCAAGGCATAGAAGATATACATCGCAACAGAGCGAATTACGTCCCTTTTCTCGTTTTGCAGCAAAAACTTCAACAATGGTCCGTGTACATTTGTTACATATTTCATGATATACTTATTTCTTAAATCTTGCTATGATGGGCATTCCAGCAAAAAGTGTATTTCATCTTCAGTTTTGACACAAAAAGGGCAGCTTTTTGAGTTATTTTTGTATCTGTCGTGGACTTTTATATCACAGATTCCTAGTCGAAACCTTACAAGAACTTTTCGAAACTTTGGGATTGTGATATCTGCAAGATACTTTTCAGGCTGTAGTAATGATTTAAACAAACGATAAGTAGAATACCTGTCACTATTTGACAGTTTGGTGTTCCACTCTTGCTGATAGCAATCAATCATTCGTTGTTTTAGTTCCTGTAGAAACAGCTTTTCGTGACCAACTCCACCGTTAAGCCAGACAAAAGAAAAACCATGTGAATCAAGACATTTTTTATAGACTTTGCCCAGTTTGAATGTATATTAGAATGTCTTGTGGATTGCAACATTTTTGAGTTTTCCATTTCGTATGCTTGTTTTGGTATTCTTTCAATTGGTAACTTTTGCAGTTTAAACCAATAACGCATTGCTTTCATGGCACTATCAATGTATAAAGGGTACCTGCCTAATTCACCGTACACCATAATGTTCGGGGTTTTAGGACTTACGTTCAAAAAGCGCTTGCATGCAAACAAATGTGGTAACTCTACAGTATGAAAGCGAGAAAGGCCCCAGATTTCAGCAGCATACAAAAGCATTGGTTTAACTTGTGCATCAAATAATCTGAAAAAGACTTGTCTATCCAAACTTCCCAGGCTCCACATTGTCTTCAAAATCTCAACAATCTTGTTTTTTGCTCTACCAACAAATTCCTCAAGTGCAACATCAAACGACAGTTTAGTGGTCAGAGTGAATCCTAGATATTTATAACTATTTACGATGTCAATATCTTTTCCCTGGTAAAACCACTTTTCCGATTTCGCTAAATGTCCCCCTTTCCTAAAAATCATAACTTTAGTTTTACTTAAGTTCACTTTTAGCCCTAGAGAGGTTGACACTTTTTCTGAATGATTAATCTGGTTTTGAAGTCCAGCAGGAGTTGACGAGATCAAGCAAATGTCATCAGCAAACAACAACAAAAATATTTCTGGTAAACCCGGCAAAAACTGAAATCTATGTTTCCCATGTTGTATAACTTGTTCAGCAACTTCAGTGATCAGCAGGGAAAAAATCAGGGGAGACAACATACAGCCCTGTTTCACCCCGGCGGGGCATTCAAAGAAATCTGATGTTTCGTTTCCCCAACGTACGCACGATTGTACTGATTTATAAATGCCTTGGAGCATGCGAAGCATTTTAGTTAATGTCTTTATCTTTTTGAGAACAAACCAAAGACGATCTCTATCCACTGAGTCGAAAGCTTTCATGTAATCAATAAAAGCAACATAAAGTTTTGATTTTCTGTCACTTGAAAGACGTTTTTTTTTATCATAGATATTAGCGTGAAGATATGATCAATTGTTTCATAGTTTTTACAGAACCCAGCTTGCTCCTCACAAATTTTATGGGTTTTTTTCTGCCCAAGTGTAGAGACGTTTATTTAGAATTGATGTAAAAACTTTACTTATGATACTCAGCAATGATATACCACGGTAATTTTCAGGGTTATTAACATCGCCTTTTTTCAGTAAAGGAAAAATAACCGAGCGTGACCATTCATCTGGAAAAAGGCCTTGATCGAAAAGTTTGTTGAATAATTGTGTAAGAAATGGGGTAACTATGGGTTCAGCTGTTGTCAAAAATTCCCCTGGTATTTCGTCAAGACCAGCAGCCTTACCCATTTTTAATTTAGAGATTGCGGATTTAACTTCATCCTCTGTTATATTTTTGTCTAGTTCCGTAACATGAATTGGAGTGTTTTCTTCCTCTACCCCTACATAAGCATTTCCTTCTGAAACTTCCGTAGTCTGATGTCCTAAAACCTTAGCAAAATGATTTTTCCAACTTCGAATATCGATAGAAACAGGTTTGTGTGTCCTTGGTCTTGCTCTTTTTACATTAACCAGAATTTTAAACTATCATTTTGAGAGAGAGAGAGAGAGAGAGAGAGAGAGGGGAGAGAGAGAGAGAGAGAGAGAGAGAGAAAGCACAGGTCGGAAGTCAGCTTAGATAACAGCAAAAATAATCGTCATCCTACATTATCAACATCCTTAGTTTAGACCTGGAAGATTTTCCATAGGAGACTTCTGGCGCATGTTTTGCCATAGCTAGAGTAATCGTCATGTTCCTTATTGTTTGTTGGCTTTGTTGATGCCTATTGTTTCTTCGTATATTTGATGTTTTCCTTTTCTGGTTTATAATGACTTTCTACGTTTGGTTTATATCAACACTCAATACAGTACATGACAAAGTGTAAAGCAGTCCAGTGCACAGTAACTCACGCACATCGCTGTGACGTGCCGATGTTAAGGGGGTTTGAGGAGGGAGGGGAGGTAGGCAACGGGGAGACGGGGGGGGGGGGGGGGGGGGGGGGGGACAGGGGGGGGAACCTAAGCGTCGTTTTTTTTTAAAATCACGTCAGTCAAGGTTTTTGCTGCTGTTCGCATCTCTGCGTTGTATGAGGAAAAAGAACGAAGGTCGTCTTTGAGATGTTTGAAAAATGATGACAAGGTGAGGGGATACACACGTGCGGACGTGCAGATATACACACACACTTTTCTCTCTCTCTCTCTCTCTCTCTCTCCTCTCTCTCTCTCTCTCTCTCTCTCTCTCTTCTCTCTCTCTCTTCTGCTTCACAAAAAAAGATGAAAAGGAAAGAAGAGGAAAGGAACATCATGTCAGTCGCCCTGTTGCTGTTTCCACGCCAAGCTCGTCTGTAAACAGACTGGTCATCTGACCATCCGCCGTGGCGAAGTGGTTAGCGTCAGGTATTCTCGGCTGGGAGGTCTTGGGTTCAATTCCCATCGGACCCATGTCGGATTTTTCAACCCCGACCGGCTCCTACCCAGAGTTGAGTTTGCTACGGGCTCAGTTGGAGAGACTGGGACCACACAGTCGAGTTCCATCCACTAAATGGATGCGTCTCTGAGAGTATTGCTCAAATTTCCTGACCAACACTGCAGGTGTCTGTATCTCTCGGGCCTGGTTGACGCCGGGGTATATCATGAAAGTAAGCGTAGAGTACAGCCCTGTCATGCAGTCTCAGATCCGAATGGAAATTCGTAGCATCATCATTTAAAACTTGAAGGCTGGTGATAGCCCTGGGAAAAAAAAACCCTCTGTGTGCTCGTTTTGGCTATGGTAATAAAAACTTGAAATTTGGTGCTAGCTGTGTGGTCGTTTGGCTATGATAATTAAAAACTTGAAACTTGGCGAAAGCCCTGAAGAAAAAAAAACAAACAACTTTGTGTGCTCGCTTGGGCTATGATGATAAAAACTTGAAATTATGTAATTTGCTAAGTAATTGTCCGTTCATTTTCCTTGTCCTGAGTGTTTTGTATCTGACCTGAAGAGATCTAAAAGGTCTAAACGCGTCGTGTTTTGTCTTGTGATTCATTTGTCTTCATTTTTTGGTGCATTATCACTAACATTCCGAATTTGTTTAGATTTCCGCCTACAATCGCCTCACTTTGCAACTTGAAATTATGGGATAGTCCTGGAAAAAAAAGCTCTATGTGATCGATAGATCTATGATAATAAACGCTCGACTTTTAGCGATAGGCCGGGAAAAAAGCTCTATGTGATCGCTAGAGCTATGATGATAAACGTTTGACTTTTAGCGATAGGCCTGGAAAAAAGCTCTATGTGATCGCTAGAGCTATGATGATAAACGCTTGACTTTTAGCGATAGGCCGGGAAAAAAGCTCTATGTGATCGCTAGAGCTATGATGATAAACGCTTTGACTTTAGCGATAGGCCGGAAAAAAGCTCTATGTGATCGCTAGAGCTATGATGATAAAGCTTGACTTTTAGCGATAGGCCTGGAAAAAACTCTATGTGATCGCTAGAGCTATGATGATAAACGCTTGACTTTTAGCGATAGGTCGGGAAAAAGCTCTATGTGATCGCTAGAGCTATGATGATAAACGTTTGAAATTTTAGCGACAGGCCCGGAAAAAAGCTCTATGTGATCGTTAGAGCTATGATGATAAACGCTTAACTTTTAGCGATAGGCCTGGAAAAAACTCTTTGATCGCTAGAGCTATGATGATAAACGTTGACTTTTAGCGATAGGCCGGAAAAAAAGCTCTATGTGATCGCTAGAGCTATGATGATAAACGTTTGAATTTTAGCGAAGGCCTGGAAAAAAGCTCTATGTGATTCGCTAGAGCTATGTGATAAACGCTTGACTTTTAGCGATAGGCCTGAAAAAAGCTTGTGTGTGGTCGCTAGAGCTATGATGAAAACGCTTGGACTTTAGCGATAGGCCTGGAAAAAAGCTCTATGTGGTCGGCTAGGAGCTATGATGATAAACGCTTGAAATTTAGCGATAGCCTGGAAAAAAGCTCTATTGTGGTTGCTAGAGCTATGGTGATAAGCGCTTGATTTTAGCGATAGGCCTGAAAAAAGGTCTATGTGATCGTTGGGCTATGATAGCAAAACTTGAACTGTGACAGCCCGGAAAAAAAGTTCTGTTTGGTTATTTGGGCGATCATAATCTAAAACTTGAAAGTTGGTGATAGCCCTGAAAAAAGCTCTGGATTGTTGTTTCAACTGTGATGATAAAAACTTGAATTTTGGCGATAGGCCTAAAAAAAAGCTCTATGTCGTCGGTTGGGCTATGATAACAAAAACTTGATACTTGTTGATAGCCCTGAGAAAAGCCCTATGTCGTAGTTTGGGCTATGACAAGAACAACTTGAAACTTGTTGATAGCCCTGAAAAAAGTTCTATGTCGTCGTTTGGGCTATGACAAGAACAACTAGAAAGTTGTTGATAGCCCTGTAAAAAAAGCTCTATGTCGTCGTTTGGGCTATGATAAGAAAAACTCGAAACTTGTTGATAGCCCTGAAAAAAGCTCCATGTCGTGGTTTGGGCTATGACAACAAAACCTGAAACTTAGTGATAGCCCTGTAAAAAAGCTCTATGTCGTGGTTTGGGCTATGATAACAACAACTTGAAACTTGTTGATATCCTTGAAAAAAAAGCTCTGTGTTGTGGTTTGGGCTATGATTAAAAAAAACTTGAAACTTGTTGATAGCCCTGTAAAAAAGCTCTATGTCGTCGCTTGGGCTATGATTAGAAAAACTTGAAAATTGTTGACAGCCCTGAAAATAAGCTCTATGTCGTGGTTTGGGCTATATAACAAAAACTTGAAACTTGTTGATAACCCTGAAAAGCTCTATGTCGTGGTTTGGGCAATGATAAAAAAAAAAACCTTGAAACTTGTTGATAGCCCTGAGAAAAAGCTCTATGTCGTGGTTTGGTCAATGATAAGAAAAACTTGAAATTTGTTGATAGCCCTGTAAAAAAAAAAAGCTCTATGTCGTCGTTTGGGCTATAATAAGACAAACTTGAAATCTGTTGACAGCCCTGAAAAAAAGCTCTATGTCGTGGTTTGGGTTATGATAAGACAAACTTGAAACTTGACAGCCCTGAAAAAAGCTCTATGTCGTTGTTTGGGCTATGATAAGACAAACTTGAAACTTGTTGATAGCCCTGTAAAAAAAGCTCTATGTCGTGGTTTGGGCTATAATTAAAAAAAAAACCCTCGAAACTTGTTGACAGCCCTGAAACAAAGCTCTATGTCGTGGTTTGGGCTATGATAAGACAAACTTGAAACTTGTTGATAGCCCTGAAAAAAGCTCTATGTCGTCGGCTGGGCTATGATAAGAAAAACTTGAAACTTGTCGACAGCCCTGAAAAAAAGCTCTATGTCGTGGTTTGGGCTATGATAAGACAAACTTGAAACTTGTTGATAGCCCTGAAAAAAGCTCTATGTCGTCGGCTGGGCTATGATAAGAAAAACTTGAAACTTGTCGACAGCCCTGAAAAAAAGCTCTATGTCGTGGTTTGGGCTATGATAAGACAAACTTGAAACTTGTTGACAGCCCTGAAAAAAAGCTCTGTGTGGTCGGCTAGACTGTGATGATAAAACTTGAGAAAATGTGGAACGCTGTACGACTCCTTGTAGGGTACACTCAGTGGAGACTCCTCACACTTTAAATGAAAAAAGTCAAAAGTATAAAAGAGGCGAGACCAATATACAATATTCACATTGTTTCCTCCTTATGAATCACGGAGAAAAATGGCGAGGAATTCCTTTTTAGCCTGGAAAGGTTTGAAACAAATTTTCTCTATGCTCCATTCCTCTTCCTAGAGTCGGTTCGTTGTCTGAGATGGAAAGGCATGTTTTTGAAAGTTCTTGAATTGTGATGTTCCTGGCAAGCTGCTGGGCAATTTTGTTGGAATGAATGCCAACATCGACTTGGAATCCAGACGACAGCAACGTTGTTGTCAGGATGTTTTAGTCGGATCACTCTTCAATTTCAGTTCACTTAATGACGTGCGAAGCCAACCACTTCTTAGAAATATATATAATATATATATATATATATATATATATATATATATATATATATATATATATATATATATATATATATATTTCTGTGTGATCTGACTCAAGAGTCTAATAAAGATTTTACCTTGGGAAATTTTCGGCCAGCTACTGCTGGTCTTCATCAGCCCCGACTGACTGGTAATTGTGGTGGGTGTTGGTGTTCCCTGAGTTGTCCTTACTGGTTGAGTGATGGGTGTTCAGCACAGACTTGTAAATGGGGGGCAGGTCATAGCCACAGTCTCTGTTCAAGCTTGGTTTTCTCTCCCTGATTTCTATTGCTTCTTTCACTTTCCTTTTAGTGAACTGTGATTCAGCTGCAATTATGGTGGCTTGAAACTTGTTGGTATGGTGGGATGTTGTTGTCAGATGTTCATAATATGCAGAAGTTCTGGTAGTGTGTTCATTTATCCTTGTTTTCAAAGGCCGACCAGTTTCTCCAATATAGTCCTCACTGCACTCCTCACATTGAATGTGATACACCACACCACTTTTCTTTTCCAACTCTGTTCTGTCCTTGACTTTTGTAATCTGTGATCGTATTGAATTCACTGGTTTGTGTAAAACTTGCACGCCGTGTTGGCTGAAAGTCCTTGACAGGCGTCTGACAGGCTCTTCTTAGAAGTGGAGCCGTCGTCAAATTGAGAAACGAACAACTTGTTAGTTGATGAAATGAATGATTCAGTCTGTGGATATTCAGCAGAAAATCGAGACACTACTGTTGAGTAAAACAGTTTTGAATGATGGAACTTGGTTTAACTTTACATGAAAAATGTGTTACAGATTTTGTTTTTGACTGATGAATATACATACACACATCTCTCTCTCTCTCTCTCTCTCTCTCTCTCTCTCTCTCTCTCTCTCTCTCTCTCTCTCTCTCTCTATCTATCTATATCTATCTATCTATCTGATGTGTATGTGTGTGCGTGCGAGCGTACGTATGTGCGTGCGTGCATGCGTGCATGCGTGCGCGCGCGCGCGTCGGCGCGGCGTGTGTGTGTGTGTGTGTTGGTGTGTGTGGAGAAGAGAGAGAGAGAAAGAAGGTGCGCGCGCGCGCATGTAGAGTGTGTGTGTGTTGTGTGTGAGTGTGGATGTAGAGTGGTGTGAGTGTGGGTGTGTGTGGGTGTGTTGTGTGTGTGCGTGCGCTGGTGTGGTGTGTGTGTGTGTGTGTGTGTGTGTGTGTGTGTGTGTGTGTGTGGGGTGTGTGTGTGTGTGTGTGTGTGTGTGTGTTGTGTGTGTGTGTGTGTGTGTGTGTGTGTGTGTGTGTGTGTGTGTGTGTGTGTGTGTGTGTGCGTGGTGTGTGTGACGTGAACGGTGATGGTGGAGCTGGGTGTGACGTGTGTGAATGTGTGTGTGTGGTGTTTTGTTTGTGTGTGTGTGTGTGTGCGTGTGAGGTAGAGCGCATGAAAAGGATGAGGGGAAGCGGGGGGACGTATGTAAAATGTGTTGCTTGCGATTGTTTTATGTGTTGTGGTCAGAGAGAGGAGAGAGAGAGAGAGAGAGGAGAGAGAGGAGGAAGAGAGAAGAGGAAAGAGAGAAGAGAGAGAGAGAGAGAGAGGAAGAGAGAGAGAGAGAGAGAGAAGAGAGAGAGAATTGGACGATGACGGAGAGAAGTAGGGGAAGAGGAGAGGAGAGGGGGGGGGGGGAGACTAGACAGGGTACAGTGTTATTAATGAAATAGTGCTGACAGATAAACTGTCATATTTTGTACCACTTTTTGTCTCCACTTCATCTCCAACTATGTTTAGTGAGGGTATCAGTGTGTGTGTGTGTGTGTGTGTGTGTGTGTGTGTGTGTGTGTGTGTGTGTGTGTGTGTGTGTGTGTGTGTGTGTGTGTGTGTGTGTGTGTGTGTGACACAGAGAGAGACACTTTTCACACTTTGACATTTTATTGTCATTACCAAAGAGGTCTTTTGACAAGGGGGGAGAGGTAACAGAACAATAACATTTCCTTCTTCCTTTCCTGCAAACAAATAGTACACATTCATTCCTAGTGTGCACCAAATCAAAGGTTAAAAACAAATGAATTCATAACATTTCTTTATGTCCTCACGCACAGGAGTAATGCAATTAGAACACACAAAAAAAAAAAAACCCTTAAGACTGACTCGACCATCCACTCGATCAAATGATGACAATGTATCTTACTTGCGATGAATGATAATGTTCATTCAGATATCTCTTATAATGCATTATCTTAAATTTCACTATCCTTCATCTGTCTAATTTTCAATGCTTCTGCGATGAATTTCGCAACTGATTTAATTACAAGTTCATCATCTTATGATAACACGACAGCAACATTTTGTCTTTTCGCTGTATCTAACTGGAAAAGTGAACAATTTGTCCGCACTTCATTATAAGCAGTACAGTGGA
Source organism: Conus canariensis (assembly GCA_033310375.1). Taxonomy (NCBI): domain Eukaryota; kingdom Metazoa; phylum Mollusca; class Gastropoda; order Neogastropoda; family Conidae; genus Conus; species Conus canariensis. The sequence continues at coordinate 35,507,144 of CM065748.1, read as the reverse complement.
ACAGAAAGTGTTCTTCGTCATCAATAATGTGTCTACATGCAGGACAAGGAGATTCTGCGGATGTTTCACATTCAAACCATCTTTTGTTCGCATTAAAACCTAAAGTTCTCAACCTAAATCTTGCGTAATTTATTCTGTGCCATCTATCTGTTATGACATTGAGAAACTTTTCAGATTGAACACATTCTTAAATGAGAAAAACCAGCGATATTTTTCTTTACTTTCAATATCTGAGTGCCAATTCTGTTTAAAAGAACAAATAAGCCTGTCTTTAAATTCCGCAATAAACTGTTGCTCATTTCCTACTTCCTGGGCCATCCACACTATTCCAAAACCCTGTTCTGAAAGGACTTTCTTTACTTTATGAGCCCAGTTTTCTTTACCTTTTACCATTTCTAAATGCATCATATCATAGGCTTGCCTGCTAAAACGGGACTGGGGTAACTTCAAGATCTTCAACCAATACTTGATACATTTCACAAATGTACTTATGTACAAATGGTATCTGCCCGTCTCTCCATATAAAACGGTGTTGGATGAATGAATAGGTACTTGAAGGAAACGCTTCATAGCATACGTATGTACTTTTTCCATCATCGAATTTTCATGTAAGTCCCACATTTCAGCTGCATATGTAAGAAGAGGTTTTATCTGTGTATCAAACATTTTCCAAAATATACTACAGTCTGTACAATTCAGTTTTCTCAGGGATTTCAGAATTTCAATAGTACCTTTTTTCCCTTTTCTTAGAGATTCTTCCCATGCGTAACCGAAAGTTAATTTTGTTGAAAATATCATTCCAAGATATTTATATGAATTAACTACTTGAACGTCTGCATTTCCATAAGACCATTTTTCACACACTGATAGGTGGCCACCCATTCTAAAGACCACTATATTCGTCTTATCCAAGTTAACTGATAAACCTAAGCGATCTGCTTCTTTCAATACATTTAGTTGGTTTTGCAAACCTACAACTGTTCCGGACAGAAGAACAACATCATCAGCATACAGTAATAAAACTAATTCAACTGCTCCAGGTATTATCTGGATACCATGTCTGCCTTCGCGGGACAATTCCACAGCCAGCTCGTTTATGAAAAAAGAAAACAACTGTGGACTCAACAAGCATCCTTGTTTTACTCCATTTGGACAATCAAAATAATCTGAATACTCACTCTTCACACATACACATGCCAGCACTGAGTTGTAGACCCCTCTAATAGCCATGTACAATTTACTATTAACACCACTTTTACGGAGTACATTCCACAGAGCATTCCGATTTACCGAGTCAAAGGCCTTCTTGAAATCTACAAATGCAATGTAGAGCTTCGACTTACAGAGTAGAGGTTTTTGAATCAAAGAATATAGTGTAAATATATGGTCTATGGTGCTGTAACTGGTTCTAAAACCTGCTTGTTCTTCCAATATTTTTTCTTAAGTTTCAGCCCATTCAGTTAATCTTGTATTTAGTATTTGAGTGTAGATTTTACTTAAAATGCTGGTAAGTGATACTCCACGATAGTTGTCGGGATTGTTCACGTCTCCTTTTTTATGAATTGGTACAATAATTGATTTAGCCCACTCTGATGGAAAGATACCATTATCAAAAATCTGGGCAAATAAATGAACAAGGAAATCGATTACAGTTGTGTTTGCATTCTTCAACATTTCTGCTACGATTCTATCTGGTCCTGCACTCTTTCCTAATTTTAAATGTTTAATACCAGCAACGACTTCTTCACTGGAAATAGGTTGATTAAATAATGGCTCAATTTCATTCTCTTCTACCACACCGGTCTCTTCTTCCATACTTTTATTATCAAAACTATGAAAAACGCCCCAAAAATGGTCATGCCACTGTTGAACTGAGATTTCGTTATACACAAAACTCTTTTTATTTACAGATCTTATCACTGACCAGAACATTTTAGAATCACTGACTGAATTTTTTAGTTTCTTTAACTACTTTCTTTAAACTCCAGTTCCTTTGTTTTCCTTAGCGTAACATACTCTTTACGTGATACAGCGTATTCTTCTCTTTTCTTACTTTTATCCTTGGCTGTTTTGCATCTCTGAAATCTTTTTAATAACCTTTTAACTTCCTGTTTCTTTCGTTCGCACTCATTATCAAACCAGTCATTGTATGTTCTGCTGCCTCTACAAATAACTCGAACCATACAAGCTGCGGCTCCGCACAAAGCACTGACAAATTTATCTAGACTCTCATTCACATTAATTTGTAATAACTGACGCGCTTTCTGCATGCTGTCTAGAAATTCATCACATTCAAGTTCATTTCTGAATATACCAGCATAGTCATCAGCCCAGACAATTTTTCTTCACATTGTTCTGGGGAATACCTCTTCTCTAATTCACAACAATTACTTCTCCATAAAGCTTCAGTTGGTAAAGGCCATGAATAAATGCAATCACCAATGTGTAAATCAAAGTTTGACAACAAGCCATTGTGAACCAGTACGTAATCGAACACACTACATCCGTTTGGAGACACAAAAGTATACTCACCCTCACTATCACCATCACAAAAACCATTTAAAATGCTCAAGAGAGAGAGAGAGAGGAGAGAGAGAGAGAGAATGCCTCTGGTCGTACGTGCGGGCATACACGAGCGTTCTTGTGCGTTGTGTGTGTGTGTGTGTGTGTGTGTGTGTGTGTGTGTGTGTGTGTGTGTGTGTGTGTGTGTGTGTGTGTGTGTGTATGTGTTTGTATGAGAAAGAGAGAGAGAGAGAGAGTGCCTCCGGTCGTACGTGCATGCATGCACAAGCGCTCTTGTGCGCGCGCGCGCGCGCGCGCGCGTGTGTGTGTGTTGTGTGTGTGTGTGTGTGTGTGTGTGTGTGTGCGCGCGCGCGCGTGCGCCCTTGCGCGCGCGTGTGTGTGTGAGTGCGCTCGCGCGCGCGCATTCGTACGTGCATATGTTGTGTTGTGTCTCACACACACACACACACACACACACACACACACACACACACACACACACACACACACACACACACATGGACGTGCGCACGTAGGCAGTGGGATTGGAGAGAGGGAAAGAAGAGAGTGGCTCGCTCACTGTGACCTTACTGTATTGCTCAATGTCAAGGAGGACGTCCAGTTCCTCTCTCACAGCTTGAAGCTCCAGCTACCCATGACAGCCAGTCAGGACACAGACACAAACATTTCAACGTCTTCGTGCACACCCCATGCCCAGGCTCCTCAAACATGGATGTTTAAACCTTTTTTTTTTTTTAACAAAGGAACAGAAGAAAAATGTGTTCCTGTAAACCAATCATACCTGTGATGTCATCGCATCATCAATAGCCACCGGGCGTTGTTTGGAAGAAATGGTATTTACAGCTGGAAATCTTAGGGTGTGTGTGTGTGTGTGTGTGTGTGTGTGTGTGTGTGTGTGTGTGTGTGTGTGTGTGTGTGTGTGTGTGTGTGCGCGCGCGCGCTCGTGTGTGTGTATAAAAACTTCCCTTGCTTCGGCAATCCATTTTGTCAAAGCTTTGATCAAAAGTTTGGTTTCAGGTATCAACATACGAACCAAGTTGCGGCTCTTGGCGCCATGCACTTTAAACGAGCTACATTTTTTTGTTTTTGCGGAGTTGTCAGTAAGCTTTGCAATGGAATAAAAAAAAGAATTCGTGTCTTCAGTAAATTTAATTTACAAACTGAACAAACATTTCATGTTGTTCGATATAATCATGCACCGTTATTTTTGTTTGAGTGAATACCCAATATCCTGGATCAAAATCCTGCTAGGGGGGTTCTATATCATCCGCCGTTTAATACAGAGTACTCCCAGTTTATCTTGAATGCGCGTGAGATAATCCATAAGGAGGAAAAACCGTATTGGGCCGTTATAACCGTTAGTAACGGCTATTCTGGTAAACATCGGCCATCATACGTGACCTATAATGAAAATACCTACACATTTTCAGAAAGATCGGCCAAGTACTTTCTGAGATGTTCCATAAGAAGAAAACCCGTTATGGGCCGTTACAGCCACTAGTAACGGATATAACGGTAAAATAAACATCGGCATCATCCCGTGACCATAATGAACATACCCACAAATTTTCAGAAAGATCGGCCAAGTACTTTCCGAGATATTCCATAAAGAAGAAAAACCGTTATGGGCCATTATAGCCATTAGTAACGGTATAACGGTAACATAAAACATCGGGCATCATTCATGACCCATGATGAACATACCTACAGAGTTTCAGAAAGATCGGCCTGGTACTTTCTGAGATATTCCATTAAGAAGAAAAACCGTTATGGGCCGTTATAGCTGCTAGTAACGGATATAACGGAAAAATAATACACACACACACACACACACACACACACACACACACACACACACACACACACACACACACACACAGCAGACCAGAAGGATCATGTGATGAGTCATTTTATTCTCCAGTCCACCCTAACAGCCAGTCTTCCTCCCACCTGTGGTCACTGAACGGTCAGTTTGACCTTACGTCATAGTTCCAGTCTTCTGATTAGAGCAACATCATCGATCCTACAGCTGGTAATCACTATCGCCAAATATGACATCTTCACGCATAAGATCGATAATCCAGGTCTGAGCAAATTGCTGTTGTCGTTGTTATCATCATCATCGTCATCATCATTATTATTATTGTTATTGTTATTATTAACAGTGACAACAACAGCGATCCAGTACACATGTACAAGTACAGTCAATTATCTAGCTCAGGTGTGTGTGTGTGTGTGTGTGTGTGTGTGTGTGTGAGTGTGTGTGTGTGTGTGTGTGTGTGTGTGTGTGTGTGTGTGTGTGTGTGTTCTGAAAAAAACGCGCACGCCTCTGTGTGTGTGTGTGTGTGTGTGTGTGTGTGTGTGTGTGTGTGTGTGTGTGTGTGTTCTGAAAAAAACGCGCGCACCTGTGTGTGTGTGTGTGTGTGTGTGTGTGTGTGTGTGTGTGTGTGTGTGCACGCGTGCGTTTGTGTGTGTAGGTGGTTGATGCATGTGTGTGTGTGTGTGTGTGTGTGTGTGTGTGTGTATGTGTGTGTGTGTTTGTGTGTAGGTGGTGGATATGTGTGTGTGTGTGTTTGTGTGTGTGTAGGCTCGCACGTGCACGCGCGTGTTTGTGTGTGTGCGAGTGAGTGTGTGTGTGCATGCGCGTGCATGTAAGCAAAAGTCCCTGTCTATCACATCGTCTATGAGCATGCGTGCTGGTGAGTGTAGCCAGTGTAGCCTTAAACTACAAACACTGAAAAATGTAGAGAGGGGGTTAGTTACCGCCAAGGACATAGACAAAGTACAGGACAAGACGGATGGTTTTGTTCCTCCCACCATGGAGTCAAGTATCCATGGTGAGTGGTAGGAGGAACAAACCATCCCCCTCTCCCTTCCTGTGTCTTGAGTGACACCCTGTCAGCCAGATCAGAAACCCAATTTTAGGTTGTGCGCCGAATATGAGAAGAATGCGGCTTCTCGTTCTTCGTTTTCACTGTCCTAAATGTTGTTTGTTTTTGCCTGAAGAAGACCCAAGAGGTCAAAATGCATTGTGTCTTGTCCTGTACTTTATTTGTCTATGTCCTTGGCGGTAACTAACCCCTTCTTTCTAAATTTTGCTTCATTTTCCGCCCTCAGTCACTCCGTTTTGAAACTTAAAAACTACGAACGATCATATTTCTGTCACTTTCTGTTCCTTAGCTTCAAAAAATCTTACGTGAAGGGGCGCGATTTAATAAAAAAAAACTCCACAGTTAACTTTGGGGAAGGGGGGGGGGGGAGTGAAGAAGGGAATGAAAACAGGTGGGGAGGAGGGGGGTGGGGAGAAAAGAGAAGCCAAGAGAACCTCGCGCCTATTCGCACACCAAGGCAAGCACGCAAAAACAAACAATAGAAATTAAGAAAAAAACAAACCTTGAGACATAACACGACAGAAATACCACGAGCGACAAATGAGCAACTTCAGTAGTACTTGTAGCAACAACGGCAGTCACACAAGGAGCACAAAGATAGGGTCAACGTAGGGCCCAACGTGTGTAACAAGGAGCACAAGGATAGGGTCAACATGTGTAGCAACAGTGGCAGTCACACAAGGAGCACAAGGATAGGGTCAACATAGGGCCCAACGTGTGTAAGAAGGACCACAAAGATAGGGTCAACGTAGGGCCCAACGTGTGTAACAAGGAGCACAAGGATAGGGTCAACGTAGGGTCCAACGTGTGTAACAAGGAGCACAAAGATAGGGTCAACGTAGGGCCCAACGTGTGTAACAAGGAGCACAAAGATAGGGTCAACGTGTGTAGCAACAGCGACAGTCACACAAGGAGCACAAAGATAGGGTCAACGTAGGGTCCAACGTGTGTAACAAGGAGCACAAAGATAGGGTCAACGTAGGGCCCAACGTGTGTAACAAGGAGCACAAAGATAGGGTCAACGTAGGGTCCAACGTGTGTAACAAGGAGCACAAAGATAGGGTCAACGTAGGGTCCAACGTGTGTAACAAGGAGCACAAGGATAGGGTCAACGTAGGGTCCAACGTGTGTAACAAGGAGCACAAAGATAGGGTCAATGTAGGGCCCAACGTGTGTAACAAGGAGCACAAATAGGTCAACGGGTCAACGTAGGGTCAACGTGTGTAACAAGGAGCACAAAGATAGGGTCAACGTGGGTCCAACGTGTGTAACAAGGGCACAAAGATGGGTCAACGTAGGGCCAACGTGTGTAACAAGGAGCACAAAGATGGGTCAACGTAGGCCCAACGTGTCTAACAAGGAGCACAAGGATGGGTAAGTAGGGCCAAGTGTGTAACAAGGAGCACAAGTAGGGTCAACGTGGTCAACGTGTGTAACAGGACCAAGGATAGGTCACGTAGGGTCCACGTGGTAACAGAGACAAAGATAGGTAACGAGGCAATGTGGTAACAAGAGCACAAAATAGGTCAACGTAGGGCAACGTGGTAACAAGAGCACAAGATAGGGTAACGTAGCCAACGTGTGTAACAAGGAGCACAAGATAGGGTCAACTGTGTAGCAACAGTGGCAGTCACACAAGGAGCACAAGATAGGGTCAACTAGGGTCAACGGTGTACAAGGAGCACAAAGATAGGGTAACGTGTGTGCAACAGCGACAGTGCACAAGGAGCACAAAGATAGGGTCAAGTAGGGCCCAACGTGTGTAACAAGGAGCACAAGATAGGGTCAACGTGGTAGCAACAGCGACAGTCACACAAGGATAGGGTCAACGTAGGGCAACGTGTGTAACAAGGAGCACAAAGATAGGTAACGTAGGCCAACGTGTGTAACAAGGAGCACAAAGATAGGGTCAACGTGTGTACAACAGGGAACAAGAGCACAAGGATGGGTCAACGTAGGTCAACGTGTTGTAACAAGGAGCACAAGATAGGGTCAACGTAGGGCCAACGTGTGTACAAGGAGCACAAAGATAGGTCAACGTTGTAGCAAGCGAAGTAACAAGGAGCACAAGATAGGGTCAACGTAGGGCCAACGTGTGTAACAAGGAGCACAAAGATAGGGTCAACGTGTGTCAACGGGTAACAAGGAGCACAAAGAAGGGTCAACGTGGGCCCAACGGTGAACAAGGAGCACAAAGATAGGGTCAACGTGTTACAACAGGCAGTCACCAAGGAGCACAAGGATAGGGTCAACGTAGGGCCAACGTGTGTAACAAGGAGCACAAGATAGGGTCAACGTGGTCCACGGGTAACAAGGAGCACAAAGATAGGGTCACGTGGGCACAAGGCGTAACAAGGAGACAAAGATAGGGTCAACGGGTAGCCAACGGGTAACAAGGAGCACAAAGATAGGGTCAACGTAGGCCCAACGTGTGTAACAAGGAGCACAAAGATAGGGTCAACTGTGTAGCAACAGTGGCAGTCACACAAGGAGCACAAGGATAGGGTACAACGTAGGGCCAAGTGTGTAACAAGGAGCACAAAGATAGGGTCAACGTGTGTGAGCAAAGTGGCAGTCAACAGGAGCACAAGGATAGGGTCAACGTAGGGCCAACGTGTGTAACAAGGAGCACAAGATAGGGTAACGTAGGCCAACGTGTGTAACAAGGAGCACAAAGATAGGGTCAACGTGTGTAGCAACAGGACAGCACACAAGGAGCACAAGGATGGGTCAACGAGGGCCAACGTGTTAACAAGGAGCACAAGATAGGTCAACGTAGGCCCAACGTGTGTAACAAGGAGCACAAAGATAGGGTCAACGTGGGCAACGGTGTAACAAGGAGACAAGGATAGGGTCAACGTAGGGCCCAACGTGTGTAACAAGGAGCACAAGATAGGGTCAACGTGGGCCAACGGGTAACAAGGAGCACAAAGAAGGGTCAACGTAGGGCCCAACGTGTGTAACAAGGAGCACAAGATAGGGTCAACGTGGTCAACGAGTAACAAGGAGCACAAGATAGGGCCCAACGTGTGTAACAAGGAGCACAAAGATAGGGTCAAGTGGGTAAAGCAAATGGCGGCAGTCACACAAGGAACAAGGATAGGGTCAACGTGGGCAACGGGTAACAAGGAGCACAAAGATAGGGTCAACGTAGGGCCCAAGTGTGTAACAAGGAGCAAAGATAGGGTCAACGTAGCCAGTGTGTAACAAGGAGCACAAGGATAGGTCAACGTAGGGTCCAACGTGTGTAACAAGGAGCACAAAATAGGGTCAACGTGTAGCAATGGCATCACACAAGAGCACAAGGAATCAAGAGGCCCAACGTGTGTAACAGGACACAAGGATAGGTAACGTAGGCAACTTGTACAAGAGCACAAAGATAGGTCAACGTGTTCAACAGGGCAGCACACAAGAGCACAAGGATAGGGTCAAAGAGGGCCAACGTGTACAAGGAGCACAACGATGGGCAAGTGACCCAACGGTGTAACAAGGCAAGAAGGGTCACGTGGCCACGTGTTAACAAGGAACAGGTAGGGTCAACGTAGGCCCAACGGTACAAGGACACAAGGATAGGTCAACTAGGGCCAACGTGTGTAACAGGACACAGATAGGCCCCAAACGTAGGGTCCAACGTGTGTAACAAGGAGCACAAAGATAGGGTCAACGTGGGCACCAACGTGCAGTAACAAGGAGCACAAAGATAGGGTCAACGTAGGGCCAACGTGTGTAACAAGGAGCACAAAGATAGGGTCAACGTGTGGTCCAACGTGCAGTACACAAGGAGCACAAGGATAGGGTCAACGTAGGGTCCAACGTGTGTAACAAGGAGCACAAAGATAGGGTCAACTGTTTGGTCCAACAGTGTGTAACAAGGAGCACAAAGATAGGGTCAACGTAGGGTCCAACGTGTGTAACAAGGAGCACAAAGATAGGGTCAACGTGGTGCCCAACGTGTGTCACACAAGGAGCACAAAGATAGGGTCAACGTAGGCCAACGTGTGTACACAGTGGCATCACACAAGGAGCACAAAGATAGGGTCAACGTGTGTAGCAACAGTGGCAGTCACACAAGGAGCACAAAGGATAGGGTCAACGTAGGGTCCAACGTGTGTAACAAGGAGCACAAAGATAGGGTCAACGTAGTGTAGCAACAGCAACGAGTGACACAAGGAGCACAAAGATAGGGTCAATGTAGGCCAACGTGTGTAACAAGGAGCACAAGGATAGGGTCAACGTGTGTAGCAACAGCGTAACAAGCACACAAGGATAGGGTCAACGTAGGGCCAACGTGTGTAACAAGGAGCACAAAGATAGGGTCAACGTGTGTAGTCAACGGCAGTCACACAAGGAGCACAAAGATAGGGTCAACGTAGGGCAACGTGTGTAACAAGGAGCACAAAGATAGGGTCAACGTGTGTAGCAACAACGGCAGTCACACAAGGAGCACAAAGATAGGGTCAACGTAGGGCCAACGTGTGTAACAAGGAGCCACAAGATAGGGTCAACGTGTGTAGCAACAGTGGCAGTCACACAAGGAGCACAAGGATAGGGTCAACGTAGGGCCAACGTGTGTAACAAGGAGCACAAAGATAGGGTCAACGTGTGTAGCAACAGGCAGTACACAAGGAGCACAAAGATAGGGTCAACGTAGGGTACAACGTGTGTAGCACAAGGAGCACAAAGGAAAGGGTCAACGTGTGTAGCAACAGTGGCAGTCACACAAGGAGCACAAAGATAGGGTCAACGTAGGGCCCAACGTGTGTAACAAGGAGCACAAAGATAGGGTCAACGTGTGTGCAACAGTGCAGTCACACAAGGAGCACAAAGATAGGGTCAACGTGTGTAGCAACAACGGCAGTCACACAAGGAGCACAAGATAGGGTCAACGTGTGTAGCAACACGGCAGTCACACAAGGAGCACAAAGATAGGGTCAACGTAGGGCCCAAGTGTGTAACAAGGAGCACAAAGATTAGGGTCAACGTGTGTAGCAACAGTGGCAGTCACACAAGGAGCACAAAGATAGGGTCAACGTAGGGTCCAACGTGTGTAACAAGGAGCACAAAGATAGGGTCAACGTGTGTAGCAACAGTGGCAGTCACACAAGGAGCACAAAGATAGGGTCAACGTAGGGCCAACGTGTGTAACAAGGAGCACAAGGATAGGGTCAACGTGTGTAGCCAACGTGCTGTCACACAAGGAGCACAAAGATAGGGTCAACGTGTGTAGCAACGGGCAGTAACAAGGAGCACAAAGATAGGGTCAACGTGTGTAGCACAGCGGCAGTCAACAAGGAGCACAAAGATAGGGTCAACGTAGGTGCAACAGTGTCGTAACAAGGAGCACAAAGATAGGGTCAACGTAGCAGTGTGTACAAGAGACAAGATAGGGTCAAGTGGTCAACGAACAAGGAGCACAAGATAGGGTCAACGTAGGGCCAACGTGTGTAACAAGGAGCACAAAGATAGGGTCAACGTGTGTGCAACAGTGGAGTCACACAAGGAGCACAAAGGATAGGGTCAACGTGGGCCAACGTGGTAACAAGGAGCACAAAGATAGGGCAACGTGTGTACAAGGAGCACAAGGATAGGTCAATGTGTAGCAACACGGCAGTCACACAAGGAGCACAAAGATAGGGTCAACGTAGGGTCAACGTGTGTAACAAGGAGCACAAAGAGGTCAAGTAGCCAACGTGCTACACAAGGAGCACAAAGATAGGGTCAACGTGGGCACGTGTAGTACAAGGAGCACAAGATGGTCAACAGGTCCAACGTGTGTAACAAGGAGCACAAAGATAGGGTCAACGTGGTGCCAACGTGGTCAACAAGGAGCACAAAGATAGGGTCAACGTGTTAGCAACTGGCAGTCACACAAGGAGCACAAGATAGGGTCAACGTAGGTCCAACGTGTGTAACAAGGAGCACAAAGATAGGGTCAACGTGTGTAGCAACAACGGCAGTCACACAAGGAGCACAAAGATAGGGTCAACGTAGGGCCAACGTGTGTAACAAGGAGCACAAAGATAGGGTCAACGTGTGTAGCAACAGTGGCAGTCACACAAGGAGCACAAAGATAGGGTCAACGTAGGGTCAACGTGTGTAACAAGGAGCACAAAGATAGGGTCAACGTGTGTAGCAACAACGGCAGTCACACAAGGAGCACAAGATAGGGTCAACGTAGGGCCAACGTGTGTAACAAGGAGCACAAAGATAGGGTCAACGTGTACAACGTGGTACAAGGAGCACAAAGTAGGGTCAACGTAGCAACGGGTACAAGGAGCACAAGGATAGGGTCAACGTAGGGCCAACGTGTGTAACAAGGAGCACAAAGATAGGGTCAACGTGTGTAGCAACGTGCAGTCACACAAGGAGCACAAAGATAGGGTCAACGTGTGTAGCAACAACGGCAGTCACACAAGGAGCACAAATAGGTCAAGTAGGGTCCAACGTGTAACAAGGAGCACAAAGATGGGTCAACGTGTGTAGCAACAGGCAGTCACACAAGGAGCACAAAGATAGGGTCAACGTAGGGCCCAACGTGTGTAACAAGGAGCACAAAGATAGGGTCAACGTGTGTAGCAACAGTGGCAGTCACACAAGGAGCAAAGATAGGGTCAACGTGTAGTAGCCAACGGGTACACAAGGAGCACAAAGATAGGGTCAACGTGTGAGCAACAGTGAGTAACAAGGAGCACAAATGGTACGTAGGGTCAACGTGTGTAAACAAGGCAACAAAGTAGGGGTCAACGTGTGTAGCAACAGTGGCAGTCACACAAGGAGCACAAAGATAGGGTCAACGTGGTGCCAACGTGCAGTAACAAGGAGCACAAAGATAGGGTCAACGTGTGTAGCAACAGTGGCAGTCACACAAGGAGCACAAAGATAGGGTCAACGTGTGTAGCAACACGGCAGTCACACAAGGAGCACAAAGATAGGGTCAACTGTAGGGCAACGTGGGTACAAAGGAGCACAAAGATAGGGTCAACGTGTGTAGCAACAAGGCAGTCACACAAGGAGCACAAAGATAGGGTCAACGTAGGCCAACGTGTGTAACAAGGAGCACAAAGATAGGGTCAACGTGTGTAGCAACAGGGCAGTCACACAAGGAGCACAAGATAGGGTCAACGTGTGTAGCAACGTGGCAGTCACAAGGAGCACAAAGATAGGGTCAACGTGTAGCAACGTGGCAGTCACACAAGGAGCACAAAGATAGGGTCAACGTGGTAGCAACAGTGAGTACACAAGGAGCACATAGGTCAAGGTGTCAAACGTAGGTACGTGCCAAACGGCTGTAACAAGGAGCACAAAGATAGGGTCAACGTAGGGCCCAACGTGTGTAACAAGGAGCACAAAGATAGGGTCAACGTGTGTAGCACAGTGCAGCCAACAAGGAGCACAAAGATAGGGTCCAACGTGTGTAACAAGGAGCACAAAGATGGGTCAACGTGTGTAGCAACAACGGCAGTCACACATGGAGCACAAAGATAGGGTCAACGTAGGGCCCAACGTGTGTAACAAGGAGCACAAAGATAGGGGTCACAACGTGTGTAGCAACAGTGGCAATCACACAAGGAGCACAAAGATAGGGTCAACGTAGGGCCAACGTGTGTAACAAGGAGCACAAAGATAGGGTCAACGTGTGTAGCAACAGTGGCAGTCACACAAGGAGCACAAAGATAGGGTCAACGTGTGTAGCAACAACGGCAGTCACACAAGGAGCACAAGATAGGGTCAACGTGGGTCCAACAGTGCAGTCACACAAGGAGCACAAAGATAGGGTCAACGTGGGCCCAACGTGCAGTAACAAGGAGCACAAAGATAGGGTCAACGTGTGTAGCAAAGTGGCAGTCACACAAGGAGCACAAAGATAGGGTCAACGTGTGTAGCAACAACGGCAGTGACACAAGGAGCACAAGATAGGGTCAACGTTGTGGCAACAACGGCAGTCACACAAGGAGCACAAGGATAGGGTCAACGTAGGTGCCAACGTGTGTAACAAGGAGCACAAAGATAGGGTCAACGTGTGTAGCAACAGTGGCAGTCACACAAGGAGCACAAAGATAGGGTCAACGTAGGGCCCAACGTGTGTAACAAGGAGCACAAGGATAGGGTCAACGTAGGGCCCAACGTGTGTAACAAGGAGCACAAGGATAGGGTCAACGTGTGTAGCACCAACGGCAGTCACACAAGGAGCACAAGATAGGGTCAACGTAGGGTCCCAACGTGTGTAACAAGGAGCACAAAGATAGGGTCAACGTGTGTAGCAACAAGCGGCAGTCACACAAGGAGCACAAGATAGGGTCAACGTAGGGCCCAACGTGTGTAACAAGGAGCACAAAGATAGGGTCAACGTGTGTAGCAACAAGATGGGTCAACGTGGCCACAGTACAAGGAGCACAAGGATAGGGTCAACGTAGTGTAGCAACAACGGCAGTCACACAAGGAGCACAAGGATAGGGTCAACGTAGGGTCCAACGTGTGTAACAAGGAGCACAAAGATAGGGTCAACGTGTGTAGCAACAGCGGCAGTCACACAAGGAGCACAAGGATAGGGTCAACGTAGGGTCCAACGTGTGTAACAAGGAGCACAAAGATAGGGTCAACGTAGGGCCCAACGTGTGTAACAAGGAGCACAAAGATAGGGTCAACGTGTGTAGCAACACGACAGTCACACAAGGAGCACAAAGATAGGTCAACGGTAGGTCCAACGTGTGTAACAAGGAGCACAAAGATGGGGTCAACGTGTGTAGCAACAGTGGCAGTACACAAGGAGCACAAAGGTAGGGTCAACGTAGGGCCCAACGTGTGTAACAAGGAGCACAAAGATAGGGTCAACGTGTGTAGCAACAGCGGCAGTCACACAAGGAGCACAAGGATAGGGTCAACGTGTGTAGCAACAGCGACATTGACACAAGGAGCACAAAGATAGGGTCAACGTAGGGCCCAACGTGTGTAACAAGGAGCACAAAGATAGGGTCAACGTAGGGCCCAACGTGTGTAACAAGGAGCACAAAGATAGGGTCAACGTGTGTAGCAACAGCGGCAGTCACACAATTAGGATGTGAAGAGGGGAGGGGAGGGGAGTTTTCTAACTGAACAACGGTTTGAAGAATCCCAAGAACACAAACACACAAACGTTGGAACAGCATTTAAACAAAAATTGAACATTGATAACCAGTACAAACTTTATGACGACAAAAGTCGGCGTCACCCCCCCCCCCCCCCCCACCCACCCCATTCTGCTCACCACAAAAGAGCCAATGAAAAATTAAATTTAGGTTCAAAGTGGGGTGATTGCACGCGGAAATTCGAATATTAAAAAAAAAGAAATTACTGAGACGCCAAACGAAGGTACAAACAAATGACAAAACAAACACAACGCGTTTTGACCTATTGGGTCTTCTTCAGGCAGGACAAACAATGTTCTTTGAATTGAAACAAAGGACGAACGAACAGCCACTCGTCTCTTCGATCTGGCTACAAACTGTAGAGAGGGGTGGAAAAAAACCCAACTACGGAATGGAACTCAAAGAGAAGAGGGAAAGGGTAGGGGGGAGAAGATGCAGATTATAATGATATAATAACTTTAAAAGGGAAGAAAGTCAAAATTATCATATTACAGGTCAACATCGATAACCTTTCACAAAAAAAAAAAAAATCGACGACAACAAAAGTCGATATTAACAACCACTTCAAAACTGATGACGAGCACATCAACGACCCCAATCTCTGATACGAGCAGAAGACATCAAAAACACTGACAGCGAAAAGAACAAAACGAAACAAAACAAAACAATTCATATTCACAAGAACTTCAAAACTGAGCACAACAAACTGATAAGTCTTGTCAATATCGACGACAACTGTGATGGCTTGGAGATATGTGAAGTGTGTGACGAAATTGCAGCTTTTCATTTAAAAAAGAAATGGTCGCGTTTGATGCTGGTTTTAACAGTTACGTAACCGAAGTAGATTCGTTTGTCTGGATTATGTATGACAGGATGTATTCACGCACTATGTCATCATTTTCGGACAGAGAGGAAAAAAATGTCAAAGAAAGATTTCAGTTTATCTTCCGGCTAATGAAGAAGGCACGCGCTGCTCAAAATTTGCTAAGATTTTTGTTTTAAAGAGAAAAAAAATCTGAGTACAGAATATCGTGCGAAAGATCTGCCAAGGGAAACCTGACTTAATTCTGAACACGCTGATTCAGCCGAACACACACGCGCTGCACGTGAAATTCAGTCTGTACCACGATTTTCACTGTCTGGGGCAATAAACCTTCTCACACTGAATGGATTTGACAAACACTTTGAATTTTTCAGTTTTTTTCATTCTCCAATCTCAAATGCTTTGAAAGACAGCAAGACAGACACGTAGACGACATTTGACGAGCGATGAGCTAGTTTTTGTTTGCCTTGGATTGTGTCTGCTTTTTGCTGTTGCATTGGAATGATGTAATGCAGACGCACAGTCGTACGTGGCAGACTGTCGTCATATCTCCAAACGGCGTTTGAAGAGCGTGGACCAGCGTCCGGTGTATTGGTTCGGCAGCAAGACCACATGCTGAAGGCAGAGAACGTGTTGCGATTGACACTGTGTGTGTGTGTGTGTGTGTGTGTGTGTGTGTGTGAGTGTGTGAGTGAGTGAGTGAGTGAGTGAGTGTGTGCGTGCGTGCGTGCGTGTGTGTGCGTGCGTGCGCGCGCGTGCGTAATGAATGTGTGTGTGCGTGCCTGCATCTCTGTGAGTGTATGTGTGTGTGTGCGCACACGCATGCATATGTGTGTGCGTGTGTGTGTGTGTGTGTGTGGCGTACGATCCAACAGTCTGAAAAATCCACGGTCCCTCCCTAGCTCATCCCTCCCCCACCCCACCCGAGTTGCCCCTACCCTAACACCCTGATCCTTAGTCATGCGCAACACCGTATAAGGGTTGTAACTAGAGCAGTACATATGTACACAGTCAAGACAACAGGATGGGGATACTGTATTTTGTGTTGTCACGTCCAGAAACTCACACAATACACTACAATACAGAACCATACAGTGCAATGCAGTGAATACAATGAAATGCAGTACAGTACAGTGCAGAACAACACATTGTAATACGATGAAAAACGATACAATACAGTACAGAAAAGTACATGATACAGTACAGTACATATAGGATGCAACGCAAATGCAATGCAACGAAAACACACACACACACACACACACACACACACACACACACACACACACACACACACACACGCACGCACGCACGCACGCACGCACGCACCACGCCGCTCAGTAATGACACTACAATACAAAACCACACAATACTATACCAGACCATATCGTACCACACCACACCACACCACACCACACCACACCACACCACACCACACCACACCACATTACACCACGCGGTAGCAGGCAAAACGCCCACACGAAATATCCACACGAAATGCTCTGAATCACAGAGAACCCGAAAGGGGTCCCTAGGTGTTTATCTGACGTCCCTGTTACAACCAGCCTGTCCCTGTTGCAAGCAGGCTGTCGCTGTTACAACCAGCCTGTCCCTGTTACAACCAGGCTGTCCCTGTTACAACCAGGCTGTTCCAGATACAACCAGGCTGTCTCTGTTACAACCACACTGTCCCTGTTACAAGCAGGCTGTCCCTGTTACAACCAGGCTGTTCCTGTTACAAACAGACTGTCTCTGTTACAATCAGGCTGTCCCTGTTACAGCCAGGCTGTCCCTGTTACAACCAGGCAGTCCCTGTTACAAGCAGGCTGTCCCTGATACAACCAGGCTGTCCCTGTTACAGCCAGGCCGTCGCTGTTACAAGCAGGCTGTCCCTGTTACAAGCAGGCTTACAAGCAGGCTGTCCCTGTTAAAAGCAGGCTGTCCCTGTTACAAGCAGGCTGTCCCTGTTAAAAGCAGGCTGTCCCTGTTACAACTAAACTGTCCCTGTTACAGCCAGGCTGTCCCTGTTACAACCAGGCTGTCCCTGTTACACCTTGCCGTCCCTGTTACACCAGCCACCCCTGTTACACCAGGTCGTCCCTGCTACACCAGGCCAGCATCTTTGGCCATCCCGTAGAAAATGGTGGAGCGCTCAGCGAGCAGAATGTGGGGGGCGTCAAACTCTTTCACCATCCCGGAGTCCAGCACCAACACTCTGGCGGAGTACAAAAAAACAAACAAACAAACAAATAAATAAATGAATAAATGAAACGTTTGGAAGTAGATGAACACGTTAGCGGTGGTAGGTTTCCTATGTTGGCTACTGAATTTCTTTTTCTTTTTCTTTTTGCGATAGTTGGAATGATAAATCCATATGTGACTGATATGTGTTCCACATTCAGAATCGTTTTGCGTGTGTTTTGGGTCCTCCCACCTCCATTTTCAATCCACAGTATTTTCTTTTCGTCTGTTCAATTTTTTTTTCTTATTTCTTTATGTATTGCCCCCCCCCCCTTCTCCCCAGTCCTGAAATTTTCTATACTCTCTTATTTTGTTTCTCCCCCCCCTTCTCCCCAGTCCTGAAATTTTCTATACTCTCTTATTTTTTTCTCCTCTATTAACTCTCACTAATCTGTATTTAATAAGATGCTGAATAGGATGATTTTTTTAAAACTCAGCACCTTTGCTTGGTTGAACTACATTGAATGGTCTGGTCTTGATAGAAAGTAAGACATATTTGTTGCAATGTTACATAAAATATTGTTAAATATACATCTTATCAGTATCATAGATATATAGTGCAGTAGCTGTAACTGATCACAATATGAGAAAAGGTCAATTTTGCATCACTGAATATTTTACTGAATACGTTAACCCGATGAGCAAAGGCCTTCACGACTAGGTGACATCTCCATGCAACTGATTGCAGGAAAAATTCTGTTAATATTCATTGTCATGAAAGGGCTGGATGCGTGAACAGATGTAGTTGACGTCATAATACCGGCGATAAATTTGCTCACACACTCACATATGCACGCATACACGCATAAAGAGAGAGAGAGAGAGAGAGAGAGAGAGAGAGAGAGAGAGAGAGAGAGAGAGGAAACAGGGTGATCACACCGACTCAATGTACTATGAGTCAAAAAGAAAAAAAAAAAGAAGAGGAAAAAGATCAAGAAGAAAACGACGAAA
>CM065748.1:35466090-35483590 GCA_033310375.1 Conus canariensis | reverse complement strand
GTTTTGTTCAGAGTCACGTTCATGTTTTCTATCATGTATCGTTAAAAGCAGTTCAGTAGGGGTTTTGTTCAGAGTCACGTTCAGTGTTTCTATCATGTATCGTTAGAAGCGGTTCAGTAGGGGTTTTGTTCAGAGTCACGTTCAGTGTTTCTATCATGTATCGTTAGAAGCGGTTCAGTAGGGGTTTTGTTCAGAGTCACGTTCAGTGTTTCTATCATGTATCGTTAGAAGCGGTTCAGTAGGGGTTTTGTTCAGAGTCACGTTCAGTGTTTCTATCATGTATCGTTAGAAGCGGTTCAGTAGGGGTTTTGTTCAGAGTCACGTTCAGTGTTTCTATCATGTATCGTTAGAGGCGGTTCAGTAGGGGTTTTGTTCAGAGTCACGTTCAGTGTTTCTATCATGTATCGTTAGAAGCGGTTCAGTAGGGGTTTTGTTCAGAGTCACGTTCAGTGTTTCTATCATGTATCGTTAGAAGCGGTTCAGTAGGGGTTTTGTTCAGAGTCACGTTCAGTGTTTCTATCATGTATCGTTAGAAGCGGTTCAGTAGGGGTTTTGTTCAGAGTCACGTTCAGTGTTTCTATCATGTATCGTTAGAAGCGGTTCAGTAGGGGTTTTGTTCAGAGTCACGTTCAGTGTTTCTATCATGTATCGTTAAAAGCGGTTCAGTAGGGGTTTTGTTCAGAGTCACGTTCAGTGTTTCTATCATGTATCGTTAGAAGCGGTTCAGTAGGGGTTTTGTTCAGAGTCACGTTCAGTGTTTCTATCATGTATCGTTAGAAGCGGTTCAGTAGGGGTTTTGTTCAGAGTCACGTTCAGTGTTTCTATCATGTATCGTTAGAAGCGGTTCAGTAGGGGTTTTGTTCAGAGTCACGTTTAGTGTTTCTATCATGTATCGTTAGAAGCGGTTCAGTAGGGGTTTTGTTCAGAGTCACGTTCAGTGTTTCTATCATGTATCGTTAGAAGCGGTTCAGTAGGGGTTTTGTTCAGAGTCACGTTCAGTGTTTCTATCATGTATCGTTAGAAGCGGTTCAGTAGGGGTTTTGTTCAGAGTCACGTTCAGTGTTTCTATCATGTATCGTTAGAAGCGGTTCAGTAGGGGTTTTGTTCAGAGTCACGTTCAGTGTTTCTATCATGTATCGTTAGAAGCGGTTCAGTAGGGGTTTTGTTCAGAGTCACGTTCAGTGTTTCTATCATGTGTCATAAAAGCGGTTCAGTTTTTTGTTGTCCCGTTTTTCTGCGCCACCTCACGGCATAGCAGCCACGCCCGCTATTCTCATCCCTCCACAGCTACAACCGGCTCTTCACCGGCACTGCAAGGTTCATGAGGATGGTTGCATGAGGTAAGTGTTCAGGGTGTATGCACTTGAGGTAAAAAAGTGTTCATGAGTTATGCACTTGAGTATAAAAAGTGTTCCATGGAGTGTATGCACTTGAGGTATTAAAAAAAGTGTTCCATGGAGTGTATGCCTTGAGGTATAAAAAAAAGTGTTCCATGGAGTGTATGCACTTGAGGTATAAAAAAGTGTTCCATGGAGTGTATGCACTTGAGGTATAAAAAAAGTGTTCCATGGAGTGTATCACTTGAGGTATAAAAAGTGTTCCATGGAGTGTATGCACTTGAGTATAAAAAAGTGTTCCATGGAGTGTATGCACTTGAGGTAGAAAAAAGTGTTCCATGGGGTGTATGCACTAGAAGTTAAAACAAAAGTGTTCCATGGAGTGTATGCATTTGAGATTAAAAAAAAAGTTCCATGGAGTGTACGCAATTAAGCTTTAAAAAAGGGTGTTCCAAAGAGAGTACGCACTTGAGTAGCAATTAGGGTGTTTATAGAACGTGTGCTTAAAGGGTGTTCCAAAGAGAGTACGCACTTGAGTAGCAATTAGGGTGTTTATAGAAACGTGTGCTTAAAGGGTGTTCCAAAGAGTGTACGCACTTGAGTAGAAATTAGGGTGTTTATAGAACGTGTGCTTAAAGGGTGTTCCAAAGAGTGTACGCACTTGAGTAGAAATTAGGGTGTTTATACAACGTGTGCTTAAAGGGTGTTCCAAAGAGTGTACGCACTTGAGTAAATTAGGGTGTTTATAGAACGTATACCACTGGAGGCAAAGCACTAGGCACACCAAAGCGTACATACAGGTCAGCACCCAAAGCGTACATACAGGTCAGACACCAAAGCGTAAAGGTAGCACAAAGTACAAAGGTCGCTTACCTAGTTGTGTACACACAAAGCGTACATACAGGTCAGTCCCAATTGTACACATCAAAGCGTACACAGTAACAAGGTTATAGACGCAACAGCGTACTACAGGTCGTCAAGACTCTGTGACACATCAAAGCGTACATACAGGTCAGTCACTCAGCTCTGTGTATCAAAGGTACTAAAGGTCGTCACTCAGACTGTGTACACATCAAAGGTACATACAGGTCAGCTTACCTCAGACTCTGTGTACACATCAAAGCGAATACAGTCACTCACCTCAGACTTGTGTACACATAAAGGACATAAGGTAGCTCACCTCAGACTCTGTGTTCGTGACATACAGTCAATAGACTGTGTACACATCAAAGGTACATACGCTCACCTCAGACTCTGTGTACACATCAAAGCGACATACAGTCAGCTCACACTCAGACTCTGTGTACACATCAAAGCGTACATACAGGTCAGCTCACCTCAGACTCTGTGTACACATCAAAGCGTACATACAGGTCAGCTCACCTCAGACTCTGTGTACACATCAAAGCGTACATACAGGTCAGCTCACCTCAGACTCTGTGTACACATCAAAGCGTACATACAGGTCAGCTCACCTCAGACTCTGTGTACACATCAAAGCGTACATACATGTCCGCTCACCTCAGACTCTGTGTACACATCAAAGCGGACATACAGGTCAGCTCACCTCAGACTCTGTGTACACATCAAAGCGGTACATACAGGTCAGCTCACCTCAGACTCTGTGTACACATCAAAGCGGACATACAGGTCAGCTCACCTCAGACTCTGTGTACACATCAAAGGGGTACATACAGGTCAGCTCACCTCAGACTCTGTGTACACATCAAAGCGTACATACATGTCGCTCACCTCAGACTCTGTGTACACATCAAAGCGGACATACAGGTCACGCTCACCTCAGACTCTGTGTACACATCAAAGCGGACATACAGGTCAGCTCACCTCAGACTCTGTGTACACATCAAAGCGGACATACAGTCGCTCACCTCAGACTCTGTGTACACATCAAAGCGGACATACATGTCCGCTCACCTCAGACTCTGTGTACACATCAAAGTGTACATACAGGTCAGCTCACCTCAGACTCTGTGTACACATCAAAGCGTACATACAGGTCAGCTCACCTCAGACTCTGTGTACACATCAAAGCGGACATACAGGTCAGCTCACCTCAGACTCTGTGTACACATCAAAGCGGTACATACTATAAACTGGTACAAAAGCCATAAGTCTCACCTCAGACTCTGTGTACACATCAAAGCGGACATACAGGTCAGCTCACCTCAGACTCTGTGTACACATCAAAGCGGACATACAGGTCAGCTCACCTCAGACTCTGTGTACACATCAAAGCGGACATACAGGTCAGCTCACCTCAGACTCTGTGTACACATCAAAGCGGACATACAGGTCAGCTCACCTCAGACTCTGTGTACACATCAAAGCGGACATACAGGTCACTCACCTCAGACTCTGTGTACACATCAAAGCGGACATACAGGTCAGCTCACCTCAACTCTGTGTACACATCAAAGCGACATAAGGTCAGCTCACTCGCTCTCATCCATCACATCAGTCGTACCACTCCCAACCATTACACCATCAACCCCCCATACAAGCATCACCCATCAACCATCATAACACATCACCAGACCATTTAACCATCCACACATCATTAACATCACACCACCACCATCATACCCATCACACACCATCATAACACCATCACACTCATACCACCCACCACCATTTTACACCATCACACACCCATCATTAACACATCACCACCACATCATTAACACCATCACCACACCATCATTAACACCATCACCACCACCACATCATTAACACACCAACCATCACACACATCACCACCACATAACATTAACACCATCAACCACCACTATCATTAACCCTCACCACCCCTATCATTAACACCATCACCACACACATCATTAACACCATCACCACCCCACTACATTAACCCATCACCACCACCATTCATTAACACTCACCACCACTCTCATTAACACCATCACCACCACTATCATTAACACCATCACCACCACCATCATTAACCCATCACACCACCATCAACACCATCATCACCACACTATCATTGACACCATCACCACCACCACTATCATTGACACCATCACCACCACTATCATTAACACCATCACCACCACTATCATTAACACCATCACCACCACCATCATTAACACCATCACCACCACCATCATTAACACCATCACCACCATCATTAACACCATCACCACCACCATTGTTGATATCATTGCGACCATCATTACATAACTACTACCACCGTCATTAATACCACAACCACCACGATATTAATAAAACCCACCACCATCACTAATATCACCACAGTATCATCATTAATACTACACCATCACACCATCATTAATAGCACCAGCACCGTCATTATTAATACCAACACCATCATAATCAATACAACCGCCACCATCATCACCACCATGCCATCATCATTAAGACCACCACACCACCATCATTATTGATATTACCATCACCACCACCATCTTTAATACCACCATCATTAATATCAACACCATCACAATTAATACAACCACCACCACCACCACCATACCATCATCATTAAGACACACCACCACACATCAATAGCACCACCACCATCATTATTGATATTACCATCACCACCACCATCTTTAATACCACCGTAATTAATTCCACACCACCACCATCAGAACCACCATCATTACTATCCTACCACATCATCATTGATACCACACACCATCATCTCAATGACACCCACCACCACCTTTGATACCACCACCATCATAACACCACCATCATCATTAACACTACCACCCCCATTAACACACCACCATCATTAACACCACCACCATCATTAACACCACAACCCTCATTAACACCACCATCATCATTAAACCACCACCCCCATTAACACCACCATCACCATTAACACCACAACCCTCATTAACACCACCACCATCATTAATACCACCACCATCTTAATACCACCACATCATATAACACCACCATCATCATTAACACCACCACCCCCATTAACACCACCATCACCATTAACACCACCACCATCATTAACACTACCACCATCATTTACACCACCACCACCATTAATACCACCACCATCTTGATACCACCATGATCATTAACACCCCCATCATCATTAACACCACCACCATCATTAATACCACCACCATCTTAATACCACCATCATCATTAATACCCACCACCCCCCATTAACACCACCACTATCATTAACACCACCACCATCATTAACACCACCACCTCATTAAACACCACCACCATCATTAATACCCACCATCTTAATACCACCATCATCATTAACACCACCACCATCATTAACACCACCACGCCCTCATTAACACCACCACCCATTAATACCACCACCCATCTTAACACCACCATCATAATTAACACCACCATACATCATTAATATCACCACCATCATCATTAATGCCACCATCACTCATTAACACCACCATAATAACACCACACCATCATTAACACCACACCCCATTAACACCACCATCATCATTAACACCACCATCATCATTAACACCACCATAATTAACACCACACCCATCATTAACACCACCACCCCATTAACACCACCACCTCATCATTAACCTACTCCACCATCATTAACACCACCACCCTTATTAACACCACCACCACCATCATTAAGACCACCACCATCTTAATACCACCATCATCATTAACACCACCATCATCATTAACACCACCATCATCATTAACATTACCATCATCATTAACACCACCACCATAATTAACACCACCGCCATCATTAACACCACCATCATCATTAACACCACCACCTTCATTAAGACCACCGCCATCAATAATACCACCATCATCACTACTACCACCACCATCATTAATACCACTATCATCATTATCACCACCATCATCATTAACACCACCATCATTAACGCCACCCTCATTAACACCACCATCATCATTAACACCACCATCATTAAACCACCATCATCATTAACACCACCATCATTAAACCACCATCATCATTAACACCACCACCACTATCATTAAAACCACCATCATCATTAACACCACCATTATTAACACCACCCTCATTAATACCACACCATCATTAATACCACCACCATCATTAATACCACCATCATCATTAATACCACCACCATCATTAACACCACCCTAATTAATACCACCATCATCATTAACACCACCATTATTAACACCACCCTCATTAATACCGCCACCATCATTAATACCACCCTAATTAATACCACCACCATCATTAACACCACCCTAATTAATACCACCATCATCATTAACACCACCATTATTAACATCACCCTCATTAATACCGCCACCATCATTAATACCACCACCATCATTAATACCACCATCAACATTAACACCACCACCATTAACACCACCACTATCACTAACACCACCATCATTAACACCACCACTATCACTAACACCACCATCATCATTATCACCACCATCGTCATTAACACTACCTTCATTAACACCACCATCATTAATATCACCATCATTAACACCACCATCTTCATTAACACCACCATCATCACCACCACCATCATCATTAATACCACCACCCTCATTAACACCACCACCACCATCATCATTACTATCACCACCATCATTAACACCACCTCCAATCACCACCATCCACACAGGCAGCAGCACCACCACCACTGAATATCACCACCACCACCACCATCATCATCACTCCACCTTGACCACCACCCATACAATGAACACACACACAACCGTCACAGGGACACAAAGGGACGGAAGGAAGAAGAAACAAGAGTAAGAGAGAGAGAGAGAGAGAGAGAGAGAGAGAGAGAGAGAGAGAGAGAGAGGATGAGGGCTTGTGCGGATGGAGCAGGAAGGGGAGGAGGTGGGGTGAGTGGGGAATTAGGGAGAAAGGTGTAGGGGTAGATGACATGGGCTAGAATACGAGGCAGGTATGCAGACAGATAGAGTGATCTGATGTTGAAACCAACCACCTCATTGAAATGTAGACTGCGTAACTGGAATCGAGACAGAAACAAACAAACAAAAGTATGAAATTACGCTGGTTGAATGCACAACACAAAACAGACGGGTGAACCTTCAAAACATATTTCTTCCTCAGAAGTTACCAAAGAAGTCTACGTATGGTTTGAAACGTCCCGATAAGACGTCTCCATCCAACATTTTACTGGTCTCTTTTGCACTGTGGATTCAAAAGGCATCACGTAGCACTTGTTTTATGTGTGTTTATTTGAATGTGAGCTTTGTTTACCTTGAGGAGAGCTCTGTCGAGGGCCTTCCAGATTTGTTCGTCAGTGTACTGTTTATTTGTATGTGAGCTTGTTTACCTTGAGGTGAGCTCTGTCGAGCGCCTTCCAGATTTGTTCGTCGGTGTACTGTTTATTTGTATGTGAGCTTGTTTACCTTGAGGTGAGCTCTGTCGAGGGCCTTCCAGATTTGTTCGTCAGTGTACTGGTCCAGGGGGTCCAGGTTCATCCGCAGCGAGCCAGAGAACAGTACGGGGTCCTGAAAAAATCCCAAACAAACGAAACTAGATGTACTGATCCCAAACAAACGACACTAGACGTACTGATCCCAAACAAACGAAACTAGATGTACTGATCCCAAACAAACGACATTAGACGTATTGACCCCAAACAAACAAAACTAGACGTACTGATCCCAAACAAACGACATTAGACGTATTGACCCCAAACAAACAAAACTGGATGTATTGATCTCAAACAAACGACACTAGACGTATTGACCCTAAACAGACGACACTAGACGTATTGACCCCAAACAAAGGACACTAGACGTACTGACCCCAAACAAACGACACTAGACGTATTGACCCCAAACAAACGACACTAGACGTACTGACCCCAAAACAAATGACACTAGACGTATTGACCACCATCACCACCCCCACCCCACCACTCCTTCTCCCCAAATAAACAAACAAACAAAAAAACAGACACTAGACGTATTATCTGATGAAGAAGGACGATGATAATGATGCACAAGGTGATACATGCGAAGGGCGCTATGGGAGAACGCAGACCACATCCAGGATCAAAACATCCTTTTGTTCACAGATTAGGATGTAACGTGCTGACATTGCCTCCCCACCCCCCACCCTCAAAAAAAAAAAAATCACTCATACCAGTCGCCGTGGCGAAGTGGTTAGCGTCGCGGACTCCCGGCTGGGAGGTCGTGGGTTCGAATCCCATCAGAGTCATGTGGGTTTTTTTCTGCCCCGACCGGCTCCTACCCAGAGTTGAGTTTGCTGCGGACTCAGTTGGGAAGACTGGGACCACACAGTCGAGTTTCATCCACTTAATGGATGCGTTTCTGAGAGTGTTGCTCAAATTTCCTGACCAACACTGCAGGTGCCGGTATCTCTCGGGCCTGGTTGACGCCGGGATATATTATGAAAGTAAGCGTATAGTACAGCCCTGTCATGTAGTCTCAGACCGAAATGGAAATCCGTAGCATCATCTTAATCATCCTCATTCTCATCGATCAGCATAAAAAAAAGTCTCAAATTCTGTGGCCCTTCATGCCCTGCTCTCATGGTGACCTCAATTTCGATGTCCTCTCCACGTCTGTGGCCTTGGTTTGGTTCCGTCGGGGTTACCGGTATCGGCGAGTCCATGGGGGCTGTCGTTGGACGGACGTGGTGTCGCCCTCTGGAGGGAGAGCTCACTCACGCCGGCTCCGCGACTAAGCAATTATTGTCGTCAGTAGGGGGCTTAGTAGGTGGTGTCCTGCGTATGTTAGATCAGAACAGGCGCCACTGAACACCACCGAAGTGACTCGGCAGCAGTGCAGTGTCTCCTCCGGTGGGTTGCCTCTTGACTTGACATTGACTGCTCCCTGTGGATTGCCGGTGCCGGGGCTGCGGCGGGGCCGACCGGGCTGTGGCTGTGGACGGGGTGTCGGAATGAGCGGCGTGGGTGCGCTGCCTCTGAGGTGGCGCAGAGGTTGGGACAGCAAAAAACAACAACAACAACAACAACAAAAACCTCATTGCGGGACGTACGTCCAACCCCAAACTCATTGCGGGACGTACGTCCAACACCACCCCTCCCCCCCCCCACAACACTCCCCCCATCAATCCCACGGGGGAGTAAATCCAGCCCGCAGTGAATGTTGCTGGTTGGCTGACAGGCAGACAGACAGAAAGCTGACAGACAGACAGACTGGCAGACAGACAGACAGACAGGACAGACAGACAGACAGACAGAGACAGACAGACAGACAGACTGAATGGTGGAATGAAATGAATGGAATGATAATACGTGACCTCGAATCGTGTTTCCCGATGTCAGCAGTCTAGCTTGATCACAGACAGTCAGTCAGCAGCAGACAGATAGACAGTCAGTCAGACAGCAGTCAGACAGACAGACAGACAGACAGACAGACAGACAGACAGACCTGAGGCAGAATGGTGACACGTGAGCGGAGGTCGTGCAGACCGATGTCGGCGATGTTGACTCCGTCAATCATGATGCAGCCGCCGCTGGACTCGATCAACCGGAAGAGGGCAAGGGTCAAGGACGATTTTCCCGCCCCCGTCCTTCCCACAATACCCACCTAGTATTCCAAAGAGGTACAACAACAGCAAGAATAGTAATGGTAACTAGCCTACCACAACTACGTACAGTGGCAACAGCAACAAGAACAACGATAATGATTTTAGTGATGATGATGAGATGATGATGAGATGATTGATGATGATGACTGACTATGATGATGATACATCACGACTGCATCTATAAACATTATCATCATGTCGTGTCTTATCATAAGATCATTAATTTCAATGTTTTATCAAAGAGATCTTTCTATGTCAATAGGAAACAAACCACACACACACACAACACACACACACACACACACACACACACACACACACACACACACACACACACACACACATACATACACAACACACACACACACACACACACACACACACACACACACACACACACACCACACACACACACACACACACATACACGCGCGCGCACGCGCACACATGTACACATGTCCTGCTCCCCAACTCCATCCCTCCCTCCCCCACACCCCGTTCCCCCGCCCTCCTTCCCCTTCTGTACTTACATCTGCGACACAATTGTGCTTGTAGGCAGTGGGGAGTAGGGAAGTGGGGGGGGGGGGGGGGGGAAGAGAACGCAGGGAAGGTGTAGGTGAGAGGATTGTGGATGGGGGGAGGGGAGGGAGGGGATGAGGGAAAAGACCCGCGTGTTCACCCCGTTCTTCTCCCCTCTCATTCTCCACCCTCCCTACCTGCCCGAGTTGACCCTCACAGTGACCGCCTCCCTCACCTTCTGCCCTGGTTCGATGGTGAAGGTCACCCCCTTCAGCACGAGGTCAAGGCCGTCCCGGTAGCGCGTGCTGTAGTTGCTGAACATGACTCGCCCGTTGACCGGCCAGGAGGGCACTGGACGGCGGTGTCCGGTCACCCATGGCGCCTGAGTGACGTCAACAGGTCACAGGTCACAACGGTGGCTTGACACGATTGTCTTTTTATAACCACGATCTTTAGTTTCAGGAAAGAAAAAAAAGAAAGGGGAAAAAAGGAAAAGAAAAAGAAAAAAAAAAGAAAAAAAAAGAAAAAAAAAAAAGAAGGAAGGCTTGAATTTCGGGTCATTTCGTTTCTGCGTTCGTGGTGACCTCAGACTTGATGGCCTCTCCATCATCTTTGTCCATGGTGAGCTGGTTTTTGTCCAAGTCAGCAAGGTCATGGGGCACTGTTGCTGGATGGAAATGCTGGGGGGGGGGGGGGGGGGGAGGGCAAGGGAACGCCCTCTCTCGCCGGCTTTTCGACTGAGCAATTATTGTCGTCAGTTATGTGGCTTAAAGAGTGGGGTCTTGCGTGTGTTGGATCAGAACAGGCCACCACTGGACCTCCTGGAAGTGACTCGGCAGCAGCGCAGTGTCTCCTCTGCTGGGTTGCCTCAGAACGCCTTGATAGTGATAGCTCCCTGAAGACTGCCAGGCTGGGGGAAGGGGGAGGGGAGTAAGGCGCTCATTAGATAAACTTGGGTTTGGATTGTTAAGGGAGGGGGGGGGGGATGGGAGGGTATGCGGCCTAGAATGAGCGGCGTGGAATAATGCAAATGCGGGGAGGGGGGTGGGGTGGGGGGACACAAGGAAGATAAAAGTAGCACACACGCACACACACACAAACACATACACACATACACACACGACCACACATACACACACACAACACACAAACCAACACACACCACACACCACACACCACAACAACCACACACACATAACATCACACACACACACACACACATACCACACACGCCACCACCACAAACATACACACATAACACATGCACACACACATACACACATACACACATACACACACGACACACACATAACACACACACATACACACATACCACACGCACACACACATACACACACAACATACACACATACACGCACACACACATACCACAGCACACACATACCACCACACATACCCACACGCACACACACATACACACATACCACATGCAACACACATACCCACACGCACACACACATACACACATACCCACACGCACACACACATACACACATACCGCACGCACACACACATACACACATACCCACACGCACACCCCCACACACATACCACATACCCACTACGCACACACACATACCCACACGCACACACACATACACACATACCCACACGCACACACACATACCCACACGCACACACACACATACACACATACCCACACACATACACACATACCCACACACATACACACATACCCACACGCACACACACATACACACCATACCCACACACATACACACATACCACTACCACACATACCACATACCCACACACATGACACAATACCCACACAACATACACACATACCCACACGCACACACACAATACCTACACACATACACACACGCACACACACATACACACATACCCACACATACCACATACCCACACACACATACCCACACACACATACCCACACGCACACACACATACCCACACACATACACACACGCACACACACATACACACATACCCACACACATACCCACACGCACGCACACACATACATACATACCCACACACATACACACATACCCACACATATACACACATACCCACACACATACACAATACCCACACGCACGCACACACATACACACATACACACATACACACACGCACGCACACATACACACATACCCACACACATACACACATACCCACACGCACACACACATACACATACCCACACACATACACATACCACAAACATACACACACACATATCCACACACATACACACGTACACATATCCACACAAATACACACACATACACACATACCCACACACATACACACATACCCACACACATACACACATATCCACACACATACACATACCCACACATCCACAACATACACACATATCCACACACATACATACATATCCACACACATACACACATACCCACACACACACACACACACACACACACACACACACACACAACACAATACCCACACACATACACACATACCCACACGCACACACATACACACATACCCACACATACACACCTACCCACACACATACACACATACCTACACACATACAAACATATCCACACACATACACACATACCCACACACATACACACATATCCACACACATACACACATACCCACACGCACACACACATATCCACACACATACATACACACACACCCCACACACACACACACACACATATACACACATACACACACATACCCACACATACACACAATGATCGTCCTAATAATCGTCTTCGGAAGAGTAAAAAAAACCCAAAAGAATCCAACTTCTTGGCAAGGTTTGGGTAGCATCCCAGAGATCTATTGTAGGCCTGACAGGCCAGTCACATGTCTGATTATCCCAGGGGTGAGGCAGTGGATTCGCTAGACGACCTGCAATGGAACCTTGCGGCTACCCAGCATCCAACTCGGCACTTTTGCCGTCTATTTTAACAGCTCCGTGTGGTATCAGTGTAAGGTAAGATAACTCCTCTTCGCCTCTCTCGGACATCTCCACTCTCCTAACGTGGTTATGTCCCCCGGCCGTATCATCGAGGGTTGGTGGTGGCTTAGTCCGGGTTGTTTCAGCTGAACCCAAATCCAAAAGCCTGACCAGAGTGCTACGCTTTATTTCTTCTTTTTTCCCTCTCTTTTTTGTTTCAAAGTGACTTAACTGAAGGCTGAAATTCAAAAAGAACTTAAAAGAAAAATTTTTATGCCGCCAAACGAAAGACAGAAAGAAACAAATTACAAGACAATTTGTAATCACTTCCTTTCCTTTGACGGCATAGTAATTTGTTCTGTTAAGTACCTAAAAAAATCTGCCACTTTCTTTTCTCTTTGTATCTTTTAATTTTGCTTGTGGCATAACAAATACGACTAGACCTGTACGTAAAAGCCTCTTCTTGAGAACTTAAAACCCAACACTGATACCATTTACCGTCATCAAGTATTTGAGAGAATGATTCGAGTTATTCTAGTCTGGTCAAAAAGCAAAAACAAAAACAACACACACACACACACACACACACACACACACACACACACACACACACACACACCACACACACACACACACACACACACACACACACACACACACACACAACACACACACACACACACACACACAGCGCGCGCGCGCGCGCGCGCGCGCGCGCGCACACATCCCTTTCTCTCTCTCTGTCTCTCTGTCAGGTTCACCTCAGACTCCAACTCGGAGTATTCCTTGATTCTTTCCACGGACACGATGTTGGTCTCCAGGTCACTCATCTGACGGACCATCCAGGTGAGGCAGGAGGAGATCTGATCGACACCACCATCATTAACACTGCCCTGTTAGACGTCTCCCACACAGACACAATGACCGACACCACCATCATTAACACTTTTAGACGTCTCCCACATAGACACAGTGACCGACACCACCATCATTAACACTGTTAGACGTCTCCCACAAGACACAGTGATCAACACACCATCATTAACACTGTTAGACGTCTCCCACACAGACACAGTGACCACACCACCATCATTAACATTGTTAAACGTCTCCCACACAGACACAGTGACCGACACCACCATCATTAACACTGTTAGACGTCTCCCACACAGACACAGTGACCGACACCACCATCATTAACACTGCCCTGTTAGACGTCTCCCACACAGACACAGTGATCAACACCACCATCATTAACACTGTTAGACGTCTCCCACAAGACACAGTGACACACCACCATCATTAACACTGCCCTGTTAGACGTCTCCCACACAGACACAGTGATCCGACACCACCATCATTAACATGTTAGACGTCTCCCACAAGACACAGTGATCAACACCATCATTAACACTGTGAGACGTCTCCCACACAGACACAGTGACCGACACCACCATCATTAACATTGTTAGACGTCTCCCACACAGACACAGTGATCAACACCACCATCATTAACACTGTTAGACGTCTCCCACACAGACACAGTGACCGACACCACCATCATTAACACTGCTGTTAGACGTCTCCCACACAGACACAGTGACTGACACCACCATCATTAACACTGTTGAGACGTCTCCCACACAGACACAGTGACCGACACCACCATCATTACATGTAGATCCCACACAGACCAGTACCACCCTGTTAACTGCTTTGACGTCTCCCACACAGACACAGTGACTGACACCACCATCATTAACACTGCCCTGTTAGACGTCTCCCACACAGACACAGTGACCGACACCACCATCATTAACACTGTTAGACGTCTCCCACAAGACACAGTGACGACACCACCATCATTAACACTGCCCTGTTAGACGTCTCCCACACAGACACAGTGACCACACCACCATCATTAACACTGCCCTGTTAGACGTCTCCCACACAGACACAGTGACCGACACCGCCATCATTAACACTGTTAGACGTCTCCCACACAGACACAGTGACCGACACCACCATCATTAACACTGTTAGACGTCTCCCACAAAGACACAGTGACCAACACCGCCATCATTAACACTGCCCTGTTAGACGTCTCCCACACAGATACAGTGATTAACACCACCATCATTAACACTGCCCTGTTAGACGTCTCCCACACAGACACAGTGACGGACACCACCATCATTAAACTGCCCTGTTAGACGTCTCTCACAAAGACACATTGATCAACACCATCATTAACACTGCCCTGTTAGACGTCTCCCACAAAGACACAGGTCTGTTGGTCAACTCTCACATTAAAAGAGTACTAGGTCTGTTGATTAACTCACACATTGAAAGTGGTCTGTTGACTTAACTGTCACTTTGAAAGAGGTCTGTTGATTTAAACTTATCTGAAACTTACAAAAGATGTCTGTTGATTAAATCCCACATTAACACAAGTCTGTTGATCAACTCCTACATTAAAAGAGGTCTGTTGATTAACTGTTACGTATCACCCATATTCATAGAGATCTGTTGAACAACCCTCGCAATAAATTAGCTCTGTGAGACATCCTCCATATCAAATCAAGGTCTGCTGGACCCCATCCATATACAAACAGGTGTTGCACAGATCTTCAACATCAAAAACAGGTCTGTTGAGCACTGTTGCACAGATCTTCAACATCAAAAACAGGTCTGTTGAGCACTGTTGCACATGTCTTTAACATCAAAAACAGGTCTGTTGAACACTGTTGCACACATCTTTAACATCAAAAACAGGTCTGTTGAACACTGTTGCACACATCTTTAACATCGAAAACAGGTCTGTTGAACACTGTTGCACACATCTTTAACATCAAAAACAGGTCTGTTGAACACTGTTGCACATGTCTTTAACATCAAAAACAGGTCTGTTGAACACTGTTGCACACATCTTAACAT
The DNA here is from genome assembly GCA_033310375.1 of Conus canariensis. NCBI lineage: Eukaryota > Metazoa > Mollusca > Gastropoda > Neogastropoda > Conidae > Conus > Conus canariensis. The sequence goes on along the minus strand of CM065748.1, from coordinate 35,467,215 downwards.
CAAAAACAGGTCTGTTGAGCACTGTTGCACATGTCTTTAACATCAAAAACAGGTCTGTTGAGCACTGTTGCACACAGTCTTTAACATCAAAACAGGTCTGTTGAACACTGTTGCACAGATCTTTAACATCGAAAAAGGTCTGTTGAAGCACTGTTGCACATGTCTTAACATCAAAAACAGGTCTGTTGAACACTGTTGCACATTCTTTAACATCAAAAATAGGTCTGTTGAACACTGTTACGCAGATCCTTAACATCAAAACAGGTCTGTTGAACACTGTTGCACACTTCTTTAACATCAAAAACAGGTCTGTTGAACACTGTTGCACATGTCCTTTAACATCGAAAAACAGGTCTGTTGAATACTGTTGCACATGTCTTTAACATCAAAAACAGGTCTGTTGAACACTGTTGCACATGTCTTTAACATCAAAAAACAGGTTGTTCAGCACTGTTGCACAGATCTTCAACATCGAAAAACAGGTCTGTTGAGCACTGTTGCACACATCTTAACATCAAAACCAGGTCTGTTGAGCACTGTTGCACATTCTTTAACATCAAAAAAGGTCTGTTGAGCACTGTTGCACAGATCGTTAACATCGAAAACAGGACTGTTGAACACTGTTGCACATGTCTTCAACATCACAAACAGGTCTGTTGAGCACTGTTGCACATGTCTTTAACATCAAAACAGGTCTGTTGAACACTGTTGCACATGTCTTTAACATCAAAACAGGTCTGTTGAACACTGTTGCACACATCTGTAACATCAAAAACAGGTCTGTTGAGCACTGTTGCACATGTCTTTAACATCAAAAACAGGTCTGTTGAACACTGTTGCACACATCTTTAACATCAAAAACAGGTCTGTTGAGCACTGTTGCACATGTCTTTAACATCAAAAACAGGTCTGTTGAACACTGTTGCACACATCTTTAACATCAAAAACAGGTCTGTTGAGCACTGTTGCACATGTCTTTAACATCAAAAACAGGTCTGTTGAACACTGTTGCACACATCTTTAACATCGAAAACAGGTCTGTTGAACACTGTTGCACATGTCTTTAACATCAAAAACAGGTCTGTTGAACACTGTTGCACACATCTTTAACATCGAAAACGGTCT
>CM065748.1:35438590-35456090 GCA_033310375.1 Conus canariensis | reverse complement strand
GGCGGCGATCACCATGCGTATCCAGTACACCACGTTGTTGATGACTACAGTCAGCACTGCAAAGGGGCCGCAGGGTCTGGTGAGGCTTTAGCATTGGGCAGGTTTGACACACACACACAAATTTTAAATAAATGTTAGCAAACCGCCCCCCCCAAAAAAAAAGTGGACAAACGAATCACAAGACAAAATACGCCGCGTTTCGACCTCTTAGCTCGTTTTCATTCAACGCCTATCTTGCGCTGAAGTGATTGAAGATAAGTGACTGCTCGTTCGTTTTCGTTGTTCTAATTGTTTTGTATCTTGCCTGAAGAAGACATAAGAGGTCGAAACGCGTCGTGTTTTGTCTTGTGATTCATTTATCCACGGTTTTTTTTTTTTTTTTTTTTTTTTTTTTTGCGGTTCGTTAACATTTATTTACGATTTGTTTATATTTCCGCCTGCAGTCGTTTCACTTGCAACACACACGCGCACTCACACACACACACACACACACACACACACACACACACACACACACACACACACACACACACACACACACAAAACGAAGAAAAAACAAAGACACGAACAAACAAAGAAAATCAAAAACAAACGAACAAACAAAGACACAAACAAAACAACACAAAACAAAGACACAAACGCACAAAACAAAACAAATAAAGACACAAAGAGACAAAAATACGCACACAAAATCCAACACAAAACAAAACAAAGACAAAAACGAAACAAAAACTACAAACAAACAAAACTCCTAGCGCTGGAACGTATACACAGACACTGGCGCCAAGAAACGAACAGACAGACAGACTCCGACAGAAACTCTCTTGACTGACTGAGAGCGGTTTATCGGCGGTCAGTCAAGAATGTTTCTATCGGAGTCTGTCTGACTTTGGTTGTACTGTTTCTGTCCGTCTGTCTGTCTTTCTGTCTATCTTGTCTGTCTCTCCCTCCTACCTTTTCTCTCTCTCCTCTCTCTCTCTCTCTCTCTCTCTCTCTTTTCTCTCCTCTCTCTCTCTCTCTCTCTCTCTCTCTCTCTCCTCTTCTCAAGGTGAAAACAGAATGTCAAAATGACACGCATGCTCACTCTCTTCCATGCACACGCACACGCGCGCGCGCGCGCGCACCAACACACACACACACACCACACACACACACACACACACACACACACACACACACACACACACACACGCCACGTACAAAGGGACTCAACTCACGCTGGAGGATTCCGAACACGCCAAACACCGTCAGGTAGTAGTCGTTCTTGGCGGAGATCTGGCCGAGTTCGGCCGGGTCGGGGTCGTTGGTGGCGTTGAAGGAGGTCAGGAAGGGGTCATCTGTCCAGCGGCTCAGCCAGAAGTTGGAGCCCGCGCTGGCCACTTGAAAGGCGAGGAAGAAGAGCATGGACAGGGAGAAGGGCACCACACCGGCTGAACGCAGATAGGCCAGGAACACGTCCCGTTTGACCTGCAAGAGGGGGAGGCGGGATTGGGGGATAGGAGAGAACAAGGAGCGCGGGGGTTGGGGGGGGGGGGAGAGGGGGGGTGGGGGTAGAAAGAACAATGGGGAGGTGGGGGGACGGGGGGGGGGGAGGAGGAGGGGTTGGGGGTAGAAAGAACAAAGGGGAGGTGGGGGGACCGGGGGGGGGGGGGAGGAGGGGTGCAGAAGGGCGAGAGGTGAATGTGTCGTTGGAAAAGCTTTCGTGATGATGATGATGATGATGATGATGATGATGGTGATGATGATGATGGTGACGATGATGATGATGATGATGATGATGATGATGATGATGATGATGATGATGATGATGATACACAGTATTAGCAGCAGAAGTAGGCAGAGGAATATGGTAGCTGCAGTAGAAACTGTCGTAGTTCTGGTAGTAGGAGAGACAGCAGTGTTTCGGTAGGAGAACCAAAACAAAACATATAAACCACTGTTGGTAATGGATGACAGGGGTTAAAAAAAAACTATCTTAATTACCTAACTTTGTGGTACTTTATACATAAATTGACTCTCAAACTTTAGCAGGTATAAACAGACAAAGGGCTGAATTCATTTTTCTCTGCTCTTTCTTTGTTTTCCTTTTTTGTTGAAAAGAGTATTTATACACAATTTTTTTTCATGACATACGCCAGCACTGGAAAGAATAAATGAGTCCTATGACAGACTTTATTGCAATAGGAAATTTAAGACAATTCCTAATGTTAAACTGTATGACATCTTAGAGATCAAAAGATATGCAGGAATTCTTTGGAGTAAATTTTGCATGGGTGTGTTAGGAATAGCAGTACATAGAATATAGAATATTGTCATGATCAGAATGAAATGATTTGTTCATTGTGAAAAGGAGCGGTTGAAAATGAAGGTAATTTTGTGGTATGTTGGCAAGGTCTCCAAGTCTTTAGTAAAAAAACAACATTAAACCTGTCAGAAAGCAAACAAACAATAACAAAAAATACTCTCTTTTCTCTTACACTGCTTCTGTCAATTGAAGAAATGACTCCAGGGAAAGTCTTGGCATATCTTTACAAGGCCTTTAAAGACGCCAAAGTGTCAAAGCTTTGAACATATTTTGAAGTGATATCGAAAATTATTTTGTTAGAAAAATTTGAAATGTGATTAATAGCGAACCGCCAAGAAAACGTGGACAAACGAACCACAACACAAAACACAACGCGTTTCGACCTCTTAGGTCTTCTTCAGGCAAGACGCAAAACACTCAAGACAACAAAAATGAACGAGCAATCACTTGTTCACTTCAGCGCAAGATGGGCCACCAACGCCCATCTTGCGCTGAAGTGAATGAAGATAAGTGATTGCTCGTTCATTGTCGTTGTCCTGAGTGTTTTGCGTCTTGCCTGAAGAAGACCTAAGAGGTCGAAACGCGTTGTTTTGTCTTGTGATTCGTTTGTCTGCGTTTTCTTGGCGGTTCGCTATTAATCACATTGAAGAATTGTTTAGATTTCCGCCTGCAGTCGCCTCACTTTGCAACTAGATCTGTTTTGTTAGAATCATACTAATGTGAATTGACTGTTTTTCTTCCCTAGTGCGTCTCTTTCGGTGCATGCATTGTACTTGTATATGTACAGCTGCTCCTGTGGACACTGTACAGCTGCTCCTGTGGACATTGTCTATGTATGTACAGCTGTTCCTGTGGACACTGTCTATGTATGTACAGCTGCTCCTGTGGACACTGTCTATGTATGTACAGCTGCTCCTGTGGACACTGTCTATGTATGTACAGCTGTTCCTGTGGACACTGTCTATGTATGTACGGCTGCTCCTGTGGACACTGTCTATGTATGTACAGCTGCTCCTGTGGACACTGTCTATGTATGTACGGCTGCTCCTGTGGACATTGTCTATGTATGTACGGCTGTCCCGTGGACATTGTCTATGTATGTACGGCTGCTCCTGTGGACATTGTCTATGTATGTACAGCTGCTCCTGTGACACTGTCTATGTATGTACAGCTGCTCCTGTGGACACTGTCTATGTATGTACAGCTGCTCCTGTGGACACTGTCTATGTCCATGAACAGTAACGGTTCATTGTCAGACCCTTAACACCAAGAGCCTCGCACAGAATAAATTCATGTTTATTTTCGCTCACTTTATTTCATCCCTCTCTTCTCTCTCTTTGTGTATATGTATCTGAGTGAATGAGTGAGTGAATGAGGTGTGTGTGTTGTGTGTGTGTGTGTGTGTGTGTGTGTGTGTGTGTTGTGTGTGTGTGTGTTGTGTGTGTTTGTGTGTTTTGTGTGTATGTGATGTGTATGTGTGTGTGTGTGTGATGTGTGTGTGTGCGTGTGTGTGTGTATGTGTGTGGTGTGTGTGTGTGTGTGTGTGTGTGTGTGTGTGTGTGTTGTGTGTGTGTGTGTGTATGTGTGTGTGTGTGTGTTGTGTGTGTTGTGTGTGTGTGTGTGTGTGTGGTGTGTGTTGTGTGCTGTGTGTGTGTGTGTGTTGTGTGGTGTTGTGTGTGTGTGTGTGTGTGTGAAGTGGATGAGAGAGAGAGAGAGGAGAGTAGAGAGAGAGGAGAGAGAGAGAGATGCACAATCAGAGACGTAGATACTTTATTGCAGAAGTTGAACTTTCGATAATATGAATTTGAAACCATGACTTTTTGTAAAAATCACGATCTTAGACCTCCTTTTGAGCAATGCAATAAGTAACAGCTCATCTCTTCTCTCTCCTCTTCTCCTCTCTCTCTCTCTCTCTCTCTCTCTCTCTCTCTCTCTCTCTCTTCTTCTTTTTTTATTTTTCTCCAGTGCCATTCTCCGGGCTTACCTTCCCTTTCTCCATGGTTTCATCCTGAGTTAAGCGCCCCTTTTCAGAATCGTCCTCATCGGCCTCGGCATCGTCTTCTGTCGGCTTTGTTCTGGCGGTCTGTTCAAGGCGTGAGCGACTATACTTCCTGCACACACACACACACACACACACACACACACACACACACACACACACACACACACACACACACAGACATCCCTCTCAAACCACTGACCTCAGCTTTCCCTCACACCAGTCAGGGTCCCCTTTACTACATGGAGTACAGAGAAGATTGTCATGCCGTCATTTACTACAGGGACTACAGAGAAGATTGTCAAGCCGTCATTTACTACAGGGACTACAGAGAAGATTGTCAAGCCGTCATTTACTACAGGGAGTACAGAGAAGATTGTCAAGCCGTCATTTACTACAGGGAGTACAGAGAAGATTGTCAAACCGTCATTTACTACATGGAGTACAGAGAAGATTGTCAAGCCGTCATTTACTACAGGGAGTACAGGGAAGGTTGTCAAACCGTCATTTACTACATAGTGTACAGAGAAGATTATCAAACCGTCATTTACTATAGGGAGTACAGAGAAGATTGTCAAGCCGTCATTTACTATAGGGAGTACAGAGAAGATTGTCTAGCCGTCATTTACTACATGGAGTACAGAGAAGATTGTCAAGCCGTCATTTACTACAGGGACTACAGAGATGGTTGTCAAATCGTCATTTACTACATGGAGTACAGAGAAGATTGTCAAACCGTCATTTACTACAGGGAGTACAGAGAAGATTGTCAAGCCGTCATTTACTACAGGGACTACAGAGAAGATTGTCAAGCCGTCATTTACTACATGGAGTACAGAGAAGATTGTCAAGCCGTCATTTACTACAGGGAGTACAGAGAAGATTGTCAAGCCGTCATTTACTACAGGGACTACAGAGAAGATTGTCAAGCCGTCATTTACTACAGGGACTACAGAGAAGATTGTCAAACCGTCAGAATCCGCCCCCACGAGTGGTTCGAACTCTGTCAGCTCCGCTGGAAATCGCTATGATCACTTATAACGAACAAGGAGGGTAACTCCTGCTCCCATGATGAACTACGTACACGCTCAGAACTCCGAACGAATGCTATTTACGACCCCGAATCGCCTGGCAAAAATGACAACACAGAGCACACAGGACAAACAAGGAGACATCCTCCGGAAAGGATGTTTCAAGCTTACCCGTATTCCCCCCTTGTACTGGACATATCTACACAGCAATAACAAATGGAGACATGAAAAAAACTAAATTAACATGTATTCAAGACTGGCTTATCCAAGAAAAACAAACGAAGAAAACAACAACAAAAAATTCAAGAAAGAAAGAAAGAAAAGAAAAGACGGGCACAGCCTTTTCGATCTTGAATCTTGTTGCCAACTAACACACAGACGGACAGTAACAAAGACCGATAACCGCGGTTTGGTTTTGCCGTTTGTGTATGCCCCGCTTCTCTCCCCTCCTTCCCTCCCAGTCATGAAGGTAGGAGGAGAGCTGGTTTAGAACTGGTCTGACGGTTGTCAGTTCGCGCCACTCATCTCATGGGGGTCGGATTATTATGGCTGGAACAGCCTCTCTGTCAGCCCAGCAGTAAATGGGTGCCTGATTTAGTTCAGGGAAGCTAAATGCGGCAGAAGGAGAGGCAGGTCTCTGCCTTCTATACGACCTTGTCCTACATACCGTGAATCTCTTAAGTCCACTGCCACTATGGGAGTTAGGATTATTATTTCTTTCCTTAGGACAGTTAATTGTGGTGAAACGTTGCAAATATAGCAATCCCACCTTCTTCCTAACTTTGTATGGAAAACTGTAGACAATATTAAAAGGGAAAGGAGAAAAGGGAAGGAAAAACATTTTTTCTTTCATTCTTTCTTTATTCATTTCTTCTTTCTTTCCCCCTTGAGATCAATGTGTAAAACTTTTTTTTAGGATCAGTTTCAGTTTCAGTTTCATCAAGGAGGCGTCACTACGTGCGGACTAGTCCATATACGCTACACCACATCCGCTAAGTTTTTAGACCACACTACGCATAATTTGAAGCTGATGGATATATGAATTAACAACAAAGATGAGACAATTGAAGAAGAGGGTCTCGTGGCTACGACTCAGCGGATGTCTGACCTACGCATTAGCCCAACGTGCTGGTCAGACCTTGAGTGCCTACCTACCATTTTTTTTCCAGTTATTGTGAGAAAACAGTGGTTAATGATTAACACACATTAAATTCAGATTTAATTGTTAAAGGGAATGTTGTCCTTGTTTGTATTGTGAAGATATTGATGTCACATGTATTCAGGGAATACAGAATCTTCCATGCAATGGAAAGAAAGCAGCAAAGGGGTTTTATCCTTTCATTTGCAGAGCGATGACGTTACGCATGTGTAGACTCACAAATGGGAGTGGGGAGTGGGGTGGAGAGGGTCATGTGCCATCAAGTTTTCATATACGTTGATGTGGGGGATCGGAAAATTTACGTACCACACTTCCCCCACGAAAAGGCACTGCCGGGAATCCATTGAGATGATGTTTAAAAGAAAAAAAATAAAAAACAAGAAAGGAACGCAACACTTTGTTTGAAAAAATGAAATTGAAAAATAGATCATCAATGTCACTCATTTTATATCCACCTACTGTCTTCCGTTCAGCTCCAGTGGCAAGTTACTGCAGATTTCACCCCAATTCTGAGCGGATAAACGCTCCAAGTTTCCGTCCGCGGGTGATGAAGAATGGCTTCTTCCCATGCACTGGGAGAGAATGAAACGACCTTCCAGCTGAGGCAGTGACATCAGCCTTGCTGGGAGGGCTTCAAATCCTGGATGCAACCCACCTCCCCCCCTTCCCCACCCCCTCTCCTGTATCCCCTCACCCCTCACCCGCACCTGTTGTCCTTCCCACGCAGTAAGGAGAAGGGTCTACCTTGGCCCCTCCCAGAGGCTTGAACATATTACTGGGTGGTCCCAAGCCTTTCTTCCCTTCCCCACCCACTTCAAGCTGTTGATCCAGGCAGCATCTTCATATAGATTATGTTATCACCGGAAATCCTTTTTTTAGTGCCAGAATCTTCAACTGGTTGAAGGTGGACAGCTAAGAAAGAAGATCAATATGCGTTGCTGTTTTTCTACGATGTTTTTCTGCGATGTTTAGAAACATTAACCGTATTCAAACAAAAACAAAACGTGGCGTGGGTTTTGTTTGTTTGTTTGTGGGGTGAGGGGTGAGGGTGGGGAGGAGTAGGGGTGAAGGGCTACACATACGCTTACATACCCCATAAAGTTTGCATATTACATTCACACACAAAAAAAAACCTCGGTGAACGTGGGGGAACTCTCGCAAAGGGGTGGGGTGGGCGCGGTGGTCATGGTGGTGTTTTTGAGCAAACGCACGTTGTACGGCCTGCTTCAGCGCAAAACTGTATACTAATGTGACAGACAAAATGCACAATGACCTTTCTCTCTTACCTTTTAGAAATCATTTTGTATTGTCCGAATGCATTCATTCCTTATTGTGAAGCTGCAAATACTGTCGCACCTTCGTTATTCTCCTGCTCATGTCTCATCGCCTCTTGTCATTTTGTTTTTCAAAATCACGTTAGAGACAGCTTAGAAGATCGTAGGTGGCAATAATAGGGCTGTTTCGTCATCAAAAGCGAACTCTCTCTCTCCCTCTCACGTGCACGCGCGCATATGCATGCACACACACACACACACACACACACACACACACACACACACACACACACACCACGCACGCACGCACGCACGCACACACACCTCCGTCTAGCCTGGACCAGCTGGTTCAGATCATCACCAGAGGTGGCGCCATCTGAAGTGGCGGTGTCCACGTCTGATCGGATTTTGGTCATCATGGATGAAACTGAAAATGAACAAGACGGCAAGGTCAGGCACACAAACCACGGAAAGTCTGAAAAAATGGAAAGAACACTACATGTAAATAAAGGCTAACTAAGTAAAAGTTAAAATTAAGTCCAGTAACCAGCCGCCGTGGCGAAGTGGTTAGCGTCGCGGACTCCCGGCTGGGAGGTCGTGGGTTCGAGTCCCATCAGAAGTCATGCGGGTTTTTCTGCCCCGACCGGCTCCTACCCAGAGTTGAGTTGCTACGGACTCAGTTGGGAAGACTGGGATCACACAGTCGAGTTTCATCCACTTAATGGATGCGTTTCTGAGAGTGTGGCTTAAATTTCCTGACCAACACTGCAGGTGCCTGTATCTCTCGGGCCTGGTTGACGCCGGGATATATTATGAAAGGAAGCGTAGAGTACAGCCCTGTCATGTAGTCTCAGACCGAAATGGAAATCCGTAGCATCATCTTAATCATCCTCATTCTCATCGATCAGCATTTAAAAAAAAAGTCTCAAATTCTGTGGCCCTTCATGCTCTGCTCTCATGGTGACCTCAGTTTCGATGTCCTCTCCACGTCTGTGGCCTTGCTTTGGTTCCGTCGGGGTCACCGGTATCGGCGAGTCCATGGGGGCTGTCGTTGGACGGACGTGGTGGCGCCCTCCGGAGGGAGAGCTCACTCACGCCGGCTCCGCGACTAAGCAATTATTGTCGTCAGTAGGGGGCTTAGTAGGTGGTGTCCTGCGTATGTTAGATCAGAACAGGCGCCACTGAACACCACCGAAGTGACTCGGCAGCAGTGCAGTGTCTCTTCCGGTGGGTTGCCTCTTGACGACTTGATATTGACTGCTCCCTGTGGATTGCCGGTGCCGGGGCTGTGGCGGGGCCGACCGGGCTGTGGCTGTGGACGGGGTGTCGGAATGAGCGGCGTGGGTGCACTGCCTCTGAGGTGGCGCAGAGGTTGGGACAGCAAAAAAAAAAAAAAAAAAAAAAAAAAAAAAAAAAAATTTAGTCCAGTACATATATGAACAATGGAAAGTTTTTTAAAAAATGGAAAGAACACTAGATGTAAATAAAGGCTAAGTAAAAGTTAAAATCAAGTCCAGTACACATATGAACCACGGAAAGTTTTTAACAAAAAATGGAGAGAGACAACATGTAAATAGAAGCTAAGTAAAAGTTCAAATTAAGTCCACACAAATGAACCACGGAAGTTTTAAAACAAAGAAAGAACACTACATGTGAATAAAAGCTAGCTGGCTAAAAGTTGAAACAAAGTTCAGTACAAACAACAACACGCTTAAGCTTCACCTACCCCTACCCTACGTACATTACACCGTACTCCACAAACTTCACATTGCAACTCTTGGGTCTTCTGCAGGCTGTCCTAAATGTTATTTGTTTTGCTGAAGAAGACCAAGAGGTCGAAATGCAATGTTTGTCTTAACTCTTTGCTGTAGCCTTGGCGTCACTACCCCTCTCTTCTAACGTTCTTCATTCCCTCAGTCACTCGTTTGAAACTAGTATGGGCAGCAGCGAAAATTACTGCAACCGGAGCGTCTTCTGAGCGAAAATATAAGTAAGTGCCCTGTAGCAGAAGACCCAACAAAAAAAAAAAAGAGGTTAAATCGAATGAGTGTTAGAATAACGTATCCTGCTTTTGCTGCAGTAGGTCCGATCTGTGCTAGACCACACACCACACACACACATCAAAACCGGGTCAGAATGTATCATGATTCCATTGCTCCTAGGGATCCAGCTTTGAAATGCGTGCTGGAAACATTTTAGAAAAAAAAAATTCTGGAGTTTCAGATACTCACCACGCCAGCTAATAAACAGGCTGAGCCCCGGTTTTTTGGGATGGGGGGGTTGTGGCGGAAAATATGCAAATATCATCCTTTCAGTAGCATAAAACCACAACCACCCCCCCCCCTCCGACCAAAATATAAAAAAAAAAAAAAATTTCAATCGAAGTGGAGTGTTAGAAAACGTATCTCTTAGCATGCAAAAGGTCCCGATCGTGTTGCTAGAACCCACACACACACACACACAACAAAACAGAAGCGGGTCAGAATGTATCAGTATTCCATTGCCTGTCCATGAGGGATACAGTCTATTAGAAAATGCGTGCTGGAAACATTTTAGAAAAAAAAAATTCTGGATGTTTTCTAGATACTCACTCACGCCAGCTAATAAACATGGACACACTTAATTCATTTCATCAATGTAGCTTACCTTATTCACGGATTATAATTTCTTTGATTTATAAGATCAAATTGAATGCTTTTAAGACAAAGTTTTGTAAGAACATAACATGCCTTTGTGGCGGAAAAAATACAAATGATCACATCCTTTTCAATGTGAGCACTTAAAACCTTACCAACCATCCCTACCTAAATGTTCTCTGCATCAAGTTGTTTCAGATTTATCACTGATGTGTAAAAAATGCAGTTTCATTACATCAAAGTCCCACTTTTTTTCTGTTCTGTAAACTGGAACCGATGTTGAGTGTTTTGATCAGTAGTTCTTTGTTAGCTCATAGTTGTTTATTTCATTGTTGCTGTTGCTGTTTTTCTTCAAAGCCTTTGAAGATATTACTTAATACCTCTACCCCCCCCCCCCCCCCCCCCACCTTTCCCTCTAACATTGTCTAATATCACTTAACGTGGATAGACGTTAACCTGAAGAAGAACAAAACCAAACCCGAAAGACACCCTGCCACCCCTACTGGTGAAGAAAGAAGTGGAGACAAAACAAGCCACCCGAGGAGACAAAAACACCAGAGCACACACCCGAGGAGACAAAACAAGCCACCCGAGGGAAGCCACCAAAAACAAGCCACCCGAGGGGGACGAGACGAAAGTAAGGCGTGGCAATGGAACGATAAGAGACACGGGCTAAACCAGGCGTCACCATGTCGGTTGTTGATTTTGTTTTCTTCTTTTTCTAACAGGACCATGGAAATCCTCTGGAAACGAGACTCAAATGGTCGAGGCGGATGAGAGGTCAGAAAGTTCAGTTGTCAGTTTTTTTTTTTTTTTTTTTTTTTTTTTATGAAGAAAGAAAGGACGAGTTCTACCAGACTCACACGTAACATACAAGAATTAACTTTGCAAACATACACATACACGCATCAACAGACACACGCACGCATGTATGCATGCAGGCACGCGCACGCGCACACATATACATGCACGCACACAGACAAACATTTTCAAACACACACATATACGAACTGATTTCGCAAGAATTGTATGTGCATTAAACGTCAGAGAGGGTGAGCGAGCGAGCTAGCGAGCGAGCAAGCTAGCGAGCGAGAAAGAGAAGAGAGAGAGAGAGAGAGAGAGAGAGAAGAGAGAGAGAGAGAGAGACAGACAGACAGATTTCAGAGAGAGGAGAGAGAGAAGAAGAGAAGACAGACAGACAGACAGACAGACAGATTTCAGAGAGAGAGAGAGAGAGAGAAGACAGACAGACAGAGAGAGAACAGAGAGAGAGAGAGACAGAGAGACAGACAGATTTCAGAGAGAGAGAGAGACAGAGAGAGAAAAGAAGAGACAGATTTCAGAGAGAGAGAGAGAGAGAGAGAGAGAGAGAGACAGATAGAGAGAAAGAGAGAGAGAGAGAGGAAGAGAGAGAGAGAAGAGAGAGAGAGAGAGAGAGAGAGAGAGAGAGAGAGAGAGAGAGAGATTCAGAGTCAGATGTTGTATTCTTTTAGGCCATGGCCCCACGGAAGGGAGATATACATACACACAATAAAATCGCACCACCAAGTTCATGACGGTCATTACATTGCACAAACGCTTCACCTTTTGAAAGCTTTGTACAAATAAACTGCAAACTGTTTTACAATGCTTATATTCTTAGATGACAGTAACAAACAAAGCCTGAACAGGCAAGGTTTTGTATAAAAATTTCCGTGAAATGAATTTTCGTCTTATATATTGTAATTGTGGACAAGTTAATGCAAAATGCACTTTATCTTCTCTTGACAGTCGACATAATGAACACAACAGATCAGAGGCATTTAAGAGAGAGAGAGAGAGAGAGAGAGAGAGAGAGAGGAGAAGAGACAGAGAGAGAGACAGAGAGAGAGACAGAGAGAGAGAGGACAGAGAGAGAGAGAGACAGAAGAAGAAGACAGACAGACAGAAGACAGACAGAGAGAGGAGAAGACAGAGAGAGAGAGAGAGAGAGAGAGAGAGAGAGAGAGAGAGAGAGAGAGAGAGAGGAGAGAGAGAGAGGTGAGGGGCAGGGGAACGGAAGGAAATTTCGAAACAATCAAACTAGGGAAGGGAGAGGGGAGACAACCCACGCCCACTCACTCTCAGGGTCTTCCTCGTCCTCGGACTCTGCCTTCTCCTGCAGGTAGGCCTTGAGGAACTGCGCGAAGGGGCCGTTGTGGGACAGCAGCTGGTCGTAGGTGCCCTGTTCCGTCACCGCCCCGTCCGACATCACCAGGATCTCGTCCACGATGGGCAGCCAGTGGATCCCATGCGTCACCAGAATCCGCGTCTGATCCACACGTCATCAAAATCAGTTAGTTAATTAATCCCTCCCCCCTGACCGTCAGTCAGTCACCTTTAGATCAGTCAAGCAGTCACGCTTTGTATTATAGGTTAGGACACTAAAACCAGCAAGGCAATATCCATCTGAAGATAGAAAAGACTGACAATGTATGGTGAGTGTGAGTCGCATCCGAAAAGATGTCCTGTATGGAGAGCTTGCCTCAGGGCACAGAAGCATGGGCCGCCCACAGCTGAGATACAAAGACGTTTGCAAAAGAGACATGAAGGCGATTGAGATCAACGCTGAGTCCTGGGAGGACCTCGCAGCAGACCGCAACAGCTGGAGAAGCAGTCTCAAGAAACAGCTGCAGGTTGGCGAAGACAAACTAATAGCTGCTGCAGCAGAAAAGAGAGCCCGCAGAAAGGGCATGACAGCCAACAAACCAGTGTCAACATACAGATGTGACTGCTGTGACAGAGACAGCCACTCTCGCATCCACAGCCACAGCCACAGGCGACGCTGCTTGGGTCGAGCAGACAGCCCGGACAGATAGCTAAATCTTAGGTCAGATATGATCGAAGGAGGCCTACTATACTATACTGTCTGTGGTAATGATGTAATTGTGCTAGGTATTTTCACAGTCAGTTTAAGGAGGGCTTCTTTCATGTCTAAGGAGTCCTTTGTCTTTGTTAACTCTATGCAGTGTGAGGATGGTGTCGTTTGTGCCTAAGGATCCTTTCAGGTCCTATGTCCTTGCTAATGATAAAACATGTCCAAGTCATTTCAATACCTTCGTTTTAACGAAGATTTGCCTCATCTTCACAGGGTCGCTTTGGGTCCTTATGTCCTTGCAAATGATGTACTTGTTATTTTCACGCGTTCAATTTAAGGTTGATCTGCCTCATCTTCAACACGATTTGAGGAAGGTTTACCTTGTTTTGAGGTGAGTTGTTTTGCGTCATGTTTCCTGTTAACGAAGTCGTTTGCACACACTTGATTTAAGGATAGTTTCATGGGTCCTTTTAGGACACTATGTCCCTTGTCACGTTTATAATCTTCAAAGCCATTTTCACGCGCACAGGTAAGCGGTTTATCCATACTGTTAACCTAAAGCTGCTTTTGGTGTACTTTTCAACGAGAATGAACTTTCCTTTCTACAAAGAGTGTCTAGGTGGGGATGGGATAAGGGAGTAGTGGGGGTGGGTGGGGTGGAGAGGGGGACGTTGGAGAGAGAGAGAGAGAGAGAGAGAGAGAGAGAGAGAGAGAGAGTGTGTGTGTGTGTGTGTGTGTGTGTGTGTGTGTGTGTGTGTGTGTGTTCATTTTGTCTTCACCTACCATCACACTGCAGAAATTTCATTCAGGTAGTAACCACCTGACTGTACATTAACTAAGGTAAACATAGCTTCTTCCTGTCTCAAATTACTTTCAAACACGATTCATCAGCATTCTGTGACACAAACTTATGCTCTCTGGCCGATTTTTTTTTTTTTTTTTTTTTTTTTTTCGAAGTTTCCGGGAAAGTTGTCGAAGAAGCAGACAAAGCCAACGGAATTCTGCGCGTATGTCAGCAAGAGTTGTCGCTCTTTGGTCAAACCTCTCCGCCCCCCCTCCCCCCCCCCCCCCCCCCCCCCCCCCCCCCCCCCCCCCCCTTCCCCGGGCTATGTATGCACTTGCCGCTTAAGAACTTCGTCTTTAGAATTCTTTTCTAATTATTTTTTTCTTCTTCTAGAACATGGTATTTTCACCAAACGGGTGAACAGACTACAGCAAAGTCGTATGGGTAAACAGATCTGTCTCTCACCTTGTTCTTGAGGACCCCGTGTGGCCCCATGACTTTGTTGAAGATGTGCTTGCCCACGTGGGAGTCCACAGCGCTGAGGGGGTCGTCAAAGAAGTAGATGTTGCTGTTGCTGTACACCGCCCTGGCCAGGCTCACCCTCTGCTTCTGCCCCCCACTCAGATTGATGCCCTGGGCAAAAAGTTCACAGTTGTTGAGGTGGGTTTGATCGTTCGTTTGGTTTTTGTTGCTGTGGTTGTAGTTGTTTGTTTCTTTGACCGGGTTTGTTTCTCATTTGTTCATTTATTCCTTCATCCTTTGCTTTGTTCGTTCATTGGTTCATTCATTCATTCAGCGAGTCAATAAGTCATTTGCTCATTCTTCCATACAAGTGAGTGAGCGAATCTAACGGTTGATGAAGTGGTTACTTAATCGTATGACTGGCTTGTTAGTTAATACCTTGACTGCTTATCGTTTTACATACTATTGTTTACATCTTGTTATTTGTGAAATAATTAGTTAGTTAGAAAGGTAAATAGGTGGTATATTAATTACTTATAAAATTAAATCATGAAAAGCAGGAACGGAAAAGTCAGATGTGTCATTAATCTATTGATTTATTTATTCATTCTTTTTCATGTATTTATTGACACACCGCCTATCTCATCGGGCGCGATAATTTTGTTCACATATTTAATGGGAGTTTTGCTCGCAAATTACTTTAAACTTTGGATTAAAAAAAAGCAAACCCTTCTTTCCTTTACCGTGTATTCTGACAGTGGTGTGTATGTGTGTGTGTGTGTGTGTGTGTGTGTGTTGTGTGTGTGTGTGTGTGTGTGTGTGCGAGCGCGAGTGTGTGTATATGTGTGTGTAGGTGCGATGTGCGTGTGTGAGTGTGTGTATGTGTGTGTGTGTGTGTGTGTGTGTGTGAGAGAGGAGAGAGAGAGAGAGGAGAGAGAGAGAGAGAGAGTGGGTGTATAAACCAGAGGGAAGGAAAGAGAAAAAAAAAGAGAGAGAGAGAAACATAGAGAGGCAGAAAAGCAAAGGACCATACAGACTGAGGACGAACTTGACGAACGACACATGAAATCTACGAACACACACAACGCACACACACACACACACACACACACACACACACACACACACACACACACACACACAACACGCATACACACACACACACTCACTCACTCACTCACACACACACACACACACACACACACACACACACACACACACACACACACACACACTCATTCACTCACACTCACTCCACACACACACACACACACACACACACACACACACACACACTCACTCACTCGCGCGCGCACGCACGCACGCACGCACGCACGCACGCACGCACGCACACGCACACACACACACACACACACACACACACACACACACACACACACACACACCTTCTCCCCAATCTCCGTCATGTCCCCAGCAGACAGGATCTCCAGGTCCCTCTTCAACGCGCATGTGCGCAACACCTGTTTGTACTTCCGGTCTTCAAAGCGCCTCCCGAACAGGATGTTGTCTCGCAGCGTTGCATTCTGGATCCATGCTTGCTGCGGCACATAAGCCACTGAACTCTGGGAGACAGAAATAACAGCGGCACATAAGCCACTGAACTGTGGGAGACAGAAATAACAGAACACATACCAAATGAAGGGATAAAGTGAAAGCGATAAGAATTTCTGACCACAAAAAAGTATTTGGTAAAAAGTGACTCTGAACTCCGGGAAAAGTGAGACATGGTCATAAAGAAGAAGAGGAAACACAGACCTTTCAGAAAGAAACAGGTTAACTGGATAAAGAAACGCATTTCTCTGAAAAAAGTATGTGTTTAAAAAGAAACACTAATCTCGGGGGGGGGGGGGGGGGGGGGGGCAAAGTTACTTCATGAAAAAGAGATACATGCTTTTGACAAAAAGAGACGAAGGTCTCCGATAAACAGAGACAAAGATCTTTTACAGACAAAAAGACGTTAGCTGGTCGGAAGAAAATGTAGACACTCGACAAAAAGTGACAAAGTCATCTGGTGAAAAGAGATAAGGCTTTTGATTTTTTTTAAAAGTAAACAGAGACATGTGAACACCACTGATATGGAAGACCTATTTTACATCTTTAGATGCTTCACAATGAATGGTGTTTATCATTTTGCGACAGAAGCTTGTAATTTCGAAAGGCACTGCCAATAACCAAGCCTTAAAACTGAAGGCACAAACGTTCAAATTCTGTCAGAAAATAAGCCCGAAAACTGTCTTAGGCTAGTTCGCGCATGCACACGATAGCCTATCCCCAAACCCTAACTTCTACCCCCCCCCCCCCCCACACACACACACACCCTCCTCTCTGTCTCACAAACACAACACAGCAAAACAACAACCACACACACACACACACACACACACACACACACACACACACACACACACACACACCGGCGCGCGCACACACACATACACCACACCACACACCACACACACACACACACCACAGCACACACACACACACACACACACACCACACACACACACACAACATGTTAGTTACCTTGATGGTGACCTGTCCGGCCACTCTCTCCATCTCCCCCAGGCAGGCGGAGATGAAGGAGGACTTGCCACTGCCCACCGGCCCCACCACCGCGATCAGTTTCCCCTCCCCTATGCTCACGTTCAGACTGGAACAGTGCCATAGGACCTTCTGCAAGCTGGGTTGACTTTGAAAAGGCCTTTGACTTTGTTGGCAGTGTCTTTGGATCGAGCGAATCAGTCACTAAGTCTTCAGTCCAATTTTGGAAGTGTTAATAAAGATACATGACCCGGGATATATGGTGATATTTTGCCGATAGGAAAATGTGTGATTTTGTTTGAGCGTCATGGGGATTCCGCAAGGAAAGCCTCACTCATCCACCCTGTTTGTAACATTTTCACGTGATCTATGCTGGCCAGAATTACATTGCATATGATTTACTCGATGACGTATTTTACATATATTTTCGATTACATATTTTACATATA
>CM065748.1:35428590-35433590 GCA_033310375.1 Conus canariensis | reverse complement strand
GTACACGCCGCCTTTACAGCGTACAGCGTCCAGACAGTAGCAGAGTGATCCAACGGTCAACGCACTGACCACGCAAGAGAAAGAATCCTGGACCCGCTGTTCAAAAACTCACAGGGGCCGGTCCTACCCCCCCCCCCCCCCCCCCCCCCACTCCAATCCCATCTTCCCCTTTGATCCGCCGCCCTTGGTTCCGTCCTTTCTGTGGTGGGCAGGGTACTAGCCTTTCGGATCAGACGATAAAACGAGACCCTGTGTGCAGTAGCCGTTTAGGGCACGTCAAAGAACTCAAGGTAACAAGGGACTTGTCTCAGGGGAAAAAGAATTTGTAGAAATAAACGCTTCCAGAGGTCAACAAGCAAATAAATATCGGAAGATTGCAGAGGGAACGGAAAATAATTATGGCCGGCGCCTTTCTAGTTGCACGGCGACGGTCTCTTTCCTGGGAGAACAGTCTGACTTTGACACAGAGAACGTCTGCTGTGACTGCGAATTTGAACAACCCTGTGCAATATAGTATTGCAGAACAGGACAGAACACACTACATACAGAACGATGCCATACGACACATGCGATACGATACCAAACGGTACAACGATAAGATACAATTAGATCCAGTGTAGTACAAAACAATGTGATATAAAAATGCGACACGATAAAATATTACACAGTACGAGACGAGACAACACAACACGATGTGAAACGACGTGAAACGAAACGAAACAATACACTGCATAACTATACGGTACGATAGAAATCAATATAACTCGATACAATACGATACGGTACAACACAGCGCAATAGGATACGAAAGACTGCGATAGGATATAACTCAATACACACATTACAACACAATACAAAACGACGATAAATGGATAAAGACACGTAAGCATGATAGAGTCATTACCATGCTGTCTCGTTCTCAGCTAACTCCACGGAGGCGCTTCCCACCATCTATTTTAAAACCCAGCCCTAAAATGCTGGAACATCACAGCGTTTTCCGCGGCAATTTTTGAGTGTGAGATGTAAGCGAAGACGGGATCTCAATTTGACATGTAAATACCAGTGCGAGCACACACAAAAATAAACAGCTTGACAGTGCTATTTCAAAGGGCACTGTGGTATGTGAAATTATCAGATCGTCCCCTACATTTTATACTGTTTGCATAATGTTTTTAGTTTTTCAGCAACTTTTTTTTCCTCTCCACACTTTCGTTTTGTTTTATTCTACTACCTTTCACTGGCTGCTTTGGGGGTGCTGTTGGATTCTTTTTTGAACCCTTGGTGGTGAGAACACCACAGAATTAAGGACTGTGGTGTGTCTATTTCACGCCAAGAGCACAGACACAATCAGCCGTGTCTCCCTGATGAGTCCGATCCAGCGGACGAAAGGCCTAGGAGCAGGCGATACATATAGATCTGCCTTCAAGAGGGATTGAGATGATTTCCTCATGCAACCAGTGAATGGTTTTCCTATTTACAATATACATTTTCCCATTTTCTTCATCTTCAACCTTTTTTTGTTTTTTAGTTTCAAATCTTTACCAAGTCATGACTATAATGATGGAAGAATTGTTAACCTGCACTTGTTTCCCCCACTACTTAATTGTTCAGCATTATATTATCAGTGTATGTCAGCTTTTACATGAGGCTGACGAGAAGAAGTTAAGATCTTTATACTTCCTGCTTGAGCCCCTCTCAGAGTAGTTCACAGCAGTTTTAATTTTCTTGAAAACACTTCGGACTTGCTCCACAAAGAACTGCCGACCTCTGCAGAGACTTGAGAGGAATTTTTTCTGAAAACTGAGAGGAATTTCTGACAGTTGAGAGGAATACATACAGATCGCACCCGAAACAACAGAATGACATTCTAGACACTTCATTTTCTTTCCTTTTGTCAAATGCTTTCACGAAATCTCTGTCTCAGCCAATACATTCTGCTCTTGTACACTTTTCATCTGTCATTAAGTTTCATCTTAGGACTTGGCTCATTTTTGCACTTCAGAATCATCAGTGCCTCTGCAGTGTCTTAACCCAATGTACGACAAAAATCTGTAAGGTTCTTCCTGACAAGGCTGAACACTTTCACAGTGCAAATTGCTGACTGGGGTCAGCAGCACTCCCATCATCTAATCTAATTTCTTTTACTTCATTTCTGCCTCTGGGTTAATCGTTTCAAAAGCTCGTTTCGACATGATGGCGAAGGAAGA
This sequence comes from Conus canariensis, assembly GCA_033310375.1. Classification (NCBI taxonomy): domain Eukaryota; kingdom Metazoa; phylum Mollusca; class Gastropoda; order Neogastropoda; family Conidae; genus Conus; species Conus canariensis. The sequence continues at coordinate 35,431,383 of CM065748.1, read as the reverse complement.
AGCTTCCAAACAGCTTCTTGGCTATACGAACGGCAGATGTGCAAACGAACAAACGAACTTTTTTTTTCGCGAGCAGAGTGTTTTGACGTCAAGCGGAATGACTTGCGTTTGAGCATGTAAATTCCGCCGAATGCGGGATGGTTGGCAGCTCCGAGTCTACACAGCAGGGGCTGATTAACATACAAACTTCCCGTCTGCTCGAGTCGACAAGAACACAAACCTTGCTTGCTCCTCTTTATATACTAGTGGAAAAATGTTGAAACAACATTGGGCAAGAACAGAATCAGATTCCCATGAGAACACTGAAGTGATGTTGACCAGGAAGGGAATCAGGTTCCCATGACAACACTGAGGTGATGTTGACCCAGAAGGGAATCAGATTCCTATGAGAACACTGAGGTGATACTGACCCAGAAGGGAATCAGATTCCCATGAGAACACTGAGGTGATGTTGACCAAGAAGGGAATCAGATTCCCATGAGAACACTGAGGTGATGTTGACCCAGAAGGGAATCAGATTCCCATGAGGACACTGAGGTGATGTTGACCAAGAAGGGAATCAGATTCCCATGAGAACACTGAGGTGATGTTGACCTAGAAGGGAATCAGATTCCCATGAGAACACTGAGGTGATGTTGACCCAGAAGGGAATCAGATTCCCATGAGAACACTGAGGTGATGTTAACCCAGGAGAGAATCAGATTCCCATGACAACACTCAGGTGATGTTGACGAGGAAGGGAGTCAAGCTGGAATGACTGAAGAATCATTTACTAAGATGGCGGCTGGGTTCCTGCGATAATGACAGATGGGTGTTTACCAAGAAGGGCGCGAGGTTCCAGCAGATGCCCATGATGATGTTGAGGTAGGCGATCTTCATCAGCAGCCTGGTTTCCTTCTCTCGCAGATCACAAATCTTCTTCTGGAAGGACGGTTCCCACGCATACAGCTTCAACACCTGAAATTAAAAAGAAAATCATCATCATCATCATCATCATCATCATCATCATCATCATCATCATCATCATCATCATTCGTCGTCGTCATAATCATCATCATCATTGTCGTCATGGTCGTTTTCATCATCATCATCATCATCATCATCATTATCATCATCATCATCATCATTATCATCATCATCATCATCATCATCATCACCACCATCGCCACCACCATTATCGTATCATCACCATCATCTTCATCATCATTATTAACATCATCGTGCACATTTCATCCATGCTTAATTCAAATAATAATAAATGATTTAAACTCTTAGCGGTTACAAATTCTTTGGGGGGGGGGGGGGGGGGGAGGAGAGGGTGTGACACGAAATACAACACCAACGAATGTAACAAAACGTAGGGAGAAATCGTGACAGAGAATAAGAACGCAGTGAAATCTCTCTCTCTCTCTCTCTCTCTCTCTCTCTCTCTCTCTCTCTCTCTCTCTGTATATGTTGTGTGTGTGTGCATGTGCGTGCGTGCGTGCGTGTGTGTGTGTGTGTGTGTGTGTGTGTGTGTGTGTGTGTGTGTGTGTGGTGTGTGTGTATATATAGAGAGAGAGACAGACAGACAGACAGACAGACAGACAGAGATACATGTCGCCCTAGGTGTAGCTAGTAAAGGAAGATAATCAAAACAACCACAGCCTCAAGAGAAGCGGAGGTAGATCAAGCACTCACATGCAAGCGGATGTCACATGCCCACCCTATCCCCCCCCCCTTTCCAAACACACACACTCACACACATACACATACACACAAGCTCGCACGTGCCCCCATCACAGACAAGCATTGGGCTGGGGCGTTATATTACAACAGAACAAAGCAACTAAAGACAGCACGGGAGGAGTGGAAGAATGATTAAGGTGTGAACGCAACAGTATTCACAGAATACATTTGAAAGACCGCAAAGAATTTGAATGTCTTAGAGTAAGGGGGTTTGAATAAGAGAGACTGATTTTAGAAACAAAAAACAAAAAACAGACAGTGCTGGCCGTCACTGACCCATAGACTACCAAGCTTATCATTTAGCCGGAATAGCTCAGTGGTAGAGCGCCGGACTCGTAATCTTGGTGGTGCTGGGGTTGCGGGTTCGAATCTCCACAGGGGGATTTTTCCTCGGAGTTAACATTGATTCTGACTCCACTTCTCATACAGACTTTTGAATGAGACTATAAACCAAGGTTCCGTGTGTGAACGCACGCATAACATCTTGCACGCACGTAAAATCCTATCACCAACTTTCGGAAGAGAAGGCCACTTTGGCCGTTGGTATGGATGACACGTTACACATAGCATGCGCCCTGCGTGAGAAATGGAAAGAGTGAAGGAAGTAAGAAAACTGAGTAAACAATATTGAACGATATTGACTGGATGACACGGGAAACGACTGAATGAAGCGCCAGCTGGCAGCTCTTCAGTCGGCACTACCCAGGTAGGCAGCCCGTCGTGTAAACGAGTGTGAATTGTAAAGCGCTTAGAGCTTGGTCTCTAGCCGAGAACAGGCGCTATATAAGTATTCATCATAATAATAACAACCAAATATCTATCTATTCAATTCGTTACGAAAACAAATCTAAACTAGCCTAAACTTGTCTACATTAGACAAGACAATTAAAACCACAGAAAACTGGGTGGAAATAACTAGAAGAAAGTAATAAGTAGGCGACGTAGGCCTGTACATGTAAGAAAACAAAAAAATAGCTAAGTAAGTTAGTCAAGCAGTAAGAGAGTAATCGAGCAGTTTGTGCATGTCCGAATTGTTTATTTCCCATTCGTATTCCTTTAAGTTAG
>CM065748.1:35411090-35423590 GCA_033310375.1 Conus canariensis | reverse complement strand
TTTCCTGTCAAAAATCTACTCGTCTGTTTCCTGTTGAAAATTTACTCGTCTGTGCCCTGTCGAATAATTGCTCGTCTGTGTCCTGTCGAATATTTGCTCGTCTGTGTTCTGTCGAAAATCTACTCGTCTGTGTTCTGTCGAAAATCTACTCGTCTGTGTTTTGTCGAAAATCTACTCGTCGAAAATCTACTCGTCTGTGTTCTGTCGAAAATCTACTCGTCTGTTTCCTGTCGAAAATCTACTCGTCTGTGTTCTGTCGAAAATTAACTCGTCTGTTTCCTGTCGAAATTTCACTCGTCTGTTTCGTCATGCGGATGACGTGCGTTTCTTCACACTCTGCCTCCTGTGTCCGTCCACGCGCAGTCTGGCCCGCATCAACCCCTTCTCCCCCCCCCCAACCCCCCAACCCCCCAACCTCACCCCACCCCCACCCGCCACTGACCTTCTTGTAGACGGCGGCGATGAGGATGGTCTTCAGCTGTATGCCGGCCACCTGGGAGGACCAGAAGCTGAAGTTGAAGAGCACGGACTTGATGACCTGAACTATGAACATCAGCACCGCCACCGTGTACCCCCTCCACGACGTCAGCGCGTCTTCGGCGGAGGCGTAGTCGATGAGAACCCTGAAACAAGAGTAGGGGGAGGCGTAGTCAATGAGAACCCCGAAACAGAGTAGGGGTGGGGGAGGGGGTGCGGGGTGGGGGGGTGGGGGGGAAGTCGATGAGAACCTTGAAACAAGAGTGGGAGGGGGGGGGGTGGAGGCATAGTCAGTGAGAACCCTGAAAAAGAATGGGGGGGGGGGGGGTGGAGGCGTAGTCAATGAGAACCCTGAAACAAGAGGGGGGGGGGGGGAGGCGTAGTCAGTGAGAACCCTGAAACAGCGTGGGGGAGGCATAGTCAGTGAGAACCCTGAAAAAGAGTGGGGGGGGGGGGGGGGGAGGCGTAGTCAAAGAGAACCCTGAAACAAGAGTGGGGGAGGGGGAGGCGTAGTCAGTGAGAACCCTGAAACAGTGTGGGGGAGGCATAGTCAGTGAGAACCCTGAAAAAGAGTGGGGGGGGGGGGGCGAGTCGAGCTAAGTCAGTTGAGAACCCTGAAAACAAGAGTGGGGGGGGGGGGAGGCGTAGTCAATGAGAACCCTGAAACAAGAGTGGGGGGGGGGGGAGCGTAGTCATGAGAACCCTGAAACAAGAGTGGGGGGGGGGGAGGCGTAGTCAATGAGAACCCTGAAACAGGTGGGGGGAGGCGTAGTCATGAGAACCCTGAAACAGCAGTGGGGGAGGCGTAGTCAATGAGAACCCTGAAACAGAGTGAGGGAGGCGTAGTCAATGAGAAACCTGAAAAGAGTGAGGGAGGCGTAGTCAATGAGAACCCTGAAAAGAGTGGGGAGGCGTAGTCAATGAGAACCCTGGAAACAAGAGTGGGGGAGGCGTAGTCAATGAGAACCCTGGAACAGAGTGGGGGAGGCGTAGTCAATGAGAACCCTGGAACAAGAGTGGGGGAGGCGTAGTCAATGAGAACCCTGGAACAAGAGTGGGGGAGGCGTAGTCAATGAGAACCCTGGAACAAGAGTGGGGGAGGCGTAGTCAATGAGAACCCTGGAACAAGAGTGGGGGAGGCGTAGTCAATGAGAACCCTGGAAAAGAGTGGGAGGAGGCGTAGTCAATGAGAACCCTGGAACAAGAGTGGGGGAGCCGTAGTCAATGAGAACCCTGGAACAAGAGTGGGGGAGGCGTAGTCAATGAGAACCCTGGAACAAGAGTGGGGGAGGCCGTAGTCATGAGAACCCTGGAACAAGAGTGGGGGAGGCGTAGTCAGTGAGAACCCTGGAACAAGAGTGGGGGAGGCGTAGTCAGTGAGAACCCTGGAACAAGAGTGGGGGAGGCGTAGTCAGTGAGAACCCTGGAACAAGAGTAGGGGAGGCGTAGTCATGAGAAAATGAAACAAGAGTGGGGAGGCGTAGTCAATGAGAACCCTGGAACAAGAGTGGGGGAGGCGTAGTCAATGAGAACCCTGAAACAAGAGTGGAGGAGGCTAGTCAATGAGAACCCTGAAACAGAAAGGGAAGTGGGGGGGGCGTAGTCAATTAGAACCCGAAACAGACTTGGGGGAGGCGTAGTCAATGAGAACCCTGAAACAGAGTGGGGGGAGCGTAGTCAATGAGAACCTGAAACAGAGTGGGTCAACTCACCCACACCTCACAGCCAACTCACCCACACCTCACAGCCAATTCACCCACACATCACAGCCAACTCTACCAACATCACAGCCAATTCACCCAACATCACAGCCAATTCACCCAGCATCACAGCCAACTCACCCAACATCACAGCCAACTCACCCAACATCACAGCCAATTCACCCAACATCACAGCCAACTCACCCCACATCACATCCAACTCACCCAACATAATAATAATAATAATAATAATGTATAATACTTATATAGCGCATTTCTTGTTACACAACTCAATGCGCTTACATCCACCATTTGCACTTATTCATCAACACTCGTTTACACAACGGGCTGCCTACCTGGGTAGTGCCGACTGAAGAGCTGCCAGCTGGCGCTTCATTCAGTCGTTTCCCGTGTCATCCAGTCAATATCGTTCACTCAGTTTCTTTACTTCCTTCATTCTTTTTTTCCATTTCTTACGCAGGGTGCATGCTGTGTGTAACGTGTCATCCATACCAACGGCCAAACTGGCCTACTCTTCCGAAAGTTGGTGATGGGATTTTACGTGTGTGCAAGATATTATGCGTGCGTTCACACACGGAACCTCGGTTTATAGTCTCATTCGAAGGACTGAACATCACAGCCAACTCCCCCCACATCACAGCCAACTCAGCCCCCACATCACAGCCAACTCACCCACACATCACAGCCAACACCCCTGCCCACATCAAAGCCAAATCACCCCCACATCACAGCCAAATCACCCCCCACATCACAGCCAACTCACCCCCACATCACAGCCAACTCACCCAACATCACAGCCAACTCACCCCCCACATCACAGCCAACTCACCCAACATCACAGCCAACTCACCCCCAACATCACGGCCAACTCACCCCCACATCACAGCCAACTCACCCCCACATCACAGCCAACTCACCCCCCACATCACAGCCAACTCACCCCACATCACAGTCAACTCACACCCAACATCACAGCCAACTCACCCAACATCACAGCCAACTCACCCTGCATCACAGCCAACTCACCCTGCATCACAGCCAACTCACCCCCAACATCACAGCCAACTCAACCAACATCACAGCCAACTCACCCTGCATCACAGCCAACTCACCCCACATCACAGCCAACTCACCCCCCACATCACAGCAAACTCATCCAACATCACAGCCAACTCACCCCCCCCCCCCTCCCCCACATCACAGCCAATTCACCCAACATCACATCCAACTCACCCCACATCACAGCCAACTCACCCCACATCACAGCCAACTCACCCCACATCTCAGCCAACTCACCCAACATCACAGCCAACTCACCCCACATCACAGCCAACTCCCCACATCACAGCCATCTCACCCCACATCACAGCCAACTCCCCCACATAACAGCCAACTCACCCCCACATCACAGCCAACACACTCCACGTCACAGCCAACTCACCCCACATCAAAGCCGACTCACCCCCCACATCACAGCCAACTCACCCCACATCACAGCCAACTCCCCACATCACAGCCATCTCACCCCACATCACAGCCAACTCCCCCACATAACAGCCAACTCACCCCCACATCACAGCCAATACACTCCACGTCACAGCCAACTCACCCCACATCAAAGCCGACTCACCCCCCACATCACAGCCAACTCACCCCCACATCACAGCCAACTCACCCAACATCACAGCCAACTCACCCAACATTACAGCCAACTCACCCAACATCACAGCCAACTCACCCAACATTACAGCCAACTCACCACCAACATCACAGCCAATTCACCCAACATCAGAGCCAACTCACACAACATTACAGCCAACTCACCCTACATCACAGCCAACTCACCCTACATCACAGCCAACTCATCCAACATTGCAGCCAACTCACCCCCAACATCACAGCCAACTCACCCTGCATTACAGCCAACTCACCCTGCATTACAGCCAACTCACCCTACATCACAGCCAACTCACCCCACATCATAGCCAACTCACCCAACATCACAGCCAACTCACCCCCCACATCACAGCCAACTCACCCCCCACATCACAGCCAACTCACCCAACATCACAGCCAACTCACCCCACATCACAGCCAACTCACCCAACATCACAGCCAACTCCTCACATCACAGCCAACTCACCCCACATCACAGCCAACTCCCCACATCACAGCCAACTCACCCCACATCACAGCCAACTCACCCATCATCAGAGCCAACTCACCCAACATCACAGCCAACTCACCCAACACATCGCAGCCAACCCACCCACACATCGCAACCAACCCACCCCCGCGTCAATGCCAACTCACCCGACATCGCAGCCAACTCACCCAACATCACAGCCAACTCACCCCCGCCTCACAGCCAACTCACCCCCACATCACAGCCAACTCACCCCCACCTCACAGCCAACTCACCCCACGTCACAGCCAACTCACCCCCACATCACAGCCAACTCACCCCCACATCACAGCCAGCTCTCCCCACATCACAGCCGACTCGCCCCCAAATCACAACCAACCCACCCCAAATCATAGCAAACTCACCCCCACATCACAACCAATTCACCCCAAACACCTCTCCTCCACATCACAGCAACTTACCCCCGCATCACAGCCAACTCACCCCACATCACAGCCAACTCACCCCCGCATAACAGCAAACCCATTCCCACATCACAGCCAACTCACCCCACATCACAGCCAACTCACCTCCCCTCCCCTCCCCCTCCCCCCCGTCTCGGCCACCTCGCCCCGCAACACAGCAAATTCACCCCGCATCGCAGCCAATTCACCCCACATCACAACTAACTCACCCCACATCACAGCCAACCCACCCACACATCACAACCGACTCACCCCACATCACAACCGACTCACTCCACATCACCCCCACATCGCAGCCAACTCACCCCACATCACAACCGACTCACTCCACATCACCCCCACATCGCAGCCAACTCACCCCTACATCGCAGCCAACTCACCCCCTACATCGCAGCCAACTCACCCCCTACATCGCAGCCAACTCACCCCCTACATCGCAGCCAACTCACCCCACATCATAGCCAACTCACCCCACATCACAGCCAACTCACCCCGCATCACAGCCAACTCACCCCACATCACAGCCAACTCACCCTGCATCACAGCCAACTCACCCCACATCACAGCCAACTCACCCCACATCACAGCCAACTCACCCCCACATCACAGCACAACTCACCCCAGGAGAACGGGGCTGAGGATGAAGAAGAGGTCGGACACCACAACATAGCCAGCTCACCACACATCACAGCCAACCCACCCCCACATCACAGCACAACCCACCCCCACATCACAGCCAACTCTCCCCACATCACAGCCAACTCTCCCCACATCACAGCCAACTCTCCCACATCACAGCACAACTCACCCCCCATCACAGCCAACTCACCCCACATCACAGCCAACTCTCCCCACATCACAGCCAACTCTCCCACATCACAGCCAACTCTCCCCACATCACAGCACAACCCACCCCCACATCACAGCCAACTCTCCCCACATCACAGCCAACTCTCCCCACATCACAGCCAACTCTCCCCCACATCACAGCACAACCCACCCCCACATCACAGCCAACTCTCCCCACATCACAGCCAACTCTCCCCACATCACAGCCAACTCTCCCCACATCACAGCACAACTCTCCCCACATCACAGCACAACTCACCCACATCACAGCCAACTCTCCCCACATCACAGCCAACTCTCCCCACACCACAGCCAACTCTCCCCACATCACAGCACAACTCTCCCCACATCACAGCACAACTCCCCCCCACATCACACCCAACTCACCCCAGCAGAACGGGGCTGAGGATGAAGAAGAGGTCGGACACCACTTTCTGCACGAAGCCCAGGACCAGCATAGGCCCCACCAGCTTGGCCAGCACCCGGAAGAGGGAGGGGCGGGGCGGGTCCTCTTGCTCCCCCTTGATGTCTCCTGATCCTGTGAGAGGACACAGAAGACATGAAGACAGAACTTCTTTTTTCTTTCTTGTGGGATCCTCCAACCTCCAGCTCTCTCTCTCTCTCTCTCTCTCTCTCTCTCTCTCTCTCTCTCTCTCTCTCTCTCTCTCTCTCTCTCTCTCTCTCTTTAACTTATTTATTTTTTACTAATGGGGCCTCCATCCTCCTATTTTTTCCCACTTTTCTTTTTCGACACCGACTCACACTCACCATGCATTGTATGTGTGTGTGTGTGTGTGTGTGTGTGTGTGTGTGTGTGTGTGTGTGTGTGTGTGTGTGTGTGTGTGTGAGTGTGTGTGTGAGTGTGTGTGTGTGTGCGTGTGCGTGCGTGCGTGCGTGTGTGCGTGCGTGCGTGCGTCGTGTGTGTGTGTGTGTGTGTGTGTGTGTGTGTGTGTGTGTGTGTGTGTGTATGTGTGTGTGTGTGTGTGCTTCCTTAACACAGACGACTTTCCAATAGGATTGCATCATCATTATCATCATCATCATCATCGCCTATTACCCCTCCTGGGGTACAGGCCGCCAACCAAGGACCTCCAGGCATCTCTGTCCTGGGCTCTTTTCTCCAGCTGGTTCCAAGTCATCCCCATGTTCCTTATGTCTGCTTCCAGGTCCCTGCGCCAGGTGTTCCTTGGCCGACCTCTTCTTCGTTTTCCTTGGGGGTTCCATGTCAGGGCTTGTCTGGTGATGTTGCTTGCAGGCTTCCGCAGCGTATGTCCAATCCTGCCCCAACGTCGTTTCTTGATTTCCTGTTCTGCGAGCAGCTGGTTTGTTCTCTCCCAGAGCTCGTTGTTGTTGATGGTGTCTGGCCACCGGATGCAGAGAATCTTGCGCAGGCAGTTGTTGATGAACACTTGCACTTTCTTGGTGGTGACTACTGTAGTTCTCCAGGTCTCCGCTCCGTACAATAGAACTGCTTTGATGTTGGTGTTGAAGAGCCTGACTTTGGTGTTGACTGACAGTTCCTTGGAGCTCCAGATGTTCCGTAGCTGTACGAACGCTGCCCTGGCCTTTCCGATCCTTGCTCTGACGTCGGCGTCTGTGCCCCCCTGCTTGTCGATGACACTGCACAGGTAGGTAAAGGCTTCTACCTCCTCTAGCAGCTCGCTGTCCAGCATGATCGAGTTGTTGCTGACAGTGTTGGCCTTGAGAATCTTGCTCTTGCCTTTATCTAAGAGGATTTGCCGGTTACCATTCCCTCGCCGATGTGGGGTCTCACGCGCCCTATGTGCATGCTTTACTACGCACTTCCGTTCATCGTCTCAAAATATGCTTCTTTTTCACAGGCATACAGAAAACAAAACTCTAATGCAAGATTATATATTGTGTTTTGGATAGTAACAGCATTCGTGAACATAAAAACAAGTCGCATCAAAACAAGTCGTAAACAATCTTACCTCAAATGCGTAATAACTTCAGAAGCAAATGACACGGCCATATTTCATCTTAGTCTCATTCCTACAAATGCAACAGCTAAAATGAAGGATAATATGTAGATATGTTGCACTTTTCTTAACTTTAATATCGTGTATACATTTAACAAACGAAAATCCTTTTCTTCGGAAGTTGGCATGATTTATCTCATTTCAGCGTATAGTTTCTCCATTTTGTGTCTATAAGCTAGATGCCTCACAAGCATATTTAGATTAATTTCAGTTGGATAAAGTCCATATGAAAAGATGAAATAGTCGCTCATCACACTAATAAAACATTTTTTCCGTTTGTTCTTGTTTTTTGTTATAGGTATCAAATGACATCATCTCCATATTGCAATCTCCATATTACAGGACAATTTTTTTTTACAGCCTGAACACTTTATTTTCAAACATATTTTCAAGTTCGTCCATGTGGATTCGCAATCCTACAAGTACTTGATTGATTTTCTCTTCATTCATATTAAACTTTTGTTATCGAACTATATTGTTGTTTTTGTTAAGATGCTGTTTCATACTAGAATTTCAAGGCATTTTTAAGTTGGAATTCATGGGGTTTGATTTCTAACATCTCTTCAACCATTCTAGTACCTCTCTCCAGTTTTTAAGTAGGCCTGTATCCAAACGATGTGCCCGTTTCAGACAGGCAATAACATTGAAACTTCCATGTCTTCGGTTATAAGATCGTAATAACAACATGTTGCTTATCAATGCTCTGATCATGTCAGTAGAGCTGTAGTTCCCTGCTAATGTTATCACTTTTTTTTCTTTTCAACCAAGGTATTCTTTTCCTGACTGCACCGGTTGATATCATCAATAAAATTACCCCCATATTTCAGCTGTAATGACAGTAGTGTATGGCAGCTTATAAACTGGCCTTCTTTCCATTTGATGTTTAATTGACAGTCCATTATATTGTATCCATGTCTTATTGAAGAATGGTCCATCTCTCGGTTTAATTTTTTTTCAAGGTCTGCACCAAAATCTTTATTTGTTCTTCAAATCGACTTCCTTACAGAACATTTAACATGGCTGAAAAAAAAATCCAGTATAATATGTATCTATATCTTTGGCTTTCAGCAAACCAGTCTGACATTTAAAGTATCTTCTTCGGGACATGAAGAAAGCAGCGTTGCTTTTCACGAACGGTTTCCATGTATGCTTCATTTTTTTCCCCAGACAACTTTCAAGGACAGTATTTGCATTTCGCTGTTGGGTATTTATGCTCCAAGCATTCCTACATTTGCTTCCGAGTACTTTCTGTTTCATTCTATCTGTTACGTTCTTCCACACAAACTTGAAGTACACATTCTGTAACATAGCCATCCCGGAATCAGGCAGGTGGAGTCAGAGTATGCGCGAGTACAATAATGTTGATAACGCCTTTGATTCCAGTACGGTTACTCCACCGAATGACTTGATTCTCCTCTGTGATCCCCCTTTGAATAGACTGCTGACTTCTAACTTTGTCTGTCGCCTTCAATTCTGTCAATCGGATAAATTATCTGTAAACCACAGAGGTACCCTTTTTTCTTCCGAATCCTTTACGCTTGATTATTTGAGTCACACAATTTGTTTTTCTCCCCTTCACGCTCTTCTCCCTCCCCATTTCCCACTTCCCATACCCCCCATCCCTCCTCCTCCCCAAAACTCTCCACTCCGCCTCCTGAAAAAAAATCCACCGCACGTAAGCCTACCTAACACACACACACACACACACACACCACACACACACCACACACACACACACACGCACACACACACACACTACACGCCAACACCACACACACACTACACGCACACACACACACACACACACCACACACTACACCACTACAACACACACACACACACACACACACACACACACACACAACATACACACACACACACACACACACACACACACACACACACACACACACACCACACACACACACACACACACACACACACACACACACACACACACACAACACACACACACACACACACACACACACACACACACACACACACACACACACACACACACACACACACACACACACACACACACACACACACACACACAACACACACACACACACACACACACACACACACACACACCACACACACACACACACACACACACACACACACACACACACACACACACACACACACACACACACACACACACACACACACACACACACACACACACACACACACACACACACACACACAACCACACACCACACACACACACACACACACAACACCACACACACACACACACACACACACACACAACACCCAACACACAACACACAACACCACCACACACACACACCAACCCACACACACACACTGACCGGTGCCATAACTCCTGCTGCCGTTGGAAGACGTGTGGCTGGACGATGACGGCATCTTGCCGTTGGTGACCAGTGACGTGGTCTCTGTCCAGCCGTCACTGTCCTCTCGCCGCTGACCGTTGGTTCCTTTGGACTGGTCATCCGCCGTGCCGTTCATGCAGATGTAGCCGTCTCTCTCTGCCTTGTCCGTCCTGCAATAACGTTCGGCAGGATTTGGCCTCAGGTGAACTCATGGGAAAACTGGGCTCGGTGCCTTTTGGAGAATGATAGGTAATGTTGACTGTAGTGATGATGATAATGAGATAATAATAGTAGTAGTAGTAGTAGTAGTAGTAGTAGTAGTAGTAGTAACAAAATAATAAATGGTAAACAATGACAACAATAGTAACAACAAAAACAACTAACAAAACGACAGTACAATGTAAATGATAACGATAATAACAACAACAGCAACAACAACAATAATGATAATGACGATGTTGAGATGAGGATGATAATTATAACAATAACAATGACAGTAACACAAATACTATTACTACTGCCAATAATAATAATTATCATAATGTTACTGATGATATTGATAATATGATTATACTGTTAGTCATAATAATGTATGATTGAGTAGCCACATGATCATAATAACAAAGATGATGATGACGATTACTATGACGGTGATGATGATGATGACGATAATGATGATGATGATGATGATGATGATGATGATGATGATGATGATGATGATGAGATGATGATGAAATACAAAAATAGAGTCTGTTCCATGGTAAAAATCATTGGAAAACGTAACGTAATGCCCATTTCAACACTTTCTATTAAACAGCCTTTCTACAGAGTCGGAAATGAAATGAGGCAGGGAACAGTAAACGATAAACAGTAAACAAGTTGGGTACTTTTTGCTCCCATAAGGAAACCTAACACAGAGTAACTTTTATTCAAGACTGGCACAGCCTTTTAAACTTGAATAAAGTCAGACAAATACATAGACAAACAATCTAATAGTGGGGGAAAAAAACAAGCGCAGGCCAACAACTGAACTATCTTCATAGTAATGACTTGGCAAAGATTTGGACTTAAGGAGGGGGGGGGGGGGGAATTTGAAGATGGAGAAACTGGGAACATGAAATTGAGGAAATATGTTACAGATATGAAAACTCTTCACTGGCTGCATAAGGGAACCATCGCAATCCCTTTTGAAGGCAGATATATTTGTATTGCCTGCTCCGAGGCCTTTCGTCCGCTGGGTCGGACTCATCAGGGAGACACGCCAGGAGCGCAGACACAACCAGCCGTGTCTCCCTGATGAGTCCGACCCAGCGGACGAAAGGCCTCGGAGCAGGCAATACAAATATATCTGCCTTCAAAAGGGATTGCGATGGTTCCCTTATGCAGCCAGTGAAGAGTTTTCATATCTGTAACATATTTCCTCAATTTCATGTTCCCAGTTTCTCCATCTTCAAATTCCCCCCCCCCCCCCCCCCCCCCCCCTCCTTAAGTCCAAATCTTTGCCAAGTCATTACTATGAAGATAGTTCAGTTGTTGGCCTGCGCTTGTTTTTTCCCCCACTATTAGATTGTTTGTCTATGTATTTGTCTGACTTTATTCAAGTTTAAAAGGCTGTGCCAGTCTTGAATAAAAGTTACTCTGTGTTAGGTTTCCTTATGGGAGCAAAAAGTACCCAACTTGTTTACTTTCTACAGAGGTTCAGAAGCATCTGACATGTTTAGAACTCCAAAAGGATTGTTCAGTGGAATTTCTCACATCGTCAGGCAGCAGACAGACATCAAGTAACACTGACTGCTGCTGTTGTTGCCACACTCACTGTCTCTGGTTGAACCTCTGCTTCTCCAAGGCCCATTCTCGTTCAAAAGGGGTCACCAGAACTTTGCTGGTGTCACGTGGGTTGAGGTAAAAGAGGTCATTTTCTTCCAGATCCTTCCGCCAACCGCGGTAGACGTACCTGATTGGTGGATTCATTCAGGCCATATTTAGACACAAAAATAGGTCATTTTCTCCACGATCCATCCGCCAACACAGATACTTTCTTTTTGGCGGTGGTGGTGGTGGTGCATAGGTCTTGACAGAAAAGTGTGTGTGTGTGTGTGTGTGTGTGTGTGTGTGTGTGTGTGTGTGTGTGTGTGTGTGTGTGTGGAGCGCGCGCGCGTGCGTGCGTGTGCGTGCGTGCGTGCGTGCGTGTGTGTGCGCGCGCGCGCGGTGTGTGTGTGTGTGTGTATGTGTATGTGTGTGTGTGTGTGAGTGTGTGAGAGAGAGAGAGAGAGAGAGAGAGAGAGAGAGAGTGTGTGTGTGTGTGTGTGTGTGTGTGTGTGTGTGTGTGTGTGTGTGTGTGAGGGAGGGAGTTGACATACTCCTGCTCCCCTCAAACCAATGTATGTAATTAGAGGATTTAGACAGAAAAGAAGATTATTTTTCTTTACAGATCATCCCTCAACTCTCAGCACACATGTGTAACTGAAGGAAAA
>CM065748.1:35396090-35401090 GCA_033310375.1 Conus canariensis | reverse complement strand
GAAAAAGAACCTATGAACATTTTCATGCCAGTACTGTTCTAAGGTCGTATCTAGAAGCCGTCCGACCCCCCCCCCCCCCCCCGTCTCCCCCCTCCCCTCGCCCTACTCCTTCTCCTTCCCTTCTCCCATCCCACGCCACCTCAATAGAATGACATCCACGACGCACATTCCCGCTCCAGCCACGTCCCAGCGTGGATCCCTAACCTGCCTGGTCCCACCACTAGCCCCGGGCACTGGCTATCCTAGAGGAAGCAGTCCATGTCAAGTCGTCATGAGGCAACCCACCAGGGTAGACGCCGCACTGTTCACGAGTCACTTCGGGTGGTGTTCAGTGACGCTTGTTTGGATCCAACATACGCAGGATACCACGTATTAAGCCCTCCACTAACGACGATGCCTGCTTAGTCGCTGGGATGGCGTGAATAGACATCCCCCCCCCCACCACCACCACCACCGGAGGGACACGCCATGTCTGAGCAGCCTTATTAGAGCTCTACAGCTCTCAGTTGCAGGGAGGGAAAACAGAGCCCTGAAAGCAATGGCAGAAGCGGCAGAGAGGTGTTCAAGCTGGATCTGGTCAAGGAGGAACAAAAGTGAACTTCATAAGGCTTAAATTTCCTACAAATATCAGGTGTCCCTGTGGCTCAGTGGTTAGAGTGCGAGTCATTAAGTGGAAAATGAGCATGTCCAGAGGGTCATGGGTTCGAATCCCAGCCATGGCTTGTCCCAAGATGGGAAAAAAAGGGGCAGCAGAGGGACATCCGGAGTCATGAACCGGGTGTGGCCCAACCCCCCTAGAGTGTCAGGAGATAAGGGCCGAAACACTTGCTTGAAGGGGGCTTCTCTTCTGAGGACTCTCTGCTGCCACGCTCTCCACGAGTTTCTTTCTACTCTACATATTCCTAAGTGTCCTCGTAGGTTCTATCAAGTTCGTTTTAGTCTTTGGCGGAAAGGAAACATGACCATTTCTGAAGACCAGCGAATTTCAAAATTTGAGAGAGAGATAGCAGAGCTACATCTAGCTAGCTATATAGCTATCCATCTGTACACACACACACACACACACACACACAGAAAGAGAGAGAAAGAGAGAGGTGGGTGTATAGATTGGTAAATAGATAGAGATAGATAGATGTACAGCGAATACATATTTTGTAGGTAGGTAGGTGGGTGTAAGGGTGGGTAGATTGATAGAGTTAGATATACAGATGTACAGCGAATACATTTTTTGTAGGTAGGTAGGTGGGTGTATGGGTGAGTAGACAGACAGACAGATAGATAAATAGATAGATGTACAGCGAATACATTGAAATGTTCCACATAAATGTGGATATAATTAGATGTCAGCTTTAAAATCATAGGCATGCGTACGCACGAACACGTACAAGACCTCCCTACCTATGCCCCTCATCTTCGGCTTGTGTCCCTCGTTGTCCATCCTGCCCTCCACCCCCCTTCCTCTCCACGTCATCCTCTGGTCCTCACACACACCCACACCACACACACACACACCACACACACACACACACACACACACACGCACGCACGCACACACACACACACACACACACACCACAACACACACACAGCACAAAGCACGCACACGCACACCACAACGCACCACGCACACACCACACGCACCACACACCACACACACAACACACACACACACACACACAACCCAACACCACACACACAGGGGCCGGCAAATAGAGACATAGAGACGGTGAGGGGGGGGGGGGGCAGAGAGAGGGAGAGAGAGAGAGAGAGAGAGAGAGAGAGAGAGAGACAGACAGACAGACAGACAGACAGACAGACAGACAGACAGACAGACAGAGACAGAGACAAACATGGAGGAAGAAGAAGAGGAAGAAGAAGAAGAAGAAGGGAGGGAGAGAGAGAGAGAGAGAGAGAGAGAGAGAGAGAGAGAGAGAGAGAGAGACAGACAGACAGACAGACAGACAGACAGACAGACCGAACAACAGATTGACAGACAGACAGACAGACAGACGCACACACACCACACACACACACACACACACACACACACACACACACACACACACAAAGAGAGAGAGAGAGAGAGAGAGAGAGAGAGAGAGAGAGAGAGAGAGGTTTCATGTGGCGATCATGTTGGAACTGACAGTGTTCCAGTCTTTTTCTTTCCTTATGCTAGTTTGGCCATCTGTTGTGGCCGTCACAGCACAGCTTGCTGCTAGCTCTCTCTGCAGCATGGAGACTGGCCACTCATGTTTCAAACATGACATATACGCAGCAAGAAAGCTGACCAAACTGGACTACTTCCTCAGAATACAGAACAGAGACGGGACTCTGAAAGGCAGGAAAAGCACCACATGTGGTTTGAAGCTGTGAGTGAATAGACACATGAGGCTTTCTTCAGGCCTATGTGTCCTTCACTGACCCCTGACCCCAAGTGTCTGTCCCTCACTGACCCAAAGTGCCTGTCCCTCACTGACCCCAAGTGTCCGTCCCTCAATATCCACAAGTGTCCGTCCCTCAATCACCCCAAGTGTCCCTCACTGACCCAAAGTGTCCCTCACTGACCCCAAGTGTCCCTCACTTACCAAAAGTGTCCCTTACTGACCCCAAGTATCCGTCCCTCACTGACCCCAAGTGTCCCTCACTGACCCCAAGTGTCCCTCACTGACCCCAAGTGTCCATCCCTCACAGACCTCAAGTGTCCGTCCCTCACTGACCATAAATGTCCGTCCTGCACTGATCCCAAGTGTCCCTTACTGACCCTAAGTGTCCGTCCATCACTGATCCCAAGTGTCCGTCCCTTACTGACCCCAAGTGTCCGTCCCTCACTGACCCCAAGTGTCTGTCCCTCACTGACCCCAATTGTCCCTCACTAACCCCAAGTGTCCCTCCCTCACTGACCCCAAGTGCCACTCACTGACCCCAAGTGTCCGTCCCTCACTGGCCCTAAGTGTCCGTCCCTCACTGACCCTAAGTGTCCCTCACTGACCCTAAGTGTCCGTCCCTTACTGACCCCAAGTGTCCCTCACTGACCCCAAGTGTCCGTCCCTCACTGACCCCAAGTGTCCGTCCTTCACTGACCCCAAGTGTCCGTCCCTCACTGACCCCAAGTGTCCCTCACCTAAGTGTCCGTCCCTCACTGACCCCAAGTGTTCGTCCATCACTGACCCCAAGTGTCCCTCACTGACCCCAAATGTCCGTCTCTCACTGACCGCAAGTGTCCCTCACTGACCCTAAGTGTCCGTTCCTCACTGACCCCAAGTGTCCGTCTCTCACTGACCCAAAGTGTCCCTCACTGACCCTAAGTGTCCGTCCTCACTGACCCCAAGTGTCCTCCTCATGACCAAGTGTCCCTCACTGACCCCAAGTGTCCGTCCCTCACTGACCCAAGTGTCTCCCTCATGACCAGTGTCCGTCCCTCACTGACCAAGTGTCCTCCTCACTGACCCAAGTGTCCACGGTCCCTCACTGATCCCAAGTGTCCGTCCCTCACTGACCCCAAGTGTTCCTCCCTCACTGACCCCAAGTGTCCGTCCATCACTGACCCCAAGTGTCCCTCACTGATCCCAAGTGTCCGTCCCTCACTGACCCCAAGTGTTCCTCCCTCACTGACCCCAAGTGTCCGTCCATCACTGACCCCAAGTGTCCCTCACTGATCCCAAGTGTCCGTCCCTCACTGACCCCAAGTGTCCGTCCCTCACTGACCCTAAGTGTCCGTCCCTCACTGACCCCGAGTGTCCGTCCCTCACTGACCCAAGTGTCCGTCCATCACTGACCCCAAGTGTCCGTCCCTCACTGACCCAAGTGTCCCTCACTGACCCCAAGTGTCCCTCACTGACCCCAAGTGTCCGTCCATCACTGACCCCAAGTGTCCGTCCCACACTGACCCCAAGTGTCCGTCCCTCACTGACCCAAGTGTCCCTCACTGACCCTAAGTGTCCGTCCCTCACTGACCCCAAGTGTCCATCCCTCACTGACCCCAAGTGTCCCTCACTGACCCTAAGTGTCCGTCCCTCACTGAACCCGAGTGTCCGTCCCTCACTGACCATAAGTGTCTGTCCCTCACTGACCCAAAGTGTCCGTCCCTCACTGACCCAAGTGTCCGTCCCTCACTGACCCCAAGTGTCCGTCCCTCACTGACCCTAAGTGTCCGTCCCTCACCGACCCCAAGTGTCCGTCCTTCACTGAACCCGAGTGTCCGTCCCTCACTGACCCCAAGTGTCCCTCACTGACCCCAAGTGTCCGTCCCTCACGGACCCCAAGTGTCCGTCCCTCACTGACCCCAAGTGTCCCTCACTGAACCTAAGCGTCCGTCCCTCACTGACCCCAAGTGTCCCTCACGGACCCAAGTGTCCGTCCCTCACTGACCCTAAGTGTCCCTCACTGACCCTAAGTGTCCGTCCCTCACTGAACCCAAGTGTCCGTCCCTCACTGACCCAAGTGTCCGTCCCTCACTGACCCAAGTGTCCGTCCCTCACTGACCCCAAGTGTCCGTCCCTCACTGACCCCAAGTGTCCGTCCCTCACCGACCCCAAGTGTCCGTCCCTTACTGAACCCGAGTGTCCGTCCCTCACTGACCCCAAGTGTCCCTCACTGACCCCAAGTGTCCGTCCCTCACTGACCCCAAGTGTCCGTTCCTCACTGACCCCAAGTGTCCCTCACTGAACCTAAGCGTCCGTCCCTCACTGACCCCAAGTGTCCCTCACGGACCCCAAGTGTCCGTCCCTCACTGACCCCAAGTGTCCCTCACTGACCCCAAGTGTCAGTCCCTCACTGATCCTAAGTGTCCGTCCCTCACTGACCCCAAGTGTCCCTCACGGACCCCAAGTGTCCGTCCCTCACGGACCCTAAGTGTCCGTCCCTCACGGACCCAAGTGTCCGTCCCTCACTGACCCCAAGTGTCCGTCACGGTTTACCTTACTGGATGTGCGAGATGAAAGGGAAGACACAGTTCTGTCACAGTGTTGGTCGATATACCAGCTGGTGGCTGTCACTTTCCC
>CM065748.1:35378590-35383590 GCA_033310375.1 Conus canariensis | reverse complement strand
GTGACATTCTGTACCAGGATGACATTCTATACCAGGGTGACATTTGTGCTAGGGTAACATTCTGTACCAGGGTGACATTCTGTACTAAACCAGGGTGACATTCTATACCAGAGTTACATTCTGTCACGTCGTAGACGTCACCTCTCTGCACACACACACACACACACACACACACACACACACACACACACACACACACACACACACACACACACACACACACACATACACAGAGGAATTTCTTTGAAATCTTTCTTCCGTAAAATCTAATATATTAAAAACATTGACTTCTTTCAACAACAACAACAAAAAATAAAAATAAAAAAATAAATAAGTAGGGTAACTCTTGCTCCCACAAGAAAACATAACTCCAAAGGAATGCTGCTTACGACACCGAATCGCCTAGCAGACATGACAGCACAGAGCACATACAACAAACAAGGAAACAATCCCCCCCCCCCCCCCCCCCAACCAAAAGGATGCTCCAAGCTAGCCCATATACCCCATACCGAGCCCATCTACACAGCAACAAGAACTGGAGAAACGAAATTTCATTGCTGCTGTGTAGATGTGTTCGGTATGAAGTATATGGGCAAGCTTTGAGCATCCTTTTGGGGGGGGATGTTTCCTTGTTTGTTCTGTGTGCTCTGTGCTGTCATGTCTGCTAGGCGATTCGGTGTCGTAAGCAGCATTCCTTTGGAGTTATGTTTTCTTGTGGGAGCAAGGGTTACCCTACTTGTTTATTGTTTATTATTTACTGTTCCCTTCTTCATTTCATATTCAATTTCTTTCAAAAAGTCAAAAAAACCCATCAGGAGGGATATCGCAGCAGCCCTTAATTAATTAACAGCCTTGTACAGGTGGTAACCTTGGTTCCGAATCCTTCTTCCCATCCACAGAGAGTCCATAACCAAGTCGTCCATGTCGGCAAGATCAGCAGACGGTCGTGGGACGCACACCGTGGCACCATAAGTTTCAGTTTCAGTTTCATCAAGGAGGCGTCACCGCGTGCGGACTAGTCCATATACGCTACACCACATCCGCTAAGTTCTGAGACCATACTACGCATGATTTTAAGCTGATGGATAAATGAATTAACAACTAAGATGAGAGAATTGAAGAAGAGGGTCTCGTGGCTACGACTCAGCGGATGTCTGACCTACGCATTAGCCCAGTGCGCTGGTCAGACCTTGAGTGCCTACCTAACAACTTTGTTTGTTGTTGTTGTTTTCTTTATTTCTTTGTGTGTGTGTGTGTGTGTGTGTGTGTGTGTGTGTGTGTGTGTGTGTGTGTGTGTGTGTGTGTGTGTGTGTGTGTGTGTGTGTGTGGCACTGTAGGAAAAAGGGGAAGCTCACTCACGCTGGATCCAAGACGAGACATTTATCATTGTCAATAGAAGAGCTTCGTGAGTGGTGGTGTCCTGCGTGTTGTACTGATTCTGGAGAAAGATCCTGAACACTTCTCAAGTGAGCAAACGACAGAGCAGCGTCTACTTTGGCGGGTTGCTTCATGACGACTTGCGTTTAACTGCTCTTTGTGTATTGCTGGTACTAAGGCTGTGACGGAACGAGCTTGGGGTGCGGCTGTGTAAGACAGAGACGAGGCGGTGGGAGTGGGGGAGGGGGGGGGGGGAGAACGGTGAGCAGCTTAGGGAGTAACGCTATTGAGAGAGCACGTGAAATGAGATATCAGAACAAATAAAAAGAGTAATTAATCTATGAGCTATCAGATTAATGGAACGGAAAATGACATGGGGCATTCAATGAAAAGAGTAGTTAATTCATGAACTATTAAACGAACATAACGGACAATGCGATAGCAGAATGAATAATAATAATAAAAAATGATTAATAAATAAACTATTAAATTAATGATCTGAAGTAAAATTACAAAGTGGTGGTGACAGTAAAGAGATTACATGCATGCCTACACGTATACCAATACCCTCCCCCCCCCCACCCTCCCCACCCCGCTTCCCTCTATTCCTGACATTTTCCTCCCCTGGCCCCTACCTCCCCCACCCCTGATCCCAACTGAAAAGAAAACCACTCATCTTGATGTGCCTTATCATGATTCAGGTTTCAAGTAAACAATGAATGCAAAAGATATCGTACGATAGTAGCTTTGGTTTTGACCTTGGTGTGCTTTGGAAAGGACGAAAGATTAAAATACAGAAGCAAAGATGTTGTGTGTGTGTGTGTGTGTGTGTGTGTGTGTGTGTGTGTGTGTGTGTGTGTGTGTGTGTGTGTGTGTGTGTGTGTGTGTCTCTCTCTCTCTCTGATGTGTGTGTGTGTGTGTGTGTGTGTGTGTGTGTGTGTGTGTGTGTGTGTGTGTGTGTGTGTGTGTGTGTGTGTGTGTGTGAGAACGTGCGTGCACGTGCGCGCGCGTGTGTGTGTGCCTCTCTCTCTCTCTCTCTCTCTCTCTCTCTCTCTCTCTCTCTCTCTCTCTCTCTCTCTGATGTATGTGTGCGTGCGCGCGGCGCGCGCGTGTTTGTGTTCGTTGATGCTTGTTAGAATTCTCAGTATTTTGGCGGAGTAAAGGTAACATAGAGGTGAAGAAGAAAATGATTGCATGTGAAAAGAAAAGGTACCCCCCCCCCCCCCCAAAAAAAAAAAAAAAAAAAAAAAAGAAAGAAAGAAAGAAATCAGATTATATTCTTATTATGTGCAAGGAAAGATACGTAACATAAAAGTATGGCTGAAAGAACGGAAAACGATCATGAATTGTGTTATGTTACAGTTATGGAAGAAATGATACCGGCAAATCTTTAGGGACAAAAAATTCAGATCGAAACCCTTACATACAAAAATGGTTAAGTATTGTTTGTTTGTTTGCTTTCACGAAGAAATAAAATATCAAAAAGGGAAATACCATAATAAAGAAGGGGAGAACGAACGACAAAAAGAATTAATGACATGAAGAAAAAAAAAATAGATGTCAAAGGAAGGTAGCAGATAACAAAGACAGAAAGAAAGAATATATGAATTACACAGAAAACGCAGAAAAAAAACTCTGTTTACTATTGCTCGTCGAGAATAAGCAAAGTGTCAAAGCAAAGAAAGAAAGAAAGAAAGAAAGAAAGAAAGAAAGAAAGAAAGAAAAGAATGGATGAATGAATGTTTGAATGCCAGAAAGTGAAAACGAAAGAAGTTTGCAGAAAATGTTCGTCAAGTACGAAAGTGGTCAACAAGGGAAGACAGAAAGAAAAAGTGAAGAAAAAGAAAGAAGAGAAAGGGAAAAAAGAAAGAAAGAAAGAAAAAGAAGGAAGAAGAGAAAGAAAAAAGAAAAAAGTAAGAAAGAAAAGAAAGAAAGGAAAAAAGTAAGAAAGAAAGAAGGAAAGAAAGAAGGAAAGAAAGAAAGAATGAATGAATGAATAAATGAATGAATGAATGAATGAATGAATGAACGAACGAAAGGAAGAAAGAAAGAAAGAAAGAGGAAAGAAGGACAAAAAGAAAGAAAGAAAGAAAGAATGAAAGAAAGAAAGAAAGAAAGAAAGAAAGGCGAAAGGAAAATATCTACACTCACCCATAACAGTTCACTGCCACAAAATTCTCGCAGCCTCATCTTCTAGCCGTTCAGCGAAGGAAGGAGTTCCGCACTCTCACGCACACCACGCGCACGTACGCCGCTACCTAACTAAATTCGGAAACTCAAGGCTCATGTGATAATAGCCAGCCTGCACACGGGACCAACCAGTGGCACAGCAGCAATTGCTGTGGACACAAAAGGCTGTATACATTCAAGTCTGCTAGGCTCACCATCTGCTGTGGGATGGAGTGTTTGGTAACGCTTTGCTGCCAGAAATGGGGGTGGTTTGTACCGTCAGAGTCACAGACATACACACTTTAAAGTCATGGTCAGATGGTAGGTCCTGCTTCTTCCGAGACGGAGCGAGTTGTGACTATCCCATGTGTTGACAGGGAAGCAAGGATTTTTGTACGGTCAATGTTTCTTTTCACACACAAGAGAGCCGCATGTGTGTGTGTGGTGTGTGTGTGTGTGTGTGTGTGTGTGTGTGTGTGTGTGTGTGTGTGTGTGTGTGTGTGTGTGTGTGTGTGTGTGTGTGTGTGTGTGGCGTGTGTGTGTGTGTGTGTGTGTGTGTGTGTGTGTGTGTGTGTGTGTGTGTGTGTGTGTGTGTTGTTCTTCTTCTTCAGTTTAACGTCTTCCCACTTAAAGTGATTACAGACGATGGTGTGTGTGTGTGTGTGTGTGTGTGTGTGTGTGTGTGTGTGTGTGTGTGTGTGTGTGTGTGTGTGTGTGTGTGTGTGTGTGTTGGTGTGTTAGTGTGTGTGTGTTGTGTGTGTGTGTGTTAGTGTGTGTGTGTGTGTGTGTGTGTGTGTGTGTGTGTGTGTTAGTGTGTTGGTGTGTTAGTGTGTGTGTGTGTGTGTGTGTGTGTGTGTGTGTGTGTGTGTGTGTTAGTGTGTTAGTGTGTGTGTGGTGTGTGTGTGTGTGTGTGTGTGTGTGTGGTGTGAGTGTGAGAGACAGAGGGGAGAGAGAGAGAGAGAGAGAGAGAGATGTGTGTGTGTGTGTGTGTGTGTGTGTGCGTGTGCGTGCGCGCGCTCGCGCGCGCGCGCGCGCGCGTGTGTGTGTGTGTGTGTGCGTGCGTGCGTGCGTGTGTGTGTGTGTGTGTGTGTGTGTGTGTGTGTGTGTGTGTGTGTGTGTGTGTGTTATTTAGTCAATCAGTGGGAGACTGCGTTTCTTACTGGTTCCAGGCAAAGGCTGTTCTGCGCAATACTTAGCAGCTGTCAGCACCTGTGTGACTGACACTATTGGGGTAATTACACGTACAGCTGACACTCCGACAGTTGATACCTATGTGACTGACACTATTCAGGTAATTACACGGTACAGCTGACCACTCCGACAGTTGATACCTATGTGACTGACACTATTCAGGTAATTACACGGTACAGCTGACCACTCCGACAGTTGATACCTATGTGACTGACACTATTAGAGTAATTACACGGTACAGCTGACCACTCCGACAGTTGATA
>CM065748.1:35358590-35373590 GCA_033310375.1 Conus canariensis | reverse complement strand
GTGTGTGTGTGTGTGTGTGTGTGTGTGTGTGTGTGTGTGTGTGTGTGTGTGTGTGCGAGCGAGCGAGAGAGAGAGAGAGAGAGAGAGAGAGAGATACACACATACTAACACGCCCATACACACTAACATACAAACACACACACACACCACACACCACACACACACACACACACACACACACACACACACACACATACATACACACATACACACACATACAATTCAATTCAATTCAATTCAATTCAAATTTAATCCTTTGGCCCCTGTTGGGGCATGGAGGATACAAATGTAACAAAGAGAAATACGAAACTCAGAACGATGTGTAAACATAGTTGCGAAATGCTGAATTCATGTGAACTGTAATGATCTCATTAAACAATCTTCCCATTTTTTAGAAACTTACTAATATTCAAACAAATGCATCTTCCTTTTTGAAATAAATTACAAAAGTTGAAAACAGACTTTGGTTTTAGATATTTTTTAGGGATGAATTTTTCACGAAGTTCATTATATTTTGGACATTCCATGATGCAATGAAATTCATCTCCAATTTCACCCATTTCACAGTTACGACAAATACGCAATTCTCTTGGAACATTATGGTGTCTTCCAATTTCAATTTGCAATTTATGGTTACTACATCTAAACTTAAATAAAGATATAACATAAATATCTGGTAAGGTAGAAATATAATGTTCTTTTCCAAAGACAGTCTTTACACGTTTATAGAATACACACTTGTTGCTGTTTTCAAGAGAACTGCGCCAATCACGAGCATAATTATTTTGCAACTCCTTTTTAACACACTTACCTAAGTTACTTCTGTTTGTGAATGAATGAGATTCCCAAACACAATCAAAACCAGTTTCAAATAAAATGCTTTTAACATAACTAAGCCATGGTGAAACGAAAATTCCTTTTGTATATAGTTCATGTAAGATATGATATACTTTGTTTGAATACTTCTTAGAATCAGGAACAACTAAGTTAGCCCAGAACCTTATCATTCTCACTTTAATCAGTACAGATAAAGGATAGATTCCGGTTTCACCATAAATCATTGAAGTCATTGTAGTTTTATTTAATCTAAATAAATACTTTAAAAAACGTAACTGTAACTTTTCTAATATATCAACATTTTCATAACCCCAAATTTCACAACCATACAACAACACAGGTACAACTATGGAATAAAATAATTGTATGCAAACATCAATTGGCAATTTCTGCTTCCTTGCAGTTTGTAATAATGAAAACATTGCCTTGAGATCCTGATTATAAGCACATTTTTTTGCTTTGTAAAAAGAACCTGTTCTGCTGAACTCGATGCCTAAGTATTTCATTGAATTAAGAACCTCTATTTTTTCATTCCCAAAGAAAAAAAATTCACGCATACAATTTCGACCATGAAAGACAACTATTTTTGTTTTCTTTGGATTTACTTCTAACTGCCATTGCGTGCAATATATATTTAAGGCATTAAGTTCTTTTTGCAAAGCTGATTTAGAATTTGCCAATAAAATTGTATCATCAGCATATAACACACACACATACACACACACACACACACATCACACACACACACACACACACACACACACACACACACACACACACACACACACACCTATAGTTGTGGTGCAGACCATGTTATCTACATGCTGACTCAGGGTCTGACCACTACACACTGGCCTAATGCGTGAGGTCGGCATCTGTTTCATCTGTTGTTTGGAAGGGTAGAGAAGAGAGGAGAGAGAGAGAAGAGAGAGGAGAGAGAGAGAGAGAGAGAGAGAGCCTTCAACAATTTAACAAATATACAATCATTAAACAGCTTTATTCACACACACACACACACACACACACACACACACACTCGCGCGCATTCATACATACATACACTTCTCCCTTCTTCTTCTTCTTCTTCTTCTTAATATTATCATTATTACTACTATCATTATTATTGTTGTTGTTGCTGTGATGATGATGATGATGATGTTGATGATGTTGATGATGATGATGATGATGATAACGAGTATTATACAACTAACAAATGATGGGAGGAAAAGTGTTATGTAAACTGGCTTTGAATAGAATGCAAAAAGCAAATGCACACAACCACAGATTGTTAACACCAAATGTTTTCACGTTGGCAGTCCATTTCACACACTGTTCGCACATGTACATAATTATGTAAACACCGTTCTGTGTGTGTGTGTGGTGTGTGTGTGTGTGGTGTGTGTGTGTGTGTGTGTGTGTGTGTGGTGGTGTATTGTATAAAGTATTATATGACTTATACAGAAATCAGGGTTTTACATGTAGGTGGTTGATGTGTATACGGAATATCTTAAATGAAACGGGATTCGACTGTGTTTGGTAGACACAAAAGTTTCGTCTGTTTCACAGTCTTTGTAGAAATGTTCGTAATTCATTAGAAAATATTTACATACGTGCATGGAATGATGCTTTAGAATCTTGTAATGAGTGTTTATTTTACAGGATATTTAAAACCAGAGTTTTGCTGTGAAAAATATATTGAAATGTTGCCTGATGCTTATATATACCCATTAATTCGGTTTCGCTGTGGTTATCATAAACTCATGATAGAAATTGGCAGACGATTTGGAATCCACACGATGAACGTTTACTGTCGGGACTGCGACCAGAATGACCTTGGTGATGAATTTCATTTTGTAATGAAATGCACCAAATATAACGACATTAGAAATCAGTTTATACCAAGAACATTTACGTGCATAAAGTCCGTATTTAACTATTGTCGTTTGCTCTGTGGTGGTTTTAAAAAAGTGTTGCTAAACTTAGCAAAGTTTCTAAAACTTAGTAAAGTTGTGTAACATTACATTCAGTGCGTTAATTATCGGGAAAATTTTCGGATGTTTGATGTGTTTCATTTAATTTGTTTCATTTGTTTCATTTACATATGTTTGATTTATTTCAAATCCTCCATGCCCCGAAAGGGATCACAGGCTTAAAATCTTTGAATCTTTGAATCTTGTGTGCGTGCGTGCGTGGTGCGTGTGTGTGTGTGTGTGTGTGTGTGTGTGTGTGTGTGTGTGTGTGTGTGTGTGTGTGTGTGTGTGTGTGTGTGTGTGTGGTGTATTCGCACATACTTAGATAAACACACGCACATACAAAATACATACATACATACATATTCGTACGTAAATATCCATGTACACACACACACACACACACACACACACACACACACACACACACACACACACACACACACACACACACTACCTATGAAATATTATTGTCATAATCCATCCAGTTACAAAAGCCATACCCATTCATCCATCCAACATAAAAAAATATATAGACACACACAATTATAGATACATACATACACATGCATACAATAATTTGATGTTTCCACGCCATCCGACCACACGAGCCCTATATCCACATACATGCATGCATGCACCCCCCCCCACCACACACACACACACACACGCACGCACGCACGCACGCACACACACACACATGTATATCTATCCATCGTCTATATACACATACATACATACATGCATATACACATGTATACATACTCATCCATTCATCTATCTATCCATCCACCAGCCAGCCAGCCGTACTTACGTACATACATACATACATTTATACATACAGAAGTACATACGTACGTACATATGTAAACATGCACTCCCGCCCCCGCACCCCATCCCCCCCCCCCCCCCCCCACACACACACACACACACAGATAGAGAAAGAAAGAGAGAGTCACACACACATCACACACGCATACACACACACACGCGCATATTGTCTATACATCTCTCCAACTCACCCAGAAAGGCTCTCCGGCACAGAGATCAGTGGGTGTGGAGTTGCTCATTGTGCCTCTCTCTCACACACACTCACTCACACCAATGACAGACGCAGCCACCAAGTGGGACCAGCTGCGTCCTTCGTCATCTCTAAATAACCCTGGCCCCATTCCCCCACATGAGGCGTCAATCTCTCCAGGTAGCAAATGCTGAATGCTTGTTAGAACATCCTCCACGTGTTCAACTCGCTCGTCACGTTCGCTGCTTCAATTTCAAACCGTAACTGCCCTCTAGTACAACACCACAAGAAGAACAACAAGAATAAAACAACAACAACACAGCAACAATACAACAGAAAACAACACAACGCACCAACAGCATGTTGAACTCATTTCTAACGGTCTTTTTCTTTTAGTTTCAAAATGTACAAATGTGTGTGTGTGTGTGTGTGTGTGTGTGTGTGTGTGTGTGTGTGTGTGTGTGTGTGTGTGTGTGTGTGTTCACGGCGCGCGCGCGTGTGCGTGTGCTGTGTGCGTGTTGTGTGTTTGTGTGCGTGTGCGTGTGTGCGTGCGTGCGTGTGTGTGCGTGCGTGCGTGCGTGCGTGCGTGTGTGTGTATGCGTGGAGAGAGAGAGAGAAGGAGGGGGGGGGAGCTTGTTACGCACGAAAACCTCTTCTAGCAAATAGTGTGGAAAATGTGAAGGTAAATCTTCAGCTCTTCGCCCTGGACTGGTCAAGGCAGGTAGCAACGCACAGTAGTGTCAGAACAAACTCTGACAGCAGGACAAGACAAAACAACAGCAATAAACACAACAACAATGACAACATCAACAACAACATCATCAACCAAACTATGTATTAACAAGGATACGTACAACATAAGCCTACGCGACTTTATCATCCTAGGTGGGTGATAAAGGAAGGAAAGGGGGGTGGGGGGAGAGTGCGGAGAAGGGAAGGGTGGGGTAGAAGGGGGAAGGAGGTAGGAAGGGGGAAGGGGAGGGAGGGGGCAGAGAAAAAGGGAGGGGAAGGGTCTAAGTGGTGGGCCTAGTAAAGTTCAATTGCACCGTTCACACACACACACACACACACACACACACACACACACACACACACACACCACACACACACACACACACACATACCGCGCGCGCACGCGCACACACACACACACACACACACACACACCACACGCACACACGCACGCACACACCCCACACACACACACACACACACACACACACACACACACAACACACACACACACACACACACACACACACACACCACACACACACACACACACACACACACACACACACACACACACACACACACACACACAACACCAAAAAAAAAAAGAAAAAGAAAGAAGAAAAGAAAAAAATAAATAAATAAAAGAAAACGGGTCTTAATATAAATATCCGCAAATTGTGTGGCACCACAAAATCTAGGATCACGTGAGCAAACATTTGCCAAGTCAAAACAAATTGACACTCGCAAGTTCGTTCGATGAAAAAAAAAAAAAAAAAAAAAAAAAAAAAGCTTGTGTTAAAGTTAATTTAGAATCGGTAGGACGCTCAGTCGAGTCGAGTGCACCCTCCTCTCCTCCTTTATTCCCCCACCCCCACCCCATCCCTCCACTCCGAGGTCGAACGGATCCTGGATCCGTCCTTTGATCCTGATCCGCGCCACGGATTGACCACTTTAGTGAATGGATCGGTCCATGCGCCGCGTTCAGCCTTCCCACCAAGTTGGCTTGAAAACCAGTTCACTTCATGTTGCTGTTCTCGTCATCATCTTCCTGAGCGACTCCTGGATCGGTTGTACAGATCCGCATCATGGTTTACTGGGAGACCTCCATGGGCTGTGTTCCATCTTTCCATCAAGTTTCCTCAACAACAGCTCGGCGGGGATTTTGTTATCGGTGTGTGTGTGTGTGTGTGTGTGTGTGTGTGTGTGTGTGTGTGTGTGTGTGTGTGCGTGCGCGCGTGCGTGTGTGTGTGCGTGCGTGCGTGCGTGCGTGCGTGTATGTGTGTGTGTGTGCGTGTGTATGTGTGTGTGTCCACGCGTGCGAGCGTGCGTGCGTGCGTGTGTGTGTGTGTGTGTGTGTGTGTGTGTGTGTGTGTGTGTGTGTGTGTGTGTGTGTGTGTGTGTGTGTGTGTGCACGCGTGCGTCCGGTTGTGTGTGTGTGTGTGTGTGTGTGTGTGTGTGTGTGTGTGTGTGTATGCACGAGTGCGTGCGTATGTGTATGTGTGTGTATCTGTCTGTTTGTCTGTCTGTCTCTGTCCCTGTGTGTGTGTGTGCGCGCGTGCGCGCGCGTGCGCGCGCGTGCGTGCGTGTGTATATGTGCGTGCGCGCGCGCAGACGCGTGCGTCGGGTTCTTCTAGGAATACGTAGCTCAATATTGCTGTTCGATATTCTAGCTATCGATGACTCACTTCGCTAGAGTTCCTACTGTTTGACTCACAGTGCACGTGTTACTGCCGCTGATTCATCTGTCCTGAGCGTTGATTCTTTTAAGGTAGGATATAAACATTCGTTCTTTCAAGCAATAAAACATAATACGTCAACGGCAACCATATAAATAGTTTATCTTTATCAAGCAACATTAGTTCTACTACCTTGCATTTTCTATGTTTGTCTGTAGAAATATGCCTGTATATGTGTACACGTGCGACTACTACTTCCCCCCCCCCCCCCCCTTCTTTCTGTTTTAAGTTAATGTCCTTTATGTAACATATATTGTGTATGATTGCTGTATGCTGCCCCTTCCCTTCATCCCCCCCCAACTCCCCCCCCCCCCCCCCCCCCCCTCCGCCCGATTCCTTCTCCTTCCTTTCCCCGTTTACCCTACATCCACATTTTTCCCACTGCGTTCGTTTGACGGTGGTGTTGACAGCAGTTTATTTTAATTGTATTGAATGTTGTATTGTCATGTTATTTCTTGGTTTGTTTGCTCTTGTTCTTCTTATACGTATTTGCCTTGATTTGCTATGAATGACTTCTTTCCTTTTGCCCCAGGGCTGGGTGGGAAAAAGCATGTATATTGCTTATCTCATTGCCCTGGTTAAATAAAATTTCGTTTCGTTTCGTTTCGTCTCGTCCATTCCCTCACATTGCCTACGTTTGCTCTCACACACCGTCGTCAACATTGCCGACTAACTGAACGCCATTCATCCAGGATCCGGCGAAAAACCTATTCCCCCCCCCTCCCCCCCCCCCCCCCCCCCCCCCCCAGTGTAAAATCGGAGACTTCGGTGCGACTTCACGCCTAGCCCTCAAAAATTCTGATCTGTACGTGATAACTTAGGGGGGGGGGGGGGGGGGGATGGGGGAGAGATGAGTTGTTTTGGAGGGATGGGGAAAAGGATGGAGGGAAGGGGGGTGGGGAGGGTAGGTGTGTAATCAGTTCTTCAGACGGTTCTGAGGCTGAGAGGGTGGTGGTGGTGGTGGTGGTGGTGGTGGTGGAGGTCAAATACTAGGACTGTACTGTACTACACTATACTGTATTATACTAGACGATACTGCGCAGTTCTATGCTATGCTACGCTATACCATACAGCGCAGTTCTATGTTATGCTACGCTATACCATACTGCGCAGTTCTGTGCTATGTTACGCTATACCATACTGCGCAGTTCTGTGCTGTGCTACACTATACCATACTGCGCAGTTCTACGCTACGCTACGCTATACCATACTGCGCAGTTCTATGCTACGCTACGCTATACCATACTGCGAAGTTTCTGTGCTATGCTACGCTATACCACACCGCGTAGTTCTATGCTATGCTACGCTATACCATACTGCGCAGTTCTATGCCACTCTATACCATACTGCACAGTTCTATGCTATACTACGCTATACCATACTGCACAGTTCTGTGCTATACTACGCTATACCATACTGCGCAGTTCTGTGCTATGCTACGCTATACCATACCCGTAGTTCTATGCTATGCTACGCTATACCTAGCAGTTCTATGATATACTACACTATACCATACTGCGCAGTTCTATGCTATGATATACTATACCGTACTGCGCAGTTCTATGCTATGCTACGCTATACCACACTTCGCAGTTCTATGCTATGCTACGCTATACCATACTGCGTAGTTCTGTGCTATGCTACGCTATACCATACTGCGCAGTTCTGTGCTATGCTACGCTATACCATACTGCGCAGTTCTATACTATGCTATGCTACGCTATACCACACTGCGCAGTTCTATGCTATGCTATGCTATGCTATATCATACTGTGCGGTTCTATGCTATGCTATGCTACGCTATACCATACTGCGCAGTTTTATGCTATGCTATGCTATGCTACGCTATACCATACTGCGCAGTTCTATGCTATGCTGCGCTATACTATACTGTGCAGTTCTATGCTATGCTTTGCTACGCTATACCATACTGTGCTATGCTACGCTCTGCCATACTGTGCAGTTGTATGCTATGCTACGCTATACCATATTGTGCAGTTCTATGCTATGTTATGCTATGCTATACCATACTGCGTAGTTCTATGCTATGCTACGCTATACCATACTGCGTAGTTCTATGCTATGCTACGCTATACCATACTGCGCAGTTCTGTGCTATGCTATGCTATACCATACTGCGCAGTTCTATGCTATGCTACGTCATACCATACTGCGCAGTTCTGTGCTATGCTACGCTATACCATACTGCGCAGTTCTGTGCTATGCTACGCTATACCATACTGCGCAGTTCTATGCTATGCTACGCTATACCATACTACGTAGTTCTGTGCTATGCTACGCTATACTACACGGTGCTGTGCTATGCTGTGCTGTCCTATGCTTTGTTAAGTTGCGCTGTTTAATGTCATCCTATCCCATGCCGTCCCATCTATCCCATACCATTCTTTCCCATCGTATTCTATTCAAGGCAGACTGGACTAGAGCAGACTTGACTTTACTGCAATACACTATGCCAGTGAGACCTGGACTGTCTACAGCAGACACGCCAAACAGCTTAATCATTTTCACCTCAGCTGTCTCCGCAGACTCCTACACATCAAGTGGCCGGACAAAGTCCCAGACACTGAGGTCTTGGAAAGATCCAGCATCCCCAGCATCTACACCCTCCTCCAGAAATCCCGAGCCAGATGGGCTGGCCACATCGTCAGAATGCCAGATAGTCGACTGCCGAAACAACTGCTGTACGGAGAACTGAGTCAGGGCAAGCGCAAAGTTGGGGGGCAGAAGAAACGTTTCAAGGACTGCCTCAAAGTGTCCCTCAAAGGCCTGAACATCAACCTCAACACCTGGAGTCGCTTGCCCTGGACCGCCCAGCCTGGCGAATCAGCCTCACAAAGGGTGCATGTACATCAGAGAAGAGACGCACAGCAGAAGCTGAGAGAAAGCGAACCGCACGCAAGGCCAAAGCTACCTCCACCTCCACTGTAGCACCCACCCACATGTGTTCCACATGTGGGCGTTCCTTCCGGGCCCAGATCGGCCTCACCAGCCACCTGCGGACCCACACTCAGCAATCTTCCATCTGAGATTGAAGTCATGGTCATCTTCGAAATCGAAGGACGAACAACAACAACACTATGCTACAGTACGCTACTCTGTATATTCTATACTGTGTTTTACCATACTATACGATATCATATCATTACAAACTACACCAAATCAGAACATACGATACACAACAATCTGCACTACTGTACTAGTTCAGAGATGTTCCACTTGATGTGATCTTTGAATTTCTGAAAGAGATTAACATATTTCGTCTGATCTGAGATTCGACAGTGGAAAGATTTTAAACAAAATTTCGGGTGTGTTTTTTAAGATGTATTTCAAAGGGTTGTGAGAATGAATGACTTGTGAGTTGACTTCAACGCGGTGACAGCCCTGATATGGCCCTTTGCGGTCGTCTGGGCTGTAAGCAACATTACCTTACCTTACCACCTCTCTCCACCCTCCCCCTGTCCGGGTAAGGGAGGTGGAGGGGGTGGGAGAGGCAGCCTGGATTTCAGACAAAGTCGCTGTGAGAATGAAATCATACCAGACGATACACGACACAGTTGTGACTCCACATACAGTTTGCGGGAAATGTTGAGGAAGAAGATGTCGTCTAATTGTGGGTCGGCCCCAATCAACGTGTGGACAGATTTTCTCACATGCAAATGCACGATGTCCGAATTAATCCTGTTCCGCTCGCTTTCTTGTGTGTGTGTGTGTGTGTGTGTGTGTGTGTGTGTGTGTGTGTGTGTGTGTGTGTGTGTCTGTGTGTGTCTGTGTGTGTCTGTGTGTGTCTGTGTGTGCATACGTCGTGCGTGCGCGTGTGCGTGTGCTTATGTATGTGTGTGCGTGCTTGCGTGCGTGCATGCGTGTGTGTGTACATGCGTACGTGCGCGTTTGTGTGTATGAATAATTTGTATGAAAAATTACGCCGAGCCTTTCGCTGTGTTAGAGGTCATTGCAGCATTGTATTAGCATAACTTACCATAAATTGACCTGCGTGTTGACAGGCGGCGCAGGAGGACTAACGAGGCATTGAAAGAAATGAACATGGAAATCATGGACAAAGCATCGTTTAAACCATGTGTGGAATGCAAAAGGATTCCCTTACGGATTCTGTGTCGTGCTTGAAAACGGTGTGGGCAGTGTTACATGGCATTACCATGGGTTAAAGGTCAAAACGATGACCGTAAGGGAAGTGACCTGTCAGAGGTCCACCGTGTGAAGGGCACGGCATGATGCAGGGCGGAGCCCACCCCTAGCTCTCCTTCTGCTGCTTTTAGCCTTCGCTGAACAGAATTAGGTAGGTACACCCATTTACCGCTGGGTGGAAAGAGAGGGTTTCCCAACCGAAAAAAAAGCCCCAGCCCATGAATGTTTATTTACTCAGAACCGGCAGTTCCGATGGCAAACGTTCTGACCACTTGTCCACGGGGTCCTCTGGGTAGCGTTGTACACAAAGTTAAAAAAAAAAAAAGTTATAATATATTTTCTTAATTTTATGTTCCCATTGTCTTCATCTTTAACACCCCCCCCCCCCCCCGGCCCCCCTCCAAGTTGAAATCTTTGCCAAGTCATTACTGTGATGACGGAGGGGTTGTTGGCCTGCGCTTGTTTGTCCCCCACTATTAGATTGTTCGTCTTTGTATTTGTCTGACTTTATTCAAGTTTAAAAGGCCGTGCCAGACTTGAATAAAAGTTACTCCGTGTTAGGTTTTCTTATGGGAGCAAGAGTTACCCTACTTGTTTATTGTTTACTGTTCCCTGCCTCATTTTATTTTCAAAGAAAAAAGAAAAAAGTGTCAGTTTGTTTACGGACAACGATACAGATAGCTACACCGCCTTTTCTGGTTGTATTGGCAAACGAAGAGTATGATGTAAATTCAGGTTCAATTCAATGACCTTGATACAGACCAGAGGATTACTGTTTGCTAATCAAAGACAGCTGATGTGGCGAGAACAATTATTTATTGTCCAGAACTATCCGTGCCTTGGAAAAACTTTTTTTTTCAAGTCTTTTTCATTTCTCTCTGGACTTGGACACACTCCACTATCAATGATTGAAGGATTCAACAAAGCAATGCGACTCTTGCTGATTTCTCCTGCGCAAATGCCTGAACCGAAACTAAAACACCATGTGTGTGTGTGTGGTGTGTGTGTGTGTGTGTGTATGTGTGTAAGAATGGACCTGGCTCAACTCGGAATTCAGATGGTGTGCGTGAAAGAGCTTGTTTTGATCTATGAACTAAGATTCCTGCTGGTGTACATGTCTTTCGGTCGATTTTGATGACCTAGTAAGAATACAGGCTGGAAATTATTTGACCTAGACAAGTCGTTTGATTTTTTTTTTATAAGCGATAGTTTTCGGAATTTTTTAGCATTTGAGGAAATATGTAAGTTTTGACGCATAAACTATATACGTTAGAGACCCAACAATGTAAAGGGGCTAAGTAGAGACTCAACAATGTAAAGGGGCTGAGTAGAGACTCAACAATGTAAAGGGGCTGAGTAGAGACTCAACAATGTAAAGGGGCTGAGTAGAGACTCAACAATGTAAAGGGGCTGTAAGAGACTCAACAATGTAAAGGGGCTGAGTAGAGACTCAACAATGTAAAAGGGCTGAGTAGAGACTCAACAATGTAAAGGGCTGAGTAGAGACTCAACAATGTAAAGGGGCTGAGTAGAGACTCAACAATGTAAAGGGGCTGTAAGAGACTCAACAATGTAAAGGGGCTGAGTAGAGACTCAACAATGTAAAGGGGCTGAGTAGAGACTCAACAATGTAAAGGGGCTGTAAGAGACTCACCAATGTAAAGGGGCTGAGTAGAGACTCAACAATGTAAAGGGGCTGTAAGAGACTCAACAATGTAAAGGGGCTGAGTAGAGACTCAACAATGTAAAGGGGCTGAGTTGAGACTCAACAATGTAAAGGGGCTGTAAGAGACTCAACAATGTAAAGGAGCTGAGCAGAAACGCAGATGCAGGACCCAGAGACTGTGTATTCTTTAACTGAACTTGGAGCGTTCCAGTTGTGCGTTCTGAAAGAGAAAGAATATGGCTGACTTGCCAAAACTTGGGTTTTGTTTGCAAAAAGAGTTTATGGGAGAGGGGTGTGAACAACTTCTCAAGAATGCCTTTCTGGTTTGTAAGGTTTGAACTGTAAAGTATACTAACGACAGAAAGCGAGTGTCAAATGCCCTCCTGGTTTGTAAGGTTCGAACTGTAAAGTATACTAACGACAGAAAGCGAGTGTCAAATGCCTTTCTGGTTTGTAAGGTTCGAACTGTAAAGTATACTAACGACAGAAAGCGAGTGTCAAATGCCTTTCTGGTTTGTAAGGTTCGAACTGTAAAGTATACTAACGACAGAAAGCGAGTGTCAAATGCCTTTCTGGTTTGTAAGGTTCGAACTGTAAAGTATACTAACGACAGACAGAGAGTGTCAAATGCATCTGAAGTGTTTCAAACGGTTCGATTTTGTTCATCTGTACGTTCTTTAATGAGCCAAGGAATTCACTGCGCCTTTGAAGAAAGGGCCTGGTGGACCTGGTGGGAAAAGCATCGATCTGCTTGTTGGTCCGAGGGTTCCAGCACTCGATCCTCGCATGCGACATTGGACGCAGTACGATCTGCTGCAGCTAGTGTAATTTTGACATAATAAAAAGTGGTGGAGACTTAAAGCGGCTCTTGTCATGGCGTGGTGCGAAGAGATATATACTATAGCAGTTTCTGGGACTAAATGTATAGGTGGACCTGTTACGTTGAAACGTGTGATGTGTGTGTGTGTGTGTGGGTGGGGGGGGGGGTGTGTGTGTGGGGGGGTGGGGGCGGGCGGGGGAGGGGGGAGTGTTTTCTTTCCAAAAAATGTAGCGTGAACTATGTGTGTTGAGATTATTCCGTGTTTTTCTTTCAATTTCTTTCCTTTAGAACATATTGAAGATCGAAATCATTATCAGACGTTGTTTATGAGAAATTCAACATTTATTTCTGAAAAAGTAAAACATGTATTGTACTGCATTTAAGGTATTGTTCGTATTGAACAGTACTGTGCAGTGCTGTGCTGTACTGTTCTATACTGTAGTGTACTGCGTTGAAGGATCCGACCATGAGGGGAGGGGAGGGGGGCAGGGTTTCTGCAACCTCACATCCTTTCCTCCCTCCTGGCTGGCATAAATACATCCCCACTTGGACAGGATCCCAACACCCCTTCGGATCCCCCCCCCCTCGCATTAATAAATAGATCCGGCCCTGCCTTGTGTTGTTTTGCCTCATAGTGGAGTGCAGCGTAGCATAGCCTCGCGTTATTCTGCCTGTTTTTTTTACACAAAGCTATACTTTGTTTCCTGATTTGTTATGTCACATTACTATATACATTATGGCATGACCACTTACGTTTCTTTCCAAAATATTTTAGCTATAAAAGGAAACTTAAAAAAAGAAAAAGTGGGACAACTTTGACGAGAGAGTGCTCTGGCAACACGTGTACTCCACCTCAACCTTTAAAAGAAGGAGGAGGAGAAGAAGAAGACATTTAACAAGGCAAGGGATTATTATGAAATTATACAGATTTGTGCCAGTTTAAAGAAACTGCCGATGGGTATGGCAAAAAAAAGGGGGGTAGGGGGGGGAGATCCTCTGAGAATCTCACAATCTTCGCGCGTTCGGTTTCCAAGAGCACTCCATTGACAAACTGATGATCCGTCCCTGGCTGGGTATGATCTCTTCGGGTATTGTTGGGGGGCAAGGGGTAGGAGGGGGTGTCAGGGTGGGTGTTGTTTTTTTTTGTTTGTGTGTTTTTTTAAAGACCCAATGTCTTGGAATGAACGGCGTTGGTTTACTCTCCGTAGGTCTATGATTAGCATCGACTTAAAGAGAGACTTGTATGTACACTTTCTCCCTGTTATTTATGCGTTTCCCTTATTCATTCATTCACTCTTCTTTGTTTGCTTATTTATGTATTTATTCATTTGTTTATTTATTTATTATTATTATTTAATTATTTATTTATTCATTTATGTATGTATTATCTATTTGTTTATTTATGAATTTATTTATTTGTTCGTTTATATATCTATTTGTTCATTTATTTATTTATTTATTCATTCATTTATTTATTTATTCATTATTTATCTATTTATTTTGAAGAGGGCTAGGTTCTAGATCCGTGACTGTCACAATCTGTAACATAAAAATAGTAACGCACCTGGCTTCAGTCGAGGAAAGATAACTCTGCTCATGAGATGCAGTTCATGGATGTCAATGAGACAGGTGGCAGGACTCTCACTTCTAGCTCTGTATCAAATAATAACTGATTGGTAGTCCGAAAACAAAGGATGCTATCAATGAGACGGGTAGCAGGACCTCTCACTTCTAGCTCTGTATCAAATGATAACTGATTGGTAGTCCGAAAACAAAGGATGCTATCAATGAGACGGGTAGCAGGATCTCTCACTTCTAGCTCTGTATCAAATGATAACTGATTGGTAGTACGGCAAAACAAGCTGTGCTAAGGATGCTCAATGTGTGAAGCAGCATCATATGAATCATAACCCTGAAAATAATCAAAACTAGTTTATGCTATTGAAATAATATACGTCAGACACTGAACTCGTGAGGCTAAACACAGTGAGTTCTGTGCGTGGCCCCACTGTCTGTGTCATCACACAGATTCTGCTGCCCTTGCATGCGCT
>CM065748.1:35341090-35348590 GCA_033310375.1 Conus canariensis | reverse complement strand
ACAAGTATTATCTTCATAATCTTCATGATCCGTTATCAGTCATAATCATCATCATCATCACCATATCATCATCGTTATCATCGCTCTGTGTGTGTGTGTGTTGTGTGTGTTGTGTGTGTCGTGTTGCTGTGTGTGTGTGTGTGTGTGTGTGCGCGCGCGCGCGCGCGCGCATGTGGGTGTGCGTTCGTGTGCGTCTGTATGCTTGTGCGGGCGCGAATCATTGAGTGAATGAACTGGCATAATAAGTAATGCAGGACCTACATTTGAATACCAGTGTATAATGTGAACACGTTATGTTATCTAAAATTAGATTACATATGCAAATAGATATGCAGTTAAGGAAAGGATGTTTTGCCTTATAGTGTTCGCATTGTTTATTCATCCCTCTCTCTCTCTCTCTCTCTCTCTCTCTCTCTCTCTCTCGTGTTCGCATTGTTTCTCCCCCCCCCCCCGTCTCTCTCTCTCTCTCTCTCGCTCTCTTCTCTCTCTCTCTCTCTCTCGTGTTCGCATTGTTTATTCATCCCTCTCTCTCTCTCTCTCTCTCTCTCTCTCTCTCTCTCTCTCTCTCATCCGTGTTCATATTGTTAATTCATCTCTCTCTCTCTCTCTCTCTCTCTCTCTCTCTCTCTCTCTCTCTCTCTCTCTCGCCTAATCATTTATGTATTTATTGTTTCTCTCATGGATGCATTCCATCATGTATGTGTGCTAGTCAAAAATATTTCTTTTGTTGTTGTTGTTGTTGTAATCCTCTGAAGTTTGTCGCACGCACGCGGCGCACGCGTGCGTGCGCGCCTCTGTGTGTGTGTGTGTGTGTGTGTGTGTGTGTGTGTGTGTGGTGTGTGTGTGTGTTGTGATGAAATAAGCTATAGTCTCTTGATTCAGTATGACATAAGCGAAGACACAGAGTGAAAAACTGTCGTATGCTGTGCTCAGAGTATTCTACAGGGACAGGAAAGTGTATTTCTGTTTTGTCGAAGTTGTAGAGGTATGGGTTAGGTGAGCCCTTCGGGTTATCGGCTTTGATTTTGTGTGCGGTCTGCGCATGGGGTTGGCAATTCACAAAGATATAGAGGGGAGGTAATTTGGTCTGTGATCATCTACATTCTCACCTCCTCACCCTTTCCCACGTGGTGAACCCGGAGGATCTTCCTACCAATCGTAAAGCAGCTTACAAAATTCGACAAATCACGTAGCCCGATGTACATATGTCCATATCTATAAGTGAAAGAGACCGAGATGGAGAAACGACGATGAATGTTAAACGATCTCATTTCAACTTCAGACTGTTTTTGTTTTGGAATATAGTCCGTTTTCGTTAAAAACCAGATAGGCCTACATTACACCAGATGCATTACGCCTGAGGCAGAGGTAAAAAATTAAAAAAAAAAAAAAAACTGTTTTCTAATGATGTTCGACCATTAAAAAAACCCCCTCAATCTTCTCAAAATAGTTACATTTTTTGATTGGTAGGAATATAACTTTTTTTTTTTGGGCGTTGATAAAAAAAATTCTTCCTCTCCGTCTTCGTTCATTTTTAGGATTTTGTATTTGTGTGTGTGTGTGTGTGTGTGTGTGTGTGTGTGTGTGTGAACTTTTTCCTTTCAGAAATCTACTTTATCTTCGCATTCAGATCCCAGGATATTTTGTTATATCGGAAATATTTTAAAAAAAATTAAAAATAATCAACAACAAAAAAGAAAAGAAAATGACTGGCCTTCCAAATAGATACATTTCACCATAAGATTTCCAAGATAATTTCTTTACAGTTCGAAAAAAAAGTTTTGAAACAAACGAAAAAAAAAAAAAAAAGAAAAAGAAAGAAATAATGAACAATTCAATTCCACTTACTTCATATATTTTCATCATGGTGTTCTTAAAAAGTGCATGTGAACATTCGATTGTGTTTGTCAGTTTAGGCATGTACACGCGTGTACGAGGGGCGAGACTAAGGGGAGACGATGGGGAGTGGACAATTTGGCTCAACACTCAGATTTTAGCAGTGTGTGGGATCGATTTGGGGCTAGTTTGGTTCAATCTCCTGTTGAAAAAACGTCGGTCTGGTTCTATTCTTTCATGTTACATTTGCACAATAGCGCAGTAACTGTGTATCCCTGGTTAA
Source organism: Conus canariensis (assembly GCA_033310375.1). Classification (NCBI taxonomy): domain Eukaryota; kingdom Metazoa; phylum Mollusca; class Gastropoda; order Neogastropoda; family Conidae; genus Conus; species Conus canariensis. The sequence continues at coordinate 35,346,471 of CM065748.1, read as the reverse complement.
CGTGCATTAAAAAAACATACTGGTACAGTCTGGTTTTGACTGTGTTTGGAGCAATCTTTTACAGACGTCAATATATTATGTAGAAATGTCAAAAATAGTTTGCAATGCTCTTTTCGTCAAAAGTGGCAACATGACATTGAAACTAACAGTAAATATTTTTCTACAAATTTTATAAATCTGAATTTAAGGAGGAGAAATATATTTCTAGCTTACCAGATATCTATATTTACCCTCTTAATAAATTTAGATGTTCTAATCATAAACTACCAATTGAAGTAGATCGTCGGTTTGGTATTCTAAAAGAAGAAAGGTTATGTAATAAATGTGACATGTCTGCAAAAGGTGATGGATTTCATTTTGTAATGGAATGTTCATCATACGTTAATTTGCCCAACACGTATTTGCCAAAAAGATTTCTCTCCCCAAAATCTGTGCTTAATTTTGGTCAAATGATGTCTTCTACTAATTGAAAACAAATGCTTCTATTCCCAAAGTATGTTAGATTACCTCAAGTGTTGTAAATTGTTGGTCTATGTCAGCATTGACTAGCAATCTATGTTTTATTTTGGCTTGTTTGTTTTCCTTTTCCTGTTATTGCTTTAAACTCACCCTTCCTACATACCCCAAAAGGGGCGAAAGGACTAAATATTGTTCTTGTGTGTGTGTGTGTGTGTGTGTGTGTGTGTGCCCTCTAATCAGCATGCGGATGACTCCGCTCCTATTTGTTGTCGGCCGATGTTACAGTATTTGATGGTGAAGCAGGAGTCAGCACAGCGTGAAAGCACGTGCATCGGGAGAAGACTGGAGGCCCCTCCCCGTGTGTGTCCATCAGCCCCTCATCCATTTACATACATTTACATCCACATCCCGCCAGGGGGGATCCATAACTCATCCTAAACCCCCCCCCCCCCCCCACCTTTCTCCCTCTCCATCTCTCTCTCTCTCTCCCTCCCTCCCTCTCTCACTCTTTCTCCCTTTCTCTCCCTCCCTCCCTCTCTCTCTCTCTCTCTCTCTCTCTCTCTCTCTCTCTCTCTCATTCCTTTAACCTCCCTTTACTCAACCCTCCCATTCCCTGCTCTTAGACAGTCCCGTATGTGGAAGCACGGAGGCGGCATCTCTGTCCATAAGTCTTCAATTTATTCCCATTAGTCTGCGAGTCCCAGACTCTTGACTCGCCGCTCCGCACCAACACAACTTAAGTCCACGTCTCGGCGGGGAGGCCTGTTTTGGAGTGGGGGTATCTCCTTCATCTGACACCGCCTGCTGTCACCACTCTCGTTCCGCCGTCAGCGCGAGGTTTGATCGGGATGATCGCCTCGCCTGGGAGACGAGTTCAGCGCGTTGGCAGCGACTCTCAGTTCTCACGTCGCTTTTCTAAAGACTCATCTTCGCGACGGAATCCTCTCGAGTGCGGATGTGACGTCCGAGAGGAAGTTACGTCACAGCGACGCGTGGGATTGCCAGCACTGGCTGATGGGAATCAAAGGATTATGCGCGCTGTGGTGGGGACAGAGTGGCATCATTAATGAGATGAGTGACCACGCGCGAGCGGAGGCGGTGGTGGTGAAGCAGGGTTTGGGGTGGGGAGTGGGGGGGGGGGGGGGAGGTGGGAATGGGGTGGGGGGGGGGTCTGTTTATGGACTGACCGGAGGCACGTGCAGACTGGTTAAGTGTGTAGACCTGGTGGATAATTGTCTGGTTTTACTTTGCCTGAAGATTTGGTGAGAGTTAAAAATTCGCACTGTCTGCTGTTTGTCGACCGCTTCCTGTCTCTCCTCCATACCCATCTAATTATCTTCTCTGCCCACTCTCCCCCCCCCCCCCCCCCCCCACCGTCCACACCCCTACCCAACCCCGTCCACACACCCCCCTGCACCACCCCACACCCTCCATCCTACCCCACCACCCGCCCCTTCTCTTGCGCTGCAATGGCGTAAAGACCAAGCATGACAATCAGCCGGTTCTATGTTTCTATAGTGAGTGACATTGTGAAGTGGAACGTGTTGTATTTGTTGTTCATTTGACCGTGAAGCGGAACGTGCTGTATTTGTTGTTCATTTACGACACACGCTGATTAAATAACCAACTTACACTGATGTGAGGACTCACGTGGTTATTTTCCGTCCGTAGAATTTCAGCTTCATTTCAAACCAAATCTCGAAAGATCGCAAGATTTATCCATCGTTCTTCGAGAAAATGGTGCGTATTTCAACCGTCAGATCGATCTGAGCAGCGATTTGGGACGTAAGGTGAATAATGCTAGTGCGAGAAGAGTTGTCTCCCTGCTTTGGTCCGTGCCAATGGCAGCACTACAAAACATGGTCAGCCAGTATTGAAGATGTCTGCCGAGCTGTCAGAACTGTGGCAGTGTACTGATCAGAAGACAACATGTCAATAAATATTGCACTGAATCAATTTGTGAAAACAAATGATTTCGTTCGTTAAATTGATTTGCAGGCTGGTAGCTCGTGCACATTACGTGGACGTGATGGCAAAGGAGTTTGCTTTAAATTTAGCCGCTCGTGAGTCAGTTAAAACCGTATTTTTACCATCGGCTTTCAGCATGATATAGAAGACATGAAGCAGTGACGTCGGTGTGTTGGGTCAAGGGAGGAAGGCAGAAGGTGGGTATGACAGAAAATACTATTAATAGACGATGTGCAGAAATCTGTAAGGTAGGGGGACGATCTGTGTAAGTGCTTGCGTTTTAGTGTGTGTGTGTGTGTGTGTGTGTGTGTGTGTGTGTGTGTGTGTGTGTGTGTGTGTGTCAGCGCGCGAGCGCACCTGCGTTTGTGCACGCGCATCTGTATGCGCATGTGTGCGTGTGCGTGTGCGCGCGCTTGCGCGCGGGGGGATTTGTATGTGTTTAAATGTATACATGCTCTTTTATGTTAAGTAGTGCTTCTGCACCAGCCGCCGTGGCGAAGTGGTTAGCGTCGCGGACTCCCGGCTGGGAGGACGTGGGTTCGAATCCCATCAAAGTCATGTGGGTTTTTCTGCCCCGACCGGCTCCTACCCAGAGTTGAGCTTGCTGCGGACTCAGTTGGGAAGACTGGGACCACACAGTCGAGTTTCATCCACTTAATGGATGCGTTTCTGAGAGTGTTGCTCAAATTTCCTGACCAACACCACAGGTGCCTGTATCTCTCGGGCCTGGTTGACGCCGGGATATATTATGAAAGGAAGCGTAGAGTACAGCCCTGTCATGTAGTCTCAGACCGAAATGGAAATACGTAGCATCATCTTAATCATCCTCATTCTCATCGATCAGCATAAAAAAAATGTCTCAAATTCTGTGGCCCTTCATGCCCTGCTCTCATGGTGACCTCAATTTCGATGTCCTCTCCACGTCTGTGGCCTTGGTTTGGTTCCGTCGGGGTCACCAGTATCGGCGAGTCCATGGGGGCTGTCGTTGGACGGACGTGGTGGCGCCTTCCGGAGGGAGAGCTCACTCACGCCGGCTCCGCGACTAAGCAATTATTGTCGTCAGTAGGGAGCTTAGTAGGTGGTGTCCTGCGTATGTTAGATCAGAACAGGCGCCACTGAACACCACCGAAGTGACTCGGCAGCAGTGCAGTGTCTCCTCCGATGGGTTGCCTCTTGACGACTTGACATTGACTGCTCCCTGTGGAGTGCCGGTGTCGGGGCTGCGGCGGGGCCGACCGGGCTGTGGCTGTGGACGGGGTGTCGGAATGAGCGGCGTGGGTGCACTGCCTCTGAGGTGGCGCAGAGGTTGGGACAGCAAAAAAAAAAAAAGTAGTGCTTCTGCGTTTCCTTCTGTCATTTATTAACAGGGTTAGAACCTTTCACAGCGCCTACAAAGAATTGAACCGCGGAATTGAATGTGCTGCAGTGAAATAATCAAGTGAAAGATCACAACGTCTCTTTTCAGAACCAGAAGCAAAACACACAAACACAAAAGCGCGTGCGCGCACGGACAGGCAAGCGGTCAAGACTTACATATGCACGCTTGCGCGCGCACACACACACACACACACTCTCTCTCTCTCGTGCGCACACACACGCGCGCGCGCACACACACACACACACACACACATGCACGCACACAGAATCAGTCCCTGGAACTTAATACTGCATTCGTTTGTCTTCATCACAGATTAACAGTCGACCCGTGGTTCAGTCGTTAGTTTTGTGGGCTGGGGGTCGTAGCTTCGAATCCCGTCCGAGGCATTCATTTGTGAGATAGCTGGGCCCCAGTGGCTCCGATCCAGATTCAAGTGTGCTATGGACTCAGCTGGCGACACTGATGTCCGGATCTCTCGGATCTGGTTGACGTCGGGACTTACTTAGTATGCACGGAAGCGTACTTTTCAGCCTCTCTCTCTCTCTCCCTTACGTTTGATCTTGTTGCCATGCTTTAGTTGGATGACTGTATGATTAACGTTTGTTTCATCTATTCATTGTTATTCTTCACACCCCTTTCAATGGGGCTTTGGCCTTTTTTAATCAAACTCTGTTCTCTCTCTCTCTCTCTCTCCCTCTGTGACATATATATATATATATATATATATATATAATGCCGAACAATTAAGTAGTGGGGGAAAACAAGTGTAGGCTAACAATTCTTCGGTCATTATAATAATGACTTCGCAAAGATTTGAACTTTTAGAAGAAAAAAAAAAAATGAAGATGAAGAAAATGGGGAAAATATATTATAAATATGAGAAATCCTTCACTAGCTGCCCGAGGGAACCATCGTGATCCCTTCTGAAGGCAGATCTATTTGTATTGCCTGCTCCGAGGCCTTTCGTCCGCTGGATCAGACTCATCAGGGAGACACGGCTGATTGTGTCTGCACTCCTGGTGTCAAATAGAGACACACCACAGTCCATAATTCTGTGGTGTTCTCACCATCAAGGGTTAAAAAAAGAATCCAACAGCACCCCAAAGCAGCCAGCGAAGGATAGTAAATAGAATAAAACGAAAGTGTGGAGAGGAAAAAAGTTGCTGAGAAACTAAAAGCATTAGGCAAACAGTATAAAATGTAGGGGACAATCTTTGAGCCTATGCCTGAGGATCCATTCAAGGATACAAGGGAGATCAAAAGATATGGAACAGTCTGAGTGGTCAGCTCTGCAGTTCAATAACTCAAGCAATGTCAGTGGCTAAGAATTGTGCAGGACAACCTTTACTTGGATCTCCTAAGAGATGCAATCTCCCACTGATTGATCAAACAATATAATGCCGAACAATTAAGTAGTGGGGGAAAACAAGTGTAGGCTAACAATTCTTCGGTCATTATAATAATGACTTCGCAAAGATTTGAACTTTTAGAGAAGAAAAAAAAAATGAAAATGAAGAAAATGGGGAAAATATATTATAAATATGAGAAATCCTTCACTAGCTGCCCGAGGGAACCA
>CM065748.1:35328590-35336090 GCA_033310375.1 Conus canariensis | reverse complement strand
TGTTCCAGTTAGAACTCAAGTTTGAAAGTCAGATTTGCACATGAAGAGAAGAGGGCATGCGAAGTTATTCTTCTCCAGTGAGTCATCTGTTGGGTTAATTCTTCCTACGACGAGGAGGTCATCAGGATCAGCAGGGGACGTCTGTTTCGCTTCGTGAAGAACTCATCAGGCCAGCTGCTTGGTCCTTGTCACCCGCCGTTTCCTTCTCCCTTGTCGTGTCTTTCAAGGAGTCACCATACCGCCTTCCAAGGCTATTGATTGTTGTCTTTTTTTTTACTGTCACTGTTGAAATGGCTCGGTGTACTGCATCGAACGTAACTGGTTCAGCTGCTGCTTCTTTGCGCGTGGAGAGACTCCGTGGTTTCTTTGAAGATAAATCAACTACCTAGTCAAACAGCTCCAGCATTTTACGTACTTCATCTTTCTTGATTACAAGGACTATTGTGCCATCCATGCAGGCTTTCAGACTATTGTGCCATCCATGCAGGCTTTCGGACTATTGTGTCATCCATGCAGGCTTTCAGTCTGTTGTGTCATCCATGCAGGCTTTCAGACTATTGTGCCATCCATGCAGGCTTTCAGACTATTGTGTCATCCATGCAGGCTTTCAGACTATTGTGTCATCCCTGCAGGCTTTCAGACTATTGTGTCATCCATGCAGGCTTTCGGACTATTGTGTCATCCATGCAGGCTTTCAGACTATTGTGTCATCCATGCAGGCTTTCAGACTATTGTGTCATCCATGCAGGCTTTCAGACTATTGTGCCATCCAAGCAGGCTTTCAGACTGTTGTGTCATCCATGCAGGCTTTCAGACTATTGTGCCATCCATGCAGGCTTTCAGACTATTGTGTCATCCATGCAGGCTTTCAGACGGGGAATTCGGTATGCATATCCGAGGTCTGCTGAATCTGAACGGGTCATGGATGCTTTAAAAATGACCTCCATTGCCAACACAAATAGAGCTGGAGAAATCGTACAGCCCATTGGCATGTCAACTTCCAGATTGAGCTAGTCTTTTTTTTTCGTGGGGAACCTCATTGAAAAGCCGTGGGAGTACTTCTTCAGCCTTTGCAGGTTTGTTCTGTGACATGATACAAGTGGAGGGTCATCTTGTGTGGAACTGCTCCGCATGCAATTGCCAGGGCCAGGTGGAGCCACACCTCATCGAGGGCATTTCTCTCTGCCTTATGTCTTTGGATTACTTCCTATGTCATTGTGGCATGTTCTACACAGCCAGACACTACCGGACCGACGAATTCAAGTATTCATTTTCTGTTGAGTATTCAGTCAGCCTAGCTGCCATGACGGAAGATGATTGTCCCCTAACCTTCAGACACAATATTGGTCTGAACTGGTTGATGTCAAAAAGACAGATTTCTACTCAAGTAAGAGCTCTCTGCATGATACGATCTTAGACATACAGACTAGAGTTTTAAAGTCGATGGATACAGTTCCTTTAAAGCAGAGGTCAGCAAGACCAGCAGACAACACCTGTTTCGCTCTGTTCAGATCTCATCAGGTTCGCAACTGAATCCTACTTAAGTGCTGCCAAGCGGCCCTCCCACACGAGCGTAAAGGAAATGTTCGAAATCGGGCAAATCCCCTTGTTTATATCAAAAATGTCTGCAACCAGCAAACATGAGCATTCAGTGAACAGAAGGGTGAGATATTTGAATCTGCCTGTCTGTCTATATTACGGTTCACGCATCAACCGGGTCAAATGGAATTAAAAGAAATCGATCACAGCAGACTGAATACATTGGATAACATCGTGGAATCTGCAGTGAAGTACTCATGCTTGAGGTCCCGGTGTCACGTGCTTTAAATACTGTCGTCCATTAGTTTAGTTTCAGTATACGTCTATGAAATTCTTCAAAAATGTCAAGAAAGGAGCGAAGGAAGAAACGAAGAAAGAGAAGGGTGGGGGACGAGAAGGGGTGGGTGGGGGATGGGGGTAGGGGCTGATGGAGAAACAACTCAAGGGGCACTACTCTAAAACTTCAGCTTGTAGAAGTCAGTTCAGTGACCCCCCCCCCCTCCCCCTCTTTCGGTGGCTCGTAACAGTTTTCCATGACTTTTGTTTTCAGCGAGAACGGGTGGTGTACGTAGCTCAAAGATAAAGTAATAAGAGCAAAGTATTCCACGTGGGGTGGAACTGCGGTGTAAGCATGGGCTGTCAAGACGGTCGTGTTCACAGCGTAGGTCACTGGCGCCGTGCCAGTGTTCACAGCGTAGGTCACTGGCGCTGTGGCAGAGTTCACAGTGTAGGTCACAGGCACTGTGGCAGAGTTCACAGCGTAGGTCACAGGCACTGTGGCAGAGTTCACAGGATAGGTCACAGGCGCTGTGGCAGTGTTCACAGCGTAGGTCACAGGCGCTGTGGCAGTGTTCACAGCGTAGGTCACAGGCGCTGTGGCAGTGTTCACAGCATAGGTCACAGGCGCTGTGGCGGTGTTCACAGCGTAGGTCACAGGCGCTGTGGCGGTGTTCACAGCGTAGGTCACAGGCGCTGTGGCAGAGTTCACAGCGTAGGTCACAGGCGCTGTGGCAGTGTTCACAGCGCGAGCAGCTGAGCGCCATGTTGACCAGGGCAGTTCTGCCTGGGTAGACCGCTTCTGACGTCTCACACCAGCAGTCAGTGGAACCTTTCATTCTGATTGGTTCACCATACTGCTTGCTGAGTGGCTCACCACACTGCTTGCTGAGTGGATCACCATACTGCTTGCTGGATGGATCACCATACTGCTTGCTCGGTGGTTCACCATACTGCTTGCTGAGTGGCTCACCATACTGCTTGCTGGGTGGATCACCATACTGCTTGCTGGATGGATCACCATACTGCTTGCTGGGTGGATCACCATACTGCTTGATGGGTGGATCACCATACTGCTTGCTGAGTGGCTCACCATACTGCTTGCTGAGTGGCTCACCATACTGTTTGCTGAGTGGCTCACCATACTGCTTGCTGAGTGGCTCACCATACTGCCTTTGCTGGTGCTCACCATACTGCTTGTGAGTGGCTCACCATACTGCTTGCTGAGTGGCTCACCATACTGCTTGCTGAGTGGCTCAACATACTGTTTGCTGAGTGGCTCACCATACTGCTTTGCTGAGTGGCTCACCATACTGCTTTGTGGGTGGACTCACATACTGTTGTGAGTGGCTCACCATACTGCTTGCTGAGGCTCACCATACCGCTTGCTGAGTGGCTCACCATACTGCTTGCTGAGTGACTCCATACTGCTTGCTGAGTGGATCACCATACTGCTTGCTGAGTCCACCATACTGTTTGGGATCACCATACTGCTTGCTGAGTGCTTACACTGCTGAGTGGCTCACCATACTGCTTGCTGGTGGATCACATACTGCTTGCTGAGTGGATCACCATACTGCTTGCTGAGTGGATCACCATACTGCTTGCTGAGTGGCTCACTATACTGCTTGCTGAGTGGCTCGCATACTGCTTGCTGAGTGGCTCACCATACTGCTTGCTGAGTGGATCACCATACTGCTTGCTGAGTGGCTCACATACTGCTTGCTGAGTGGCTCACCATACTGCTTGCTGAGTGGCTCACCATACTGCTTGCTGGTGGCTCACCATACTGCTTGCTGAGTGGCTCACATACTGCTTGCTGAGTGGCTCACCATACTGCTTGCTGAGTGCTCACCATACTGCTTGCTGAGTGGCTCACCATACTGCTTGCTGAGTGGCTCACCAACTGCTTGCTGAGTGGCTCACCAACTGCTTGCTGAGTGGCTCACCATACTGCTTGTGGTGGCTCACCACTGCTGCAGTGGTCACAACTGCTTGCTGATGCTCACGCTGCTTCTGATGCTCACCAACTGCTTGCTGAGTGGCTCACCACACTGCTTGCTGAGTGGCTCACCATGCTTGCTGAGTGCTCACCACACTGCTTGCTTGAGTGCTCACCACACTGCTTGCTGAGTGCTCACCACACTGCTTGCTGAGTGCTCACCCATTTGACTTACTGCTTGCTTAGTGGCTCACCACACTGCTTGCTGAGTGGCTCACCACACTGCTTGCTGAGTGGCTCACCATACTGCTTGCTTAGTGGCTCACCACACTGCTTGCTGAGTGGCTCACCACACTGCTTGCTGAGTGGCTCACTATACTGCTTGCTTAGTGGCTCACCACACTGCTTGCTGAGTGGCTCACCACACTGCTTGCTGAGTGGCTCACCACACTGCTCGCTGAGTTTCATTCTGAGTTGCTCACCATACTGCTTGCTGAGTTGCTCACCATACTGCTTGCTGAGTCGATCACCATACTGCTTGCTGAAGTGGCTCATCATAACTGCTTGCTGAGTGGCTCACCACACTGCTCGCTGAGTGGCTCACCATACTGCTTGCTGAGTGGCTCACTATACTGTTCTGCACCCTTTTAAAAGTTATTAAATACTTTACCGTATAGACGTAAGTGTGACCAGCCGTTTCCAAACGTATTTTGGCCTGGGAAGCACGCGCACACACACACACACACACACACACACACACACACACACACACACACACACACACACACACACACACACACACACATCACACACACACACACACACACACACACACACCTCTCTCTCTCTCTCTCTCTCTCTCTCTCTCTCTCTCCCTCTCTGTCTATCTCTCTCTCTCGCGCGCGCGCGCTCGCACTTATATACATACGATGGATTACAGCGTGCACTCGCATTTAAGTTCGGACTCACACACACACACACACACACACACACACACACACACACACACACACACACACACACACACACACACACACACCACACACACACACACACACACACACACATAAACACACACACACACACACACACACACACACACACACACACACACACACACACACACACACACACACACACACGCTTGCGTGCATTCATGACGTGTTCAGAGATTTGTTTAAAATTCAAATGTATTTGAAAAAAAAGGTTCTAGTTTACGGAGAGATTTCGAAGTTTATGCATAATTATACTAAATCTCTTCATGTAAGCGCTCTAAAATTTCCTACAACCACTCTCCGACATCTTTAAAATGTCTCCTCTCCTCTCGGGATTTTGACCAGTTGGTAATTTCTTTGTAAACGTTTAGAAAAACCACACACACACACACACACACCACGCACGCACGCACGCACGCACGCACGCACACACCACCACGCACGCACGCACGCACGCACGCACGCACGCACGCACGCACGCACGCACGCACGCACACACACACACACACACACACACAGAGAAACGCGAACTCGCACGCGCACGTATATACAAACATGCACACACATACAGCATGACTCAACTTCAGGTATAAGTATATATCATCTCATAAATCTAGGCACATATGTTCTAAACCATTCCCATTTCAACGTTGAACGATTTTTTGTTCATTCATTGTGGCTATTAACAAACGTTCGAGGTTGTTGTTTTTGCTGTTGTTGCTGTCGTCGTTGGTGGGAGTGGTAGTGGTAGTGATAGCGCACGCGCGGGCGGGGGTCGGAGGATAGAGTTGCCGTTGAAAACAAAAAAAAATGGAAAGTTTCAAATGAGGAAGAAAAAAGTATTGGACAAACAATGAAAGACTTTGGGTGGACAGATGAACAGCCAGGATCTGTCAGATTCATGACATTCGTAACGTCGTCTGAACTGTCAGATGAACAGCCAGGATCTGTCAGATTCATGACATTCGTAACGTCGTCTAAACCGACAGATGAACAGCCAGGATCTGTCAGATTCATGACATTCGTAACGTCGTCTGAACTGTCAGATGAACAGCCAGGATCTGTCAGATTCATGACATTCGTAACGTCGTCTGAACTGACAGATGAACAGCCAGGATCTGTCAGATTCATGACATTCGTAACGTCGTCTAAACCGACAGATGAACAGCCAGGATCTGTCAGATTCATGGCATTCGTAACGTCGTCTGAACTGACAGATGAACAGCCAGGATCTGTCAGATTAACGTCGTCTGAACTGACAGATGAACAGCCAGGATCTGTAAGATTCATGGCATTCGTAACGTCGTCTGAACTGACAGATGAACAGCCAGGATCTGTCAGATTAACGTCGTCTGAACTGACAGATGAACAGCCAGGATCTGTCAGATTAACGTCGTCTGAACTGTCAGATGAACAGCCAGGATCTGTCAGATTCATGGCATTCATAACGTCGTCTAAACCGACAGATGAACAGCCAGGATCTGTCAGATTCATGGCATTCATAACGTCGTCTGAACTGACAGATGAACAGCCAGGATCTGTCAGATTAACGTCGTCTGAACCGACAGATGAACAGCCAGGATCTGTCAGATTAACGTCGTCTGAACTGACAGATGAACAGCCAGGATCTGTCAGATTAACGTCGTCTGAACTGACAGATGAACAGCCAGGATCTGTCAGATTAACGTCGTCTGAACTGACAGATGAACAGCCAGGATCTGTCAGATTAACGTCGTCTGAACCGACAGATGAACAGCCAGGATCTGTCAGATTAACGTCGTCTGAACTGACAGATGAACAGCCAGGATCTGTCAGATTAACGTCGTCTGAACCGACAGATGAACAGCCAGGATCTGTCAGATTAACGTCGTCTGAACTGACAGATGAACAGCCAGGATCTGTCAGATTAACGTCGTCTGAACTGACAGATGAACAGCCAGGATCTGTCAGATTAACGTCGTCTGAACTGACAGATGAACAGCCAGGATCTGTCAGATTAACGTCGTCTGAACCGACAGATGAACAGCCAGGATCTGTCAGATTACGTCGTCTGAACTGACAGATGAACAGCCAGGATCTGTCAGATTAACGTCGTCTGAACCGACAGATGAACAGCCAGGATCTGTCAGATTAACGTCGTCTGAACTGACAGATGAACAGCCAGGATCTGTCAGATTAACGTCGTCTGAACTGACAGATGAACAGCCAGGATCTGTCAGATTAACGTCGTCTGAACTGACAGATGAACAGCCAGGATCTGTCAGATTAACGTCGTCTGAACCGACAGATGAACAGCCAGGATCTGTCAGATTAACGTCGTCTGAACCGACAGATGAACACCAGGATCTGTCAGATTAACGTCGTCTGAACCGACAGATGAACAGCCAGGATCTGTCAGATTAACGTCGTCTGAACTGACAGATGAACAGCCAGGATCTGTCAGATTAACGTCGTCTGAACTGACAGATGAACAGCCAGGATCTGTCAGATTAACGTCGTCTGAACCGACAGATGAACAGCCAGGATCTGTCAGATTAACGTCGTCTGAACCGACAGATGAACAGCCAGGATCTGTCAGATTAACGTCGTCTGAACTGACAGATGAACAGCCAGGATCTGTCAGATTAACGTCGTCTGAACTGACAGATGAACAGCCAGGATCTGTCAGATTAACGTCGTCTGAACTGACAGATGAACAGCCAGGATCTGTCAGATTAACGTCGTCTGAACCGACAGATGAACAGCCAG
>CM065748.1:35306090-35323590 GCA_033310375.1 Conus canariensis | reverse complement strand
TAATAATAATAATGATGATGATGATGATGATGATAACAATAATAATAATAATAATAATGATGATGATGATGATGATGATGATGATGATGATACCATTACTTCTATAATACAATGACTAGGATGGTGAAAATCATGCCAGAATTCATTGTCATCGGAAGAAGATCGAGGGGAAGCAGTATGATGATGAGGATAATAGGTAGAGAGGAATAAAACTGATCGGTAAGTGAAAGGGGCCGGAATAGCTCAGTTGGTAGAGCGCCGGACTCGTGATCCTGGGGTTGCGGGTTCGAATTTCGATACAGGGGGATTTTTCCCTCGGAGTTCACATATTGTTTCTGACTCCATTCCCCATATAGTCTCTCGTATGAGACTATAAACCGAGGTTCCGTGTGTGAACGCACGCACAACATCTTGCACACACGTCAAATCCCACCACCAACTTTCGGAAGAGAAGGTCAGTTTGGCCGTTGGTATGGATGACACCTTACACAAAGAATGCGCCTTCCCCAAAGATGGAGTATGGCTGCCGTAATGGCGGGATAGAAAACGGTCATACACACAAAACTCCACTGCCTGTCTATACAGGCAGTGTCCGCAGGAGTATCAGCCTGCGTACGCAGAAAGAAAGAAAGGAAAGTGAAAGCCTAACAGAACTATTAAAACTCTGAAAAAGAAACAAGCAAACAAACAACAAAAAAAGGCACAAAAATTAAATGAAATAAAGAATAGAAAAAAAAGAAAAGAAAAACAAACAGAAATATCTTTGTCAAAGCGGAAGTTTGTGTAACTGAAAGAAAACCAGAGTAAGAAAGGGATGGATAGATAAGCGAGTGAAGAATAGACTGATAAAGAAAACGGGATAGTTAAGTGAGGGGAGAGACTAAAATAGCTGCAACGTACACATGAGATGAATAATGAGAAGCATGACAGTGTGTCTGTGGAGAGTTCTGCGGGCTGGTTGTGTTGGGCTGGAAGCGCACGTGCTTCAATTCTGTCTTCCTGGAAGTTTGGTGTAGGTCTGTTTTATTTCTTATCACTTTATTTTTCCATTTGATTTATGTTATTTCATTTGATTAGTTTTTATCATTTATTATTATCATTATTATTATTATTATTATCATTATTATTATTATTATTATTATTATTTCTATCACTTTTATCATTGTTGTTATTATCTTTTTTGCTCCTTTACGGACGTTCACATTCTTCCTATTTCGTGGCTCCTGCTCCTGTGTATGTTCTGAAAGGTTTTAGCCTGTTGTTGTTTTTTTCTTCCCTGTTGCTACAATCTATATATAGCATATCATTTTTGTTGTTTTGAATTCTCCAATCCGTCAACTTGATAGTGAAACTGAATACAGTGTGCGGACTGGACATCAGCTGTCAAACTCTACAGAGTCTGCTCGTCACTAGGGCTTTTTAGTGTGTTTCTTTCCTTTGGTGTTTAAATTCTTCTCATTTTTTTCTTAAGCCAGGTGAACATGCAGGGGAGAGAAGTTCGTCGTTCTCATCAAGGCTGATTTTAAGAACAAAGTGTTATCTGCCTTAGTAATGTCAATAGAACAGTGATCATTGTTGAAGAATTCAGAGCGTAAAAGTTATGGTTAAGTTTTACTGTATTCATGTGATCCCATATGCGTTGACAGCTCTAAAAGTATGGTCACCCTGGGATGTCCTAAAACAGGAACACAGTCTAAAACTACATGTTACAGTGTGGACAGTTTAGGCACGCAGGCTGAATCATTTGCTTTCCTTCACCGATGATGTTCAATGCGTTCACTGTGGATTTTCCCCATTGTTCTGCATCCCCCTTGTGGGGATGCCGGAGGCTCCTTCACCACCATAGTCAGCTTCCCCATCTTCCGTCAGTTCTGTGACAGTAACCTCCCCTTTTCTGTCGTTCTCTTTCACTCCGTTTTTTTTTTTTTTTTTTTTTGTGATTTTTTTGTTTTTAATTTACATTAATGTTTTACTGTTGTTTTTTTGTTTTTTTTTCATTCACCGCCCATCTTCTGTCGAAGTTAACGAAGACAAGCGATTGCTCGTTCTTCATTTTCGCTGTCCTGAGTGTTGGTTATCTTGCCTGAAGAAGACCTAAGAGGTCGAAACGCGTCGTGTTTTTATTTAGATTTCCACCTGCAGTCGCCTCATCTTTCGACTTTCAACGTCTAGGCATGTTTTGTTTGTTTGTTTGTTTGTTTGTTTTTGCTTGTTTGTTTGTTTTTTTTTCTGTGGACCACTCTCCTGTCTTTGTTCTGGAAACTCTGAGTTTCTCTCATAACACTTTATGACATGCCAGCTTTTGTGTTGTTCTTGTTGTTGTTGTCTGGCAATTAGGTAGTGAAGGTTGTACAGACTGTATGGAGTGGACGCTTGGTGTCCTTTTGTAGTGATTTTCTTCTTTTTTTTTTAATATATATTTTCTTTTAAACTAGAAGTGGAAAACTAAAGGGAATGAATGCCTGGTGTTCCCATCACCGCCCAACTGTATATCATAGGATAACACTTTACCTATAATGTCATGACTGTGTGGTGTGTGCGTGCGTGCGTGCGTGCGTGCGTGCGTGTGTGTGTGTGTGTGTGTGTGTTGTGTGTGTGTGTGTGCGTGCGTGCGTGCGTGTGTGTGTGTGTGTGTGTGTGTGTGAGAGAGAGAGAGAGAGAGTCTGTCTGTCTGTCTGTCTGTCTGTCTGTCTGCCTGCCTGCCGACTTGTTCGGTACAGTGCCGTTTTTTTTCCCGTGTGAGTTTGACCACTCTGAAAACGGTCTGTGTGCTCAGCAGGGTTGTAACGATGAAAACACCAAAGTTGCCATGGCTTCACCGCCGACATTCGCCAGAAAATGACTCAAAGTCTTCCTGGTATATACAGCAGAATATACTATGAATATTTACCTGGAAAGCAGAAATTTCTTCACTCTTTTCTAATTTTGGTAAGATGTATTCAATATTGTTAAGCTTACTTATTACAATCAATGTGTAGAGGAATAGCTGTATATAACTGATGACGTGTGTGATAATTTTTCTTTTTGTTTAGCTGAAACAAAAAAGAGAATTGCTTTTAACAAAAATCTGAAACAAAACAAAAAGAAAACAACAACAATAACAACAACAATGACTACTACAACTCTGAAATATTTATCAAAGATTCACGACATATACCATTAACCTAAGTGACTACTATAAGGGGGAATGCCTGGAAAAATATTGTCGACACGTAGGCTATCATTCCGGTTTTTTGACTACATTCAAGATCGAGAAGGCTGTGCCACTCTGGAATAAACGTTGATTTGTGTTTATTCATTTCTCCAGTTGTTGCTGCTGTGTAGATGTGTCAGCTACGGGGTCTATGGACCAGCTTGGAACATTGTTTCAGGGGAATGTCTCCTTGTCTGCTCTGTGTGCTCTGTGTCGGCATTTGTGCTAGGCGATTCGGTATCGTAAGCAGCCTTCGTTTGGAGTTAGAGGAGTGTATTTGTTTCATCATGGGAGCAATAGTTATCCTACTTGTTTGTTGTTACAGGTATCTTTCCGTTCCCTGTAGATAAAGAAGTTGTGTTTTGGTGGGTTCCTAGCCACTGCGGTATTACGGGCAATGAGACAGCGGACAGACAAGCAAAGAAAACGTTAAATGATCCTGTCAAGCGATCCCATCGGTTACCTTATCCGGATCTTAAACTGCTAATAAATAAGTTTGTAAAGAAACGTTGGCAAGATGATTGGAGTTTGGAATCGGAAAACAAACTCCATGAGATAATGCCAGACTTGTCTGAATGGTTACCTTCAGTTTGCAAAACCAGGAAAGAAGAATGTGTTTTAAGTAGACTGCATAGTTATCTTACTCATTCTTTCCTTTTAAAGGGAGAAGATCGACCCCATTGTTTTGCATGCGATTGTGTATACACTCTTAAGCATGTGTTGACTGAGTGTGATGATCTCAGTGAGATCAGAGGAAAATATTTTGATAAGATGTCACTTAGTGAGATTTTTAGAAATGTGCAAGTATCTGTGATATTTCAGTTTTTAAGAGATGTGGACATTTTTTTAAAAAATAAGATTTAGTTGTTTTTTGTGTTTTTTTTTTTACATTTTAAGGCTGCAGATTGCATACATGTAATGACCCTCAGTGTATAGCTCTGATATCACCTCTTTATGGTGGAAAGGGCTTGTCCTTTATAACTGTCTATTTTCCGTTCAGTTTCGGTTCCTGCACACTTTTGCATTTCTTGACGAAATGTCAATATTGAAGTTGACCCCCCCCCCCCCCCCACACACACACACACACACTACACCACACTACACTACACTACACTCGTGTACACACAGAACACCACACCACACGACGCTATGGGAACTGAGGCTGAACTGACCAACAACAGACGTACGAAACAATTCAAGCTGAAAGAAGGAACAAAACCGCACGTGCAATCGGGCAGAAAAGAAGCACACATTGATCTCCACAGCGGGGACTGGCCCAGTACCGCCCTCTCTAACGGTTTATCCTCAACCCCGGGAGGTCCACGCTCAACAACCACAGAAACTTATCGTGCTCCACCACCCAAAACAGTCAGCTCCCCTTAATCCGATCGCGCCCAGTCCTCGCTCACTCGCTAATTAAAGGCCGCGCCGCGCCGACAGGAGAACGAGAGTGGCGGGCATGGGGATCTTCGCTCTACTCGTGGCGGTTTGGGAGTTAGCCACCCTGTAACGGCTTTTTTTTTCAAACTTACCGTTGGAATGCGAGTTATTCCCCTTATCCTGATTTTTGAACGGCGCTCGAGATTGCGCTTTACAGTGGGAGGAGGAGGAGGAGGATGAAAGAAAAGAAGAGAGAGAGAGAGAGAGGGGGGGGGGGGGTAGTGATTCTTTTCGGATGAGTAATATTTCACGGAATGTGTGGGTTTTTTGGGGGTGTTATTTTTGTTTCCTGTTTTTTTTGTTTTCTTTTTCACTTTTTTTATTTGCTTGGCTGTTTTGATTCAGATTTCACCCGGTGTGTGTGTGTGTGTGTGTGTGTGTGTGTGTGTGTGTGTGTGTGTGTGTGATGTTCACAGAGACCCACTTCGTATCTGCATATATTCCGGCATATTTGTATTGTCCTAAATACTCTTAAAATAATCAACCGCCTTCTTAATTGTTGATTAAGATAATCTACCGCTTTCTTAATTGTTGATTAAAATAATCTACTGCCTTCTTTATTGTTGATTAAAATAATCTACCGCCTTCTTGATTGTTGATTCAGAACATGGAAGTAAATATTTTACAGATTTCCGAAATAAGAAAAAACAAAAAAGAAAGAAAGAAAATGTCGGTGAAAAAATTGCCCTAAAACACTCTACTTTCGCTGAAACGAATGGATTCAAATCAAAATGACGTATACAAACGTTTGTATTCTTTCCGTAAATCAAAAACATTTTTTAAAATCAGTTTAGATTTACAATAAACCCAGTTTCATAATCGCCACAATCCCCTGTCCACCTCAGTCATGGGCGACAGGGCAGAGGGATTACAAGCATTTGAAGGCCTTTCATCGAATGACAGTTTGGGTAGGACTCTTTCAAAGTGTTTGTGTGGCATCCCTGGGTCTTTCTTTTCTGCGTTTATTTTGAAATAAGAAATAAATCCGTAAAACAGACGAAAAAAAAAATCAGAAAAGAATTTTCGTTCCAATTGACGGAGACTTTAAAAGACAAAAACTGAATAGATTAACAAACAAACAAAAAAATAGATAGATAGATAGATAAATGAATTAATAAATAGATAAATAAATAAATCAATAAATACACGAACAAGTTAAAAAAGAAAAAAAGACAGTGTGTCTGCTGCGACTGTTTTCAATCCCACGATATGATGGTCACATTCCTTATTCAGGGACAACATCTCATAGCAGCATTACGTCAGCATTACGTCAGCTACGTACGCATTTTAGTTTCGTCACATCCACCCGAGGCTGACCCGGCTTTTTTTTTTTTTTTTCCTTCTTCTTCTTCTTTTAGATATTAAAAGTGAAATGGGATTAAAGTATGCGGTTTTGTTGTGTTGTTGTTGTTGTGTGTGTGGTGTGGTTGTGTGTGTGTGGTGTGTGGTGTGTGTGTGTGTGTGTGTGTGTGTGTGTGTGCTGTGTGTGTTGAAGTGTGTGTGTGTGGTTGTGTGTGTGTGTGTGTGTGCGTGGTGTGTGTGTGTGTGTGGTGTGTGTGTGTGTGTGTGTGTGGTGTGTGTGTGTGCTCAAGCATAAGACTAGGAACAGACTGGAGTCTGAAACAGATGTGAACTGCGAAGAGAATTTATTGCTTTTCCACCTGGGTTTCTGGACAGAGAATCCAGCCCTATGCCTTTGAACAAGTCTGACGCCTTATCTGCTATGTTAATCCCCCCCCCCCAACACCCCCCCCCCCACCCCCGTCCCCTGCCTCCTGCTCTCTCCTCCCTCCACCCACCTCACGGATCCACACCTGAATCTCCCCCCCCTTCCCATACCCCTACCCCCTATTCCTACCCCACCCAGTTTAATGGGTTTGTCCTTGGCACTACATTCCATCTTCACCCCCAAATTTCGTTAAAATCGATTTAGTGATTGTGGGTGTGTTGGTGTGTGTGGTTGTGTGTGTGTGTGTGTGTGTGTACGCCCGTGTACGTGCTCGCCGAGCGGTGTGTGTGTGTGTGTGTGTGGTGTGTGTGTGTGTGTGTGTGTGATAAGCACTATACTTAATTTTTCACCATGGTTTACGACTAATTAACTGACTAACTGACTGTCAGACTGACTGACTGACTGACTGACCAGCTAGCTAGCTAGCTAGCTAACTTGCTAACTGACTGACTAACCAACAACTAACTAACTAACTAACTTACTAGCTAACTAGCCAGCTGGCTAACTGACTGACTGACTGACTGACTACCTAGCTAGCTATCTAAATGAATAACTAGGTAGGTAGGCAGGTGAAAAGGTAGGTAGTTAGGTATGTAGGTAGCTAAGTAACTAACTAATTAACAAACAAATTATCTAACTGACTACCGACCTAACAAACAAACATACTAAGTAACTAACTAACAAACAAACTAAAAACTAACTAACT
Source organism: Conus canariensis (assembly GCA_033310375.1). Lineage (NCBI taxonomy): Eukaryota > Metazoa > Mollusca > Gastropoda > Neogastropoda > Conidae > Conus > Conus canariensis. The sequence goes on along the minus strand of CM065748.1, from coordinate 35,316,522 downwards.
AACTAACAAAGAAAGAAAGTAACTAACTAACGAACGAACGAACGAACGAACGGACGAACGAACGAGCGAATAAAGCAAACAATGACAACAGCGGACGGAAGGACGACCAGACTGTGGAACAGACAACTGGTATGAGCGTGGGACACTGTGTAGGCAACATGGTCACCGTCTGTCCGCCACGAGAAGGGGGGTGAGGAGGAGGGGGGGGGGGGGGGGGGGGGGGGGGGGGGAGAGGAGGGCTGACACACGGTACGTCACGTCTGTAACATATTGTCTCCCTTGGGGGCAAACAACGCGTTTTGTCACAATCAATACAAAACTCAACACGTGTCGATTCCACCACAACCCCCCCCCCCCCCCCCCCCCCCCCTCCCTCCCAACAACAACAACAAAAATGAAAAAAAGAAAAAAAAGAGAAGTAACACCGTCACAGTATGCCCCCCAAAAGTGACATACTGAGTAAGGTACAACAGTATGTCCTAGTGTGCGACATAATTATATTGAATATACTGACGTTGTAACCTGCTGCTGCTTTTCGCGAGTTCTCTCCCTGGTAGAAGATGTTTTCCTTCATGGGTGGTAAAAAAAAAGAGAAGACAACTCCATGCTCCCTCAAACTGCATGCACAATAAGGTTTTCACACCGTGTCAGATGATCTAGGTTTAGATTAGGGTTTGGATTAAGGGTAAGGGTTCAGTTAGGTTAGGTTTGAATTAGGACTATGGTCTGGTTTGGTTCAGGGATAGGGTTAAGCATTCTGCTGTCGATGAGTGTTCCGGTTTTCTGATCAGAATTATTATCATTATTATTATGAACACTTTTATAGCCCAATCTCGGCTAAAGACCAAGCTTAAAGCGCTTCACAATCCGCATTCTCGTTTACACAACGGGCTGCCTACTTGGGTAGAGCCGACTGAAGAGCTGCTGCCGGCGCTTCATTCAGTCGTTTCCTGTGTGTCCAGGACGGGGGAAATCGTGATGGTATTGCTTAAGTGCACTAAGTTGATGTATTATTGGTCAGGCTTAACACACCAAGGTTATCTTTGCACTCATACACGCATATGCACACTCATGCGCCCACCAAACATTCACCTCTCTCTGGGAATGGGATGTCACGCATTCGTTTCTCTCCTAACACGACTGAGCACAAGAAATCCAATTTCTATGCTACTATAATCAAACATGAAAAATCCAATTACACAAAATGAACAAATCAACACATAAAAGATCAATACTTCCTAATCCCGGGTTACAATAAAAATAACTTCTTACCTGGCCAGGTTTTCACACACACAACCACGCTTTCACACCACACCACAGTTCTTGAAAAGTCTCTTCACGTCTTCTTCAGCACTGCTTGATGGTGAGGCCCTTGGTTGACTGGCTCCAGGTTTCAGGACTGGGTCTTCGTGGTCGTCTCTGGGATCTCGACGTAGAACTCTTCTTCTTCGTCTCTTTCACCCACCTCTGGGTTCATATTCAGTTTGTCTGTCTTCACCCACCTCTGGGCTTCAAACTTAGTTTTCTTCTCTTCCAGCTTGTCTTTAACCCTAAGACTTTGCTGTCTCTTCTATCTCCCAGACCAAGTTTCTCTCGACCCTTTCTCTGTCCGGCTCACTCCTCTCCTCTCTCTCTCTCTCTCTCTCTCTCTCTCTCTCTCTCTCTCTCTCTCTCTCTCCTCTCCTTCTCTCTCTCTCTCTCTCCTGGTGTTCTTCCCTTCACGTTGTTCTCCCTCAGTTTATATAGGGATGGAAACAAAGGATTCCCCTTCGGGCCATGCCTTTGTCCATGCTGCTTCTCAAACCCCTAGTTCACAAGTACCCTGAATTCCCCATTCGCTACGTTCTTCCACACATCAGCATTTACACACATCCCTACCTAATTGATTAGCAAACAAACACTTGGCACCAGATGGACATCGAAAATTCCCGCCGACTTCGGAGGCCACTTTAACACAGTAATTATCTTAAAGAGGGCTACGATAACAACATCCACCCCATTCAACCAGCCTGACAATAGAACCAACCCAGTGACCCACGGCAATACCATCCGAACGAGTCCAAGACCCCTGCTCTTCAATGACTGTTTACAAGAGAACCTCAGCTGACTGAGTATTTAGTGCTCACTTGGTGCACCGAGGTCCTAGTGGTTACATTCCTCTCCCCTTTCGCTGTCGGGCAGGTCCGAACTCCTTTCCTTAGGTGCCATCTGTCACCTGACCGCTTCGTCCTCCTTGACACGGTTCGACCGTGTGCGATGGGTAAGGCATACTTGTTAATGGTTCTATTACCTATTTGTATACTACGTACAACGCCCTTTGCCTCTAAGCGTTTAATGGCTTTTGTGAGAGGTTGAACGCCCTTGACACTGTGTCATCCAGTCCATATCGTTTACTCCATTTCCTTACTTCCTTCATTCTTTCCATTTTTCACGCGGGTTGCATGCTATGTGTAACGTGTCATCCGTACCAACGGCCAAACCGGCCTTCTCTTCCGAAAGTTGGTGATGGGATTTGACGTGTGTGCAGGATGTTATGCGCGCGTTCACACACGGAACCTGGGTTTATAGTCTCATTGGAAGGACTGTGTGAGAAATGGAGTCAGAACCAATGTTAACTCCGAGGAAAAAATCCCCTTGTACCAAAACTGCCCGGCAGAGATTCGAACTCGCAACCCCGAGATCACCAAGATTACGAGTCCGGCGCTCTACCAACTGAGCTATTCCGGCCCCATTTGCAGGCTAATGCAAACGACATTCCCTAGAACCCTGTCAGAGAAAGCAAAGAAAATGGGAAGCCCTTGACGTCAGGTCAAAGTCAAAGTACAAAATTACTTTATTATCTCAAAAACGAGAAATGAAGACCAGCTACTATAGTTCAAATACACACAACAAGGGACAGCACATGAAAGAATCCATGAACCATTGTCTGAAACAACATAACCTTGCACTGCATCCACGTCACTCAACTTGCATTCCATTCATCCCCCCCCCCCCCCCCCCCCAAGATCTTTCACAACATTATGACGTCAGCATTGTAATTTTGAAAGAATACTAAACATTTAAGATTAAGCAATACAAGAAGCACAGTTACAATCCACATAGAGTAAACATACAAGACACGTAACACGAAGTAGACTTAAGATCCTAAAAGTGACCGCACAGAGAAGGACTTGAAACATGTTATTTTAAACATAGTGTGTGTGTGTGTGTGTGTGTGTGTGTGTGTGTGTGTGTGTGTGTGTGTGTGTGTGTGTGTGTTATTCCCGAAAGTTAAATACACACACACACACACACACACACACACACACACACACACACACACACACACACTATACTCTCTCTCTCTCTCTCTCTCTCCACTCCACACACACACACACACACACACACACACACACACACACACACACACACACACTATTTAGCAGCCAGGCCAAACAAACCTGTCACTGTTAACGCTGAGCGCGCGCAGTCTGGCTAAAGCCCCCCCCCTGGCCCCTCCCTCACGCCTACATCCCGCCCTCCGTCTCGCCCACCTCTTTGCTTGGAGCCGTGTCGTGCGACGAGTGCCATGCCAATGCCCAGTCGTTGTCCGCTTTAGAGTGGAGACACAGGCCCGTGTCCAGAGATGCAAATACAGCTAGAATCGTTACAAATCTCACAGTCGAAGTTGACACGTAGCATCATCTGTAAGCAGATCAGCTCTCAGCAAATTGAAATTCATCAGCACGGCTTTGTCATTCAGAAAGTCATGTTGTCCCCAATTCCGGTGTTTCTGATTTGGCTGTGATTGCATTGCCACATGTAGGAGAGGATACTAATTTGCTGACGGAGAGAGAGCACGAGTAATTCTGAAAGAAATCTTAAAATGAGGCAGGGAACAGCAAACAGTAAATAACAAACAAGTGGGGTAACTCTTGCTCCCATGATCAAATAAATACACGCCCATAACTCCAAACGTATACTACTTACGACAGCATTCATTTAGAGTCATTGGCGTGTGTTTATTTCATCATGGAAGCAAGAGTTACCCTACTTGTTTGTTATCTGAGTAATTCTGAAGTTTCTTTTTGTCAGTTGATTATCTTTTCTTGACGTAGAATTTTCTTCCATTGAAACATTACTCTCGGTTTCTTTTATCTGTGGCTTGCCGCAGCCATTGTCTTCCCGTTTTGGCCAGTGAGCGAATTCAGCCTACATCCTCCTCCATTTTGGTGTCGTCTGCTTGACTTTTCTCTCTCAAATGGTTGTGCCCCTACGTTGAACAGCACAGGAACTCAAGGAGTTCACGAGTCACATACGTTTCCAGTATCCTCGGTGACATGATTTATCTTGCCTGAAGAAGGCCACAGAGGTCGAAACGCGTCGTGTTTTATCCCCTTTTGGCCAGCGGGACACTTACAATTTCTCCTTAGAATTTGTTTCAGTTTACGCCGGCAGTCACCTCACTTTGAAAGTCAATTTTCATTCCTACTGACTGCTACCCTCCGTTTTGTATTTTGAGAATGTTGTTTATCTTGCCTGAAGTAGATCAAAGAGGTCGAAACGCGTCGTGTTTTGTCTTGTAATTTGTTTGTCCCTTTTGTCCGGCGGAATAATTATAATTTCTCTTTAAAACGTATCTCAGTTTTTATCTGCAGTCAGCTCACTTTGAAACTAAATTATTGAGTCCATTGCAAAATTGACTTCTTTTTTTCGCATTCAATTTTTTTTCCCAACGTTAAGTCGAGTGATTTCTATCTATTTCTTTAAACGGCTACAATACTACTTGACCGCTAAAGTAACCCCGAACTCTGACATATACAACGTACCTTGGCAAGACTTTTGTATGGAATCCCCCCCCCCCCTCAACCCCCCACCTCCCCCCCCCCCGCCCCCACTTTCCTATCCCCCATCGCCTCTTCCGTCCCTTCTCCAATTTGCCAGTACACCAAAATAAGGAACAAAAAGGTCAAGTCACGCTATTTATTGCCCAGCCGACCACGAAAGCCTGGTCATCGCTGCAAACGTCTTAACTTATGACAGACAGGATCAGAGACAGAGGGAAAATGGAAAAAGAAAATACTCGGCTTGAGTTTTGATTGTTCATTAGGGCGTTACAAACTGATTTGTGAACATGAACAATCAAAACCCAAGCTAAGTGCTGAAGGTCAAAGGTTATAGTTCAAATTCTGTAGCTTATGGACGTAGGAGTAGTGAACTGTTTGTCAGAGCTTCACAGTGTCTAAGGCACGGCGTGATGGAAGGCGGTGCCTATCCTTCTCTTTCTGCCGCCTTTTTTCCCTGGACTAAATCAAGTACCCATTTACATCTGAAGAGACAGAGAAGACTTTCAAGCAACAACTAAAACAAAACAAAACAAACAGAAAAAGAAAGGGGAAAAAACCGAAAGAAAAGAAAGAAAAAAAAGAAGAAGAAAAAACCAGGGATTCGAACTCACAACCGTCAGCTCAGCAGATAAACCCTCTGCCATGTGACTACGAACCCCTCGAAACTGGAGAGATGTAAATACATTGTATATCACCAATCCACAGATGTGATGCAGCGGTTAAGGGATTTGGGTGCTGGGAGGTTGTTGGTTCGATTCCAATTTGAGGAACTTTTTTTTAAGAGTTAATTATCATTGTTATTATTGTTATTATTATTATTATTACTATCATCATCATCATTATTATTATTATTATTACTGATAATATAATTATTATCATTATCATCATCATCATTACTATTGCTACTATAACCATATTGTTTAACTATCCTCTAACCCCTCTCCTTTCTCCCATTCTGTTAGTATAGACACTATATTACTACAGTTACTGTTGCCATCTTTATGATTATTATTATTACCAAACGATTATTCTACCAACATTATTGGTATTAAAATGTAGTGGTAGTAATGATTATTCTCTTTATTTCACTAAAGATTTATATAATCATCATTTTTACAATGATAATAACAACAACAACAATGATATAATAATAACAACAACAATAATAACAATAATAATTGTAACGACAACAACAGCAATAATAATCTCTAATAATAATAACATTAATAACAATGATGATGATGATATGATGGTATATGATTATTTTATTTGTTGTTGTTGTTTTCACCTGAATTGTGTCCCCTCCCAACAGCCTCATTTCTGTTCCCTATCCATTTTGCGCCCAGTTTGAGATTATTGACAATTCGTCCATCATTTTCATTGTCTTTCTTTCTTAATTTCTCTTTAGAGATAATAACAAATTACAAAACAAACTGAAGAAGACCAAAGAGGTCGAAACGCGTAATGTTTGTTTTGTAATTTTTTTTGTTCTTTCGTTCGGCGGTACAGTAACTTTTCTTTTCATTTTTTTTTCAATTTCCGCCTGCAATCACCTTGGGGTTTGTAGCTTGTTCTGTAGAAGGTATGATATATTAGTAACGGTTGTGATTATGGTGGATTGATAATAGTGCTTAGTGGCCCACTCTTTCTAAATTTTGATTTATCTTCCGCCCTCGGTCACTCCGTTTTGAAAATTAATTTGTGTTTGTTCGTTTTGTAGTTGGACTGCTACCCAGAATCCAGCGTGTTTTCAGCCGATTTGGGGAAGACCAGAACCATACAGTAGGGTATCATTCCACTTAAGGCTGTGTCAGACCAATTGACATAGGCTAGAACACCAAGGCTACATTAAAATGTTGTTATGCTCTGCATAGTTATAGTTATGCGGGGATTGTCTTTAGTCATGACAAGCTCCTAGCCTAGCATTATCAGTCTCCAATATCCCCCGAAGTCGGAGTGTGGTTGCCCACGTGGCGGGGTAATCAAAAACGGTCAAACACTAATGTTCTCATCCCCAGCTGATGCATTTGTACCATAGTGGTCAAGTACTTTGGCTGTTCGGATGATCCCTGGAGTCTTTTAGCCAGGGTACGGCAACAACAACAACAACATTCCACTGAATAGATGCGTCCCTGAGCCTAGATGGGATCAGAACTGGCACCATTCAGCTCTACCCAAGTGACTCGCCAGCTGTGCAGTGCCCCTCCACTGGAGGGTTGGTTGTCTTGATATTCTGCATCAGACAGACGGACAGACAGACAGATAGACAGACAGACAAACAGACAGAGCGAGCAGTGAGCAAGAGACTGGGTGTAAGAGAGCGAGCGAGCGGACAAGCGATCGGGAGAGCAAGCGAGCGAGCGAGCAAGCGAGCGAGCGAGCGAGAGAGAGAGAGAGAGAGAGAGAGAGAGAGAGACAGAGACAGAGACAGAAGACAGAGACAGACAGAGAGGGAGGAAGGGGAGGGGGGGGAGGAGGAAGGAAGAAAAAGAGAGAGAGAGAGAGAGAGACATAGAGACAGAGAGAGACAGAGACAGAGAAATAGAGGGACAGAGACAGAGGGAGAGAGAGAAAGAGAGAGAGAGAGACAGAGGCAGAGAGAGAGAGAGAGGAGAGAGAAGAAGAGAGAGAAGCGGACAGACAGACAGACAGACAGAGAGATAGAGAGAGAGAAGCGGACAGACAGACAGAGGAAGAGAAAGACAGACAGACAGACAGACAGACAGACAGTTCTCCGTTGGATGGCAAAGACAAGAAGCACGCTGTTTTCTTGTCCGGTCAAAGATAGTACACCCTGCGTTGGGCGTGCTGACTATCTTTGGTCCGGTGTTGTTTCAGAGTCTGGTGATTCTGCAGGAACAGGGCCCAAGACTGACTTGCAGAGGAGAAGGCACTCTGACAGCAGGACAGGGCCCAAGACTGACTTGCAGAGGAGAAGGCACTCTGACAGCAGGCACAGGGCCCAAGACTGACTTGCAGAGGAGAAGGCACTCTGACAGCCGGCACAGGGCCCAAGACTGACTTGCAGAGGAGAAGGCACTCTGACAGCGGCAACAGGGCCCAAGACTGACTTGCAGAGAAGGAAGGCACTCTGACAGCAGGCACAGGGCCCAAAGATGACTTGCAGAGGAGAAGGCACTCTGACAGCAGGAACAGGGCCCAAGACTGACTTGCAGAGAAGAGGCACTCTGACAGCAGGCAACAGGGCCCAAGACTGACTTGCAGAGAAGGAGGCACTCTGACAGCAGGCACAGGGCTGGAAACAGTGGCAACACACGAATAAATAGGAGAGGGCAAGCTTCTTTACAGAGTGGGGGAGGGGGGGGGGGCTAAGAGAAGAGAGACAGAGAGAGAGAACACACACACACAGACAGAGAATGAGAGAGAGAGTGAGACAGACAGACAAACAGACACACATACACACACGCACAAAAGAGAGAGAGAGAGAGAGAGAGAGAGAGAGAGAGAGAGAGAGAGAGAGCGCACCGAACATCATGGAAGAAATTAATCTAGCACCCAAGCTGCAGTGGCACTGTCGGTTTCAGGCCGCGGCAGGTGGCTTTGAGCAGCGAAATGGGAGTTCACTCTGCCACCAAACAGGCGTCCTGTACCTGGGAGCTATCACCCTCGGCTGATGCCTTATCTGCCCCTGATTCAAAGGTGAGACCCGCTCACCTCGCAGAATATCGCGACGGGATTCATCACGCAGCTAACACAGCGCTCTTCTGGTAGCACCAGTGTTTACACGCGTCGCCGCTAAAGGGAAAGCGAGGAGCCTGCAAGGGGCATAATTCACATTAATTTCTCACTAAGGAAGCGCCATGTTGGAAGTAACAAGCTGGAGTGAGTTGTGCCGAAGACAGATAAGGATCGCTGTCACTCGTCACGGAACTGTCCTGGGGGACGCATTGATTTGGGGGGGCAGAGGTTGCTAGACCATCCATCCTGGGCTGGCTTGCACTCTGGTGTTGTTGGGGGCAGAGAGAGAGAAGAGAGAGAGAGAGAGAGAGAGAGAGAGAGAGAGAGAGGAGGGGGGGGAGTTTCCACTGCGGGCGCCATCTTGTATCAATCCGTGTCAGCGGCCAAGGAGAGGGCTTTGGGCAGACTTGAGTTTCCCGCCAAAAAATATCATTACTAGGAGCAGACAGACAGACAGACAGACATCGTTTGGGTCTCAACCTGTGATAGCTTCTAAGTTTTAAAAGGACAGATTCTCAGTTTTCGTATAGAAAATAATCATCTCACGAAAATAATTGCTATGCACCATTGATATAAATCCCTATTTCTCTCTTTTTTTATACTGTATGTCATTAACTATGGTAGGTCTATTTCTCTCTTTTTTTTATACTGTATGTCATTAACTATGGTAGGTCATAAGTTTTAAAAGGATAGATTTGCAGTTTTTGACTACAAAATGATTATCTCATCACGAAAATGATTGTTAAACACTATTGATATAAACCCCTATTATTTTTTTTTAAGTTATCGTATAGAAAATATCAATCTCATCACGAAATTGATTGTTATACACCATTGATATGAATCCCTTTTCATCCTTTTTAAACAATTGTTTTACATTATAATGGTAACAGTCTAAGAAACAGGTAATTATGATTTTCGCATACACAGGAGGGAAGGGGGTGGGCGATAGGGGAGGGAGATCAATGGGGGTCACGTTTATATCAAGGGAGATGAAACTGATGAGCTAAACTTGTCGTTGAGTGGGGAGAGGGTTAGGGAGAGTTAGAGGAGGGGGCCGGGGGGGGGGGGGGGGTGTTAACAGTAGAATCTGTCCCCCATTTTCACATTTGAAAAGCAATGATTATGATTCCACCGAACAACGCGAACAAACGAATCACCAGAATACAACAACGTGTTTTGTCTTGTGATTCGTTTGTCCACGTTGTTGGCTGGAGTCAGGATAATTACTGTTAAAGATTTGTTTTGATCTCCGCCTGCAGTCGCATCACTTCGCAAGCCCATTTTCAAATTCACGTCACTCGCCAAACAGTTCCAAAATGTATTGAGCGGTAAGGGACTTTTCTGTCCACACCCCTCCCCCTCCCCATCCGCCCCTTCCGCCTCCTTCTCTACGTGTGGGGTGGGGTGAAGGTGTGGAGCTGGGGGAGAGGTACCCTGTCCTGCATTGGAGTCATCCATCCCCTGTGGGGGGGGAGGGGGGTACCCCGTCTTGCATTGAAGTCATCCATCCCCTGGGGGGGGGGGGGGGTACCCCGTCCTGCATTGAAGTCATCCATCCCTGGGGGGGGAGGGGGGTACCCCGTCTTGCATTGAAGTCATCCATCCCCTGGGGGGGGGGGGGGTACCCCGTCCTGCATTGAATCATCCATCCCCTGGGGGCCGGAATAGCTCAGTTGGTAGAGTGCCAGACTCGTGATCCTGGAGTTCGAATTTCGGTACAGGGGGATTTTTCCCTCGGAGTTAAAGGTCTACTTTAGAGATTTTCGATAATTTGTTAAAAATTTGTTAAAAACAGGTCTACATGTCATATAACTACAGTATGGTATTCATTTTTTAAAAAATCGCCGGAAGAATTTAATAGATAAAAAACGACTTTTGCACACCTGTTCAAACCCCGCGCGGTA
>CM065748.1:35293590-35298590 GCA_033310375.1 Conus canariensis | reverse complement strand
CGCACAACTTCTCTCGTAGTGTGGTGGACACTGGACACGTCTCCTCTCTCAGTGCCATGGTCTTGGAGAATGGGTTCCGTTGACCGATCTGCATCGCTACTGCAGCAGAGAGAGGATGGCACACAGTGGAAAGGTCTGTAGAAGCGGTAGTTCTGGACGATGTGCCCTGACCATAACACACACACACACACACACACACACACACACACACACACACACACACACACACACACACACGAATACAGACAAACAGACGACAGATAGATAGACAGGTAGACAGAGACAGACAGACAGACAGACAGCCGGTCAGACAGGTAGGTAGTAGCTAGCTAGATTGATAGATATTCCATGTGCACAGTTGTATAGTACATCTGCACACAACAGACCAGTGAATGCAGCTGAACTTGACTGTGTGCCAGTGTCTTACAACGCCTATCATCGTGACGGGGCCACGTGTCCCCGATCTCAAATCAGTGTATGGAGTGCTAACCCAAACGTCCTACCAAACAGCCAGAACGTTCAACCAGAAGAGCCACGAGACCCGACGCATCACTGGCGTAAGAATACAAAGAAAAGAAAATCACCCTGCCCGGAAATCGCTCCGCTAAGCATGGCTCATTATCCGGGGTATTATGACGCTCAGCGGGACTCGTTTTTTCCAGTTATCTATTGGCGGAAGTAAGTTGTTCCCCCATTGTGCTGGAAAACACTCCTGCGTGCCTGGTTGATTGTTGGCGGCTGACCCTCCGCTATGGAGAACTTATAGCGTCAAAAGGTCTCACATTTCTTTTGGAGTAGAAGTCTCTTCATCACGAAGAAAAGGCGTTATCAATCATAAACAAAAGGGCTATCAGGAAAGCGAAGGCTTTCGTCGAGGCCGACCAGATCCAAGATCCGCCCTTTGATCCAATTTGAAACACGGATCTGCGCAGAAATTTATCAGCTTCATGCTTGGGCCTCCTTCCAGCTTTTCCCTGATGAAGGTCGTTCTTCACCTAGCCAATGTTCAAATCTTTTCCTGATGAAGGTCGTTCTTTACCTAGCCAATGATCAAATTTTTTCCCTGATGAAGGTCGTTCTTTACCTAGCCAATGTTCAAATCTTTTCCCTGATGAAGGTCGTTCTTTACCTAGCCAATGTTCAAATCTTTTCCCTGATGAAGGTCGTTCTTTACCTAACCAATGTTCAAATCTTTTCCCTGATGAAGGTCGTTCTTTACCTAGCCAATGTTCAAATCTTTTCCCTGATGAAGGTCGTTCTTTACCTAACCAATGTTCAAATCTTTTCCCTGATGAAGGTCGTTCTTTACCTAGCCATGTTCAAATCTTTTCCCTGATGAAGGTCATTCTTTACCTAGGTTCAAATCGCGAACCTAATTCGTGTGATCCGCCAATTCGGCGATCTTGTGTTTGTCCTTAAATGCCCGATCTTTCAAATCGCGATTCAAGATGAATGTGGTATGGCAGCCCCGACACTTAGAATGTTCTGGGAACTGTTGGGGTTCGCGCAAAGGGAAGTAACCACATGAATGCTCTCCTGTGATGGAAATCAGTGTCTGACGCCTCTCCTGTGATGGAAACCAGTTTGTGACCGAAATGTCTATTCTCGATTCGTTGGTAAACATGTTTATTCGGTTTGGCCGAAATATTCAAGCTCACAATGTTCTAGAAAGAATTTTGTGAAACTTCTGACAAAGCGAGTCCGAAATCAATGGCACGGTGTACTCGAAACAGTCGGAAGTTCGGTACGTCTGTTGATATCAGCTGCAAAGTGAGGCAGGCGATTGCAGGCGGAAATCTCAACAACTTTCAAAAAACATTTCAATGACTCTGCCGAACAACGTGAACAAACGTTTTTCAAGACAAAACACGACGCGTTTTGTCTAGTGATTTATTTGTCCACGTTGTTCGGTGGATCATTTAAATACTTTTTTTAAAAGTCTATCTATTGATTTATCTTCATCGAGCTGCAGCAAGCAGTATTGCAGCTTGTACTCTCTCCCGTAAGGAAAGATCGTTCCAATTTTAGATCTAGTTGCAAAGCGAGAGGACTGCAGGCGGAAATCTAAACAAATCTTAAATGAATGTTAGCGAACCGCCCAGAGAACGTGGACAAACGAGTCACAAGACGAAACACAACGCGTTTCGACCTCTTAGGTCTTCATCAGGTAACGAATAAAACAACGAAAATTCACTTAGCTTTGATCGCTTCAGATCACTTCGCAGGGTTCAGCGCAAGGAAGAAGGCGTTGAATCAACGCCTTCTTCCTTGCGCTGAACCCTGCGAAGTGATCTGAAGCGATCAAAGCTAAGTGAATTTTCGTTGTTTTATTCGTTACCTGATGAAGACCTAAGAGGTCGAAACGCGTTGTGTTTTCGTCTTGTGACTCGTTTGTCCACGTTCTCTGGGCGGTTCGTTAACATTTATTTAAGATTTGTTCCAATTTTAATTAAGAATCAGTTCTGAGTTCGTCGTTGCACTGCGAAGTAGATTGTGGAATCGCAGGTTTGAGTTAAAAGAGAGAAACTACAGGTTGTCTTTATTTCGCGATCTAGATTTGGGAGCCTATGGTACGTTCCCGTCAAACTCTCGTTCACGAAACGTAAACACACAACCAGTCAGACAAAGAGAAGAGTGTTGCCCGATTTAAATCATTACTGAATTTTTTACATGATTTACATAGAAATATTGTCTACTATCGTTTCACATGATCACCTGTACATGTTTCCATTCAAAACATTCACCAGGTCCTCACGTTCTCAAAACTACCTTTTCTTTTGAAGTGTCGGCCTGAAACAGTGCCACACCAGTATTTGTTTTAGCAAACAACGTCGCCTGGCCCTCACAGACCTATAACACAGATTTCTTTCCTGGTTTTCGCCTCAGCAAGCCGCAAGTCACAAAATCTGTTCAACCTCCGCAACCTCACGTCCACTTACAAGATAAAAAAAAACGTGTGCCAGCGCCCCCCCCCCCCCCCCCCCCCCCCCCCCCTCCACCCTTTAGTTTAAATAAAAGAAAAGAAATTCTACTCTTTCTGGCGAAACCTATCATAGGTCAGTCGCGGCCTTTACTTTGTGTTTATTACTCGACACTCCCGTGTTGTTCAAAAACGATGTGAGACATGTGCCCTGGCCAACGCCTCGACGTGCGACGCCGTTGACCAGTCTGTCCACTGACCATCCTACAGGTAATAAACCAATCACCTTATGTTCTTTGTTCACTACAGTCACTGTATGCAAGCTGTACCATTTGCTATGACTAAGATGTGATAACCAGTCACATGATGTTCTTTGTTCACTACAGTCACTGTATGCAAGCTGTACCATTTGCATGACTAGATGTGATAAACCATCACATTACGTTCTTTGTTCACTACAGTCACTGTATGCAAGCTGTACCATTTCCATGACTAGATGGGCCAAACCAGGCACAAAAGGACAAACTAAACTTTAAAATCAGCCCTTTCTCAACAGCCTTCATAAGTCAAGTCAAGTCAAGAACACTTTATTATCTCCAAAGAGAAATTAACAGTGGCCATGAAAACATGTCTATGGATCTATATTTTTAAAAAAAAATCACAAATCACACCCACCCATCCATCCCTACCCATCGACCCATCCACCAATTCTCACACACACAGAATAATATACAGACATACACATGTACATGTGTACATTTACAAGTGTTCTTGCTTCTTAGCTGGCACATTTGGTTTTTTGAAAACTCAACAAACATACTACAGTATTGCACACCAGCTTTTTTCTGTCATAGCATTCTGCTTAAAACCGAAAAGGCAGAGGAGTCAAGTTAGCACTTTCCGAGGTCACTGAGGAGAAACAATCAGGTTTCGAAATACCGGTGTCTGACCAGGAGTTACGATATGTTAGTGAGTTTCCCTCCCTTTGGAACTGTCTCCCCCTTGGAGACTATAAGCTTGCTGAAGGCTCATTTTGAGAAGCATTTATTATTCCCCATTCACCCTCTCAAGCACATACTGTTAGTTAGGCAGAATTATCTACCACTGCAGATATGAAGGCTTGTCTCCCCCTATTTCTTCAATCTAAGACATAAGAGCAAGCTTTGTGTATGATTGAATATGTAAATAAGTGATCTATGTTTTCCGTCGACGTTTTTTTTTTTTTTTTTTTTTTTTTTTTTTACAAAGTAAACACACATCAAACGACCAGGAACTTGGGCACAGTTCCTGAAAATTCCATAAAGCACAGCCTTCAGTCTGGTTGAAGCTGAGGAACTTGTTTTTGAATAGTCTTGCCGAAGTGGATGCCGGCTTCTCTCCTTTTGCTTGAACCGCACCACTCGCTCTTTCGACGCGACGGTTTGTCCATACACTGACCATCACAAAGGATGACCATCGGGCGGGCGAGCGAGGTAGCTGGACACCAAGACAGTGAGTGGGCAGGGGAAAGTGTTGCCGTTTGATCTTTCCCGCTGGTCGGCGGGGCGGACTTGGGGTCCGTCAAGGCGATAATGATGACGATTTCTTGGCTGGTTTAGATGAGGTGTTAGCATGGTCACACTGGCTCCGCCGCTTGCTGAGGTCCGAGTTAGATTTTCTGAGTTGTCTGAAGATTAAGATTAGCTGTTACAAGATTGTCTGTCTGTCTGTCAGTTTGTCTGTCTGTCAGTTTGTCTCTCTCTCTCTCTCTCTCTCTCTCTCTCTCTCTCTCTCTCTCTCTCTCTCTCTCTCTCTCTGTAGGATTGTGCCTTATGTTGTGCGTGCTAGTATCGAAGCGCGCTGGTATGCTTGTGCCGAAGGGTGTGTTGTGTCATATAGTATTGCATTACATTTCAATACTTTTCAATGCCTTTCTTTTTTCTCGTTCCTACGTGGCAATACCCGTGTGGCGCGTGCTTGATGATGCCTTCATTTGGCGGGATTGTTAAACACCTGATTGATTGATTGATTGATTGATTGATTGACTGACTGGCTGACTGACTGACTGACTGATTGATTGACTGACTGATTGATTGATTGA
>CM065748.1:35276090-35288590 GCA_033310375.1 Conus canariensis | reverse complement strand
AAGAAGGTGGTGGGGGGAGGTGGGGTGGAGGGGAGGTTCCAAAAGGGAGCGTTGGGGGCTTGCTCAGAGGGGACAGAAAAGCAACATACCAAAAAAAATGCCGTTTTTTTTGTTGTTGTTGTTTTTTTGTGTTTTTTTTTTGCCAGGTGGGGAAGGGAAAGGCGGCGGGGAGGTGTCCAGAAACCCAGCACCGCCTCCTCCTCCTCCTCCTCCTCCTCCTCCTCCTTCCGCCCTTCATGATCTTAGTGATTCGTTACGAGCCTGTGGTGTAGACAACTTTTTTCCATAATGCTGTATGGTGTCCCTTGTTTCTGTGTGGTAGACAACTTTTTTCCATAATGCTGTATGGTGTCCCTTGTTTCTGTGTGGTAGACAACCCCTTTTTTTTTCCACTTTTCAAATGCTGTATGGTGTCCCTTGTTTCTTGATCAGTTGTCTATCAGCTCATTTGCTTGCCCTTTCTTTTCATGCAAAGATGATCAGCTATCTTGAAGTAATAATTTGAACCTGTCTGTCTGGACTGGATGGTTTACACACCAAATCAATCAATCAATCAATCATCAATCAAACAATCAAACAATCAGTCAGTCAGTCAATGAATTAGTCAATCACTAAGCAAAGAATATGTAAATCTATAATACAGAATTTTGCTCGTGCTCTGCCGGTACTGGGGCGCCGATGCAGCGGGGGGGGGGGGGGGGGGGGGGGGGGGGGGGGGGGGGGGGGGGGGGGAAGGGGAAGGGGTCTGTGGGTGTGACTGTGTATGGAGAGGGAGGAGCGAGAGGGCGAGGGTCACAATAAGGGGAAGTAACCAGAACAGTCCCTTCTGAGAAAGGACTGGAGAGGGGGGGGGGGGGGGGGGGTGTGAAATAGGTTAAAAAAAAAAAAAGTAAAAATAAGACGTTGTTTAACCTAGTGTGTACCTACTTCCCCCCTCTCCCTTTTCCCCTTTTTCTCCCCCACTACCTCCCCCCCCCCCCCCCCCTCCCCCCCCGGTCGCCATCCACCCCCCCCCCCCCCCCCCCCCCCCGTTCCTCCTTTCCCTCCCCCTACAGCACCTTTCTCCGTCGGTATGCCGCCATCTGGATGAAGACCCAGACATTGATGTTGCCTCCCAGTAAGTGGGTGCTAATGATTGGGGGGGGGGGGGGGGGGAGAGAAGAAGGAGGAAGGGGATGGTGGGTTGATCAGGGAGGTGGGATGGGTGGGTGAGGAGTGAGGATGGGTGGGTGAGGGGAGGGGGGTTGAGGTGCTGTACTGTGCAGGTTTGGGGTAAGGCTGAAGAGGTGGGAGGGTTGGGGGTGGCGGGCGGGGGGAGGGGGGGGAGATGTTCTGTAGAAACCTTCACCCAGGTTGAATCTTCATTAGCGGGTGATTAATTGACGGTTTAGTTGGGGGGGCTTTCACTGTGAAGGAATTTGTGTCGCTTGGTTTTAAGCGGTGGATCTTTGAGCTTTTGGAACCTTTGGTCGAGCCGTCTGTGTGTCCGATGGGTTTGGATGGCTGAGTGTCGGTGTGTCTCTGTCTGTCTGTCTGTCTGTCTGTCTGTTTCTCTGTCTGTCTGTCGCTTTAATTCTTTTTTCTTCCGAACGTGTATTTGTTATGGATGTGCTCACTTGTTCGGGAATTATAATTATCATAATTAACTTGAAAATGGCGATGGCATGGTTATGAACAGCGACGTCTCTCTCTCTCTCTCTCTCTCTCTCTCTCTCTCTCTCTCTCTCTCTCTCTCTCTCTCTGATAATGTTAAGTATGATTGCTGTAGTCCTCTCTCTCTCCTCTCTCTCTCTCTCTCTCTCTCTCTCTCTCTTTTGTATTTTTTCTTCCTTCTCTCTCTCTCTCTCTCTCTCTCTCTCTCTCTCTCTCTGATATATGTTAAGTATGATTGCTGTAGTCTCTCTCTCTCTCTCTCTCTCTCTCTCTCTTCTTTCTTCTCTCTCTCTCTCTCTCTTATATATGTTAAGTATGATTGCTGTATCTCCCTCTCTCTCTCTCTCTCCTCTCTCTCTCTCTCTCTCTCTCTCTCTCTCTCTCTCTCTCTCTCTCTCTCTCACAACCAGGAATTCTACAATTCAGGACCGACATCACAACTCCCCCCTTCTTTCAGATCTTGTGATCAATACCCCCCTCTTGTGCCAAATTCACATCCAAGAGTGGTACAATCCCTTGTTCCTCCTAACTGCCCCCCGACTTTCTTTCCCGAACATTCTCCAAAAAGTAATTTACGTGATTCTGTATCAACTGACAGCAAACCAAAAGTCATCCTTTTGTGGCTCAGTATCCAGAAATCAGAAATCCCCCCGTCCTTCAAACTACACCTGAACAACTTCACCCCTTTACAGAACGTCTTTTACAAATGGCGTCGCAAATACTGGTGAGCCAACATTGGCTTATTTATCAGCCTAATCATCCCCAGTTTAACCATTAAACTATTCCTGTTGTTGTACGAGGTTGCATGTGTCAATACGCATTTGTGATTAGTATGGATATATTGGAATAGGTATAATGCGTATCAAATGGTGCACTGAATTTCACTGTGAGAGTAAGATTTTCTATATAAACAAATTCTAAAAAGTGTGCCGTGCGTGCGTGCATGCGTGTGTGCGTGCATGCGGGTGTGCGCGCGCGCGGGCGCGCGCGCGTGTGTGTGTGTGTGTGTGTGTGCGCGCGCGCTTATTTGTACGCGTGTTTGCAGGGCAGTGTCAAAGAACCAGGAGTGGAAGAATTTGTAATCCACCAGATTACATTTGAACTTCCTCGAAAGTGCGCATATAGGCCTATCTATGTATGTCAGTTACTGTAATGTGTTTGTATGATCTTAATCATTATGGTGAGTCACAGTTTTTGCCGGGCCAATATCATTTCACCTGGTACTTAGTGCAAAAGAGTTTTTGAATTTGACATTGATTCATTTGTGCCTTTTGATCAAGAGTTTTTTGAATTTGACATTGATTCATTTGTGCCTTTTGATCAAGAGTTTTTGAATTTGACATTGAGTTCATTTGTGCCTTTTGATCAAGAGTTTTTGAATTTGACATTGATTCATTTGTGCCTTTTGATCAAGAGTTTTTGAATTTGACATTGATTCATTTGTGCCTTTTGATCAAGAGTTTTTGAATTTGACATTGATTCATTTGTGCCTTTTGATCAAGAGTTTTTGAATTTGACATTGATTCATTTGTGCCTTTTGATCAAGAGTTCCGTTTTTTTTTTGTGTGTGTGTTTTCTCCTTCTTCTTCTTCTTCTTCTTCTTCTTCTTCTTCTTCTTGTCTTATATGAATATGGTCTTTGGAAAAAAAAAGTTGTTTGTTACAAACAGTTCGGGTTTCCCTTCCCTTTCTATATTTCATTGTTTATTATTGTGTATTATGTTTGTACTTGGCTGCTATTTCTTTGTTTTCCTCTTTTGTTTTGTTACTGTACCATGCAAGTAACACGTAACGAGTGGCCATCTGCTGATGGCCTCCGAGTAGGTTTTTTGAATGTTTGTCATTTACAAAATAAGCTTAATGATGTATCTGATATTCTTTTCAATCATGGTAAAAGCTTCCATATATTCGGTTTTTCGGAAACAAGGTTATCTCACCAAGTGTCCGACTCAGAACTAACAATACCAGGCTATAATGTAGTGCGCAAAGACCCATCCAAATTTAGAGAAACGGGTCTTATTATATATATTCATCAAAGTTTAAACTTTAAGCAAATCTGTTCTCTAGAAAAATACCAAGTAGAATCCTTATGGATCGAATTACAGCTGAAAAAATCGAAACCTATTCTTATAAGCTTTATATATAGAAACCCGGCGAAGCGAACTGACTGGATAGATGAATTCTCTTTAATGATGGAGGAAGCATCCTTATTCTCTTATGAAAATGTATTACTAGGTGATTTCAATATTGATTGACTAAAATCGAACAAATCTTGGACAGAAACTTACAAATCATTTAACCTCGACCAACTAATAGACAAACCAACAAGAGTCACCGCTACCTCCCAAACACTTATTGACCATATATATACTTCTTCAGTTAACACCATGATAGAAATATGCTCGCCGACGTTCGGTTGTAGCGACCATTCTCCAGTGTGTTTTACGTGGTCCAAGCGAGGAGTTAAAGTTCCAAAAAATTTCCACAAGATAATTACCTACAGAAACTCTTCAAAATTTGACAATGACTCCTTTCAGCGGGATTTAATGAACTCATTCCTTTCCACGGTCTATCAATTCACAGACCCCGACGAGGCTTTAGAAGTCTGGTATCACAGTTTCCTTAATGTTTATAATAAGCATGCCCCATTTAAACAATGCGTGTTAGTAACAATCCTAAAAAACCCTGGATAACTAAAGATATAGACACTGCTACCGACTTAAGAGAGTCGCTGTTAGTGTCAGGGAGTCGAGATTCCTATTAAAAAAAAAAAAAAAAAAAAAAACTTAGTCAATTACCTAAAACGATCGTCAAAGGAAAAGTATTTTCAAAATCTTATTTTTTTCCAAAGCAGATAACAGATCTATTTGGAAAGCGATAAACGAGCTTACTAATAAAAATGTTAAAGGTCATACTACCTCGCCAAAAGATTTATCATCTGATGTCTTGAATACACATTTTTGTGACATAGCTAACTCAACAATAAAAATAAACAGAACGTCAGAAAATAAATTGGATATTCTTCAGGACTTTTGCAATTCTAGAAATATATCCTCTCTTTCAAATATACCATTTATGGGTGTGCATGAAGTGTATAAATCTCTTAGTAGCCTAAAACAAAGTAACACAAGTGGTCTTGATGGCATTGATGGGAAAATCTTGAAATTGTCAGCCCCAGTAATCGCCGAAACGCTTACTTACATCTACAACCTATGCCTTGTAAAAACATTATATTCCAAAAGCTTTCAAAGTTGCTAAAGTTACACCCATCTATAAATCAGGTGACTATGCTGATCCCTCAAATTATAGACCCATCTCCATCTTGTCTATACTCTCTAAACCTTTGGAAGATCATATAAACAAACACATTCTTAATCATTTCAACAACGTGGTGACAGTCCTGAGATAACCTCTGCTGTTGACGGGACTATAATTTTAATCTTAATCTTAATCTTAATCATTTCAACTCCTTCGATCTGTTTCATCCAAACCAGTCCGGATTCAGGGCCAACCATTCTTGTCACACAGCATTAACTAATCTTGTTGACCAGTGGCTTATTAACATAAACAATCATAAAATCACAGGTGTTCTAGTAGTAGACTTTATGAAAGCAATTGATGTCGTCGATCACAGTCTTCTACTTAAGAAATTAAAGATCTATGGCCTAATTGACAACGCTTTGGAACTTCTATCTTCATTTCTCTCAGACAGGAAACAGTGCGTTTCGGTAAATAGATCAAATTCTTCCATTCTACCTGTTAAGTTACGGCGTCCCTCAAGGCTCAGTCCTTGGGCCAATACTATTTTCTATATATATAAACGATCTACCTCTGTTTTTTACAACTTTATGTGAGATGTTTGCCGATGATACTACTATCCACACCTGTCACGATAGACTAGATAGCATTGTTATCTCCTTACAAGAAAGTATCAACAAGTTATCTGAATGGTCTGAACTTAATCATATGCGACTCCACCCCCCCAAAAAAAAACTAAATACTTATTAATTACTACCAGACAAAAACGTCAAAATCTTTCTTGTAGCAATCATTACCTTTGTATTAATGGGAAAATCTCGAGGAAGTTGATCACCATAAGATCCTAGGTGTTATTATTGATAACAATCTGTTATGGTCGAATCATATTGCGTTATTATGTAAAAAATGTGTCCAGAAAGATTTACCAGCTTTCCAGAATGAAACACTTTTTAGATCAACATAGCCGTAAGTTGTTCTTTGATGCCTATGTTGAATCTTACATAAAATATGCCTCAACAATATGGGATTCCGCTAGTGATAATATTTTAAAACCTTTATTCAGTTTACATAGACGTGCCATTAAACTGATCCTCGTGAAGCCCTCCTCCCCGACTTTCTCAGAATATAAACATTTAGGAATTCTGCCTCTAAAATGGAAACTAGTTTACAACAAAGCTATCTTTATGTTTAATATAATGTCCCACCGTGCCCCTATGGCTTTGAAAAATAGATTCGAAATGAAGAAGATTCGTCATGTTTACAAGATAAAAGTACCTCTTCCGAGAATAGATCTGTTTAAATCAAGCTTGTTGTACTCTGGTGGCTGCTTATGGAATTCTGTTATAACTTCATTCGATGTAAATACAAGCCTCCGAGTCTTTAAAAAGAAATACCAAACACACCTTATGACGCAATACATGAACAGCATCTCCTGATCCCTATTGTCAGTGAATATTTACTTTTATATCCTCTCTCTCTCTCTCTCTCTCTCTCTCTCTCTCTCTCTCTCTCTCTCTCTCTCTGTTTGAGTAGGGTTGGTTGTGAACGGAGGGATAGATGGGGTGAGGTGAGGTGTTTGTGACGAGGGGCGAGGATGGAATTGTTTGCAGAAAACACGGGATAGAGAGGAAAGGGGAATTGCGTGCGCATCTGGAGGGCGCAAAAATGTGTGTTGTACGCCCCCTTCCGGAACAGATTCTTGGTTTTAATATTGATTTACTATCATGTTGATTTATATTTGTGATTATGATGTGTTCTGTATTTCTATCTTTTTCAGATCATGCTATTCGATAGATGTAATGTTTGACAATGCATATGTATGTATGTGCGCATGGTGTTATATTTGAATTGTAATGTTATTATTTTTAATCATTATCATTCATTACTACTGTTATTGCTATTATTATTGGGTATTTGTCATTATTATCATTGGGTGTGTAGAGTGCTTGGAAAGGATTGTGTGACAGGTGGGTGTTTGGTTAATGATTGGGGTGTGGAGGGTGGCTTTTGTGTTTGAAATGTTTCTTTTTCATTTTTGAGGGCAAGATGCAAACAAGCCTGCCATGTGCTTATTCTTTTCCCTCATTAAACAAATTTCGTTCGTTCGTTCTCTCTCTCTCTCTCTCTCTCTCTCTCTCTCTCTCTCTCTCTCTCTCTCTCTCTGATATATGTTAAGTATGATTGCTGTATGCTACCCATCCCATTCACCCCCAACCTACTCCCTGCCCGACTCCTTTCCCTTTCCTAGATCTTGTACGCTATGTCCACACGTTTTTTCTGTCGCGTTCGTTTGTCAATGGTGTGGACAACGGCTTATATGTCTCAAACTGTGCAAGATCTTGTCCCTCTTTGTTCCTTTGTATGTATTTGCCTTGAGTTGATATTTGATTGGATTTCTTTCCATTTTGCCCCAGGGCTGGGTGAAAAAAAAAGCATTTACATTGCTTATAAATTTCGTTTCGTTTTGTTTCCGTCTCTCTCCTCTTCTTCTCTCTCCTCTCTCCCCATCTCTCTCCTCTCCCCCTCCTTCTCCCTCTCTCTTGCTAGTTTCATTCAGCTTTGACGTCCAACACCCACATAGCGTTTTGAAAACTAAACCAACAGCCTCAAGGTTTACAGTTTCCTAGGTATACTTATATTTCACCTCTTCAGTTAACGATGCTTTCATCTATATCAACCTAGTTATGGATGCCAGAGGGGCTGCAGTGCTTACATCAATGTCCTGATTATGTCTTTATCCATGTACAGGAATATGATGTCTGATTTGATCACATTACACTGCAGACGACCAGTGTTGCACACATTCTGTCACCATTTTCTCTTATTTCTTAATTTTCCATAATTTCATTTTTAATTATAAATGCCAATTCTAAATATTGGTTCTTCTTTTGTTTACAAGTATAACACTATACTATACTGTTATTGTTACCTCTTTTGTCATGTCTAAATTTGTCTGTTATGGTAATATGTCGTATTATACATTTTAGCGAGGCCGCCATCAGTCATATGTTTGGTCTGCAAGTCTCACTGCCAAGGCTGTATATAAGAGTCCTCTTGTTGTCCTGGCAAATGTTCTTTGTGTTCAGTGTTTATATTTATGTTATGTTCATGGAAATAAAACTGTTTAAACCAACACCCACAGAAAATGATGATTGTATCAGAGTACACGTAGAAAACTATGGCAAGAGAAAGGGGTGTTCGGAAGTGATGAAGAAGGTGACTGATCTCAAACGACAGTGAGGCCACCAGCAGAACGGACAAAGATCCGCCCCTGACAGGGCTTAGTAGGTGGTGTCCTGCGTATGTTGGATCAGAACAGGCGCCACTGAACATCACCGAAGTGACTCGGCAGCAGTGCAGTGTCTCCTCCAGTGGGTTGCCTCTTGACGACTTGACATTGACTGCTGCTCTCTGTGGATTGCCGGTGCCGGGGCTGCGGTGGGACTGACCATGCTGTGGCTGTGGACGGGGTGTGGGAATGAGCGGCGTGGGTGCAATGCCACTGAGGTGGCACAGAAGATGGGACAGCAAAAAAAAAAAAAAAAAAATCCGCTCCTGAATCTTCATTCAGGCGTACAGTCCCCTCTACATCAGTGATGTGTTCTTTTCTTCAGGTTCCTCTTAGTAGAACAGACTGGAGAAGAAACGAGTCGCACCGGTGTCCCAGCCTAAAGTGTGTCCTGACCAGGTTGTCTCCCCCGGACAGTCTCTGTGCCAGCCTACCCTGGTCGCTACAACAGGTTAATCTATTTCGAACGGAGAGACAACACTACAAGAGGTCTGTTAACCCATATCGTCCGAGGGGACACTACAACATGTTAACCCAAATCGTCCGAGGGGACACTACAACATGTTAACCCATATCGTCCGAGGGGACACTACAAGAGGCTAATCCATATCGTCCGAGGGGACACTGCAAGAGGTTAACCCATATCGTCCGAGGGGACACTACAAGAGGCTAATCCATATCATCCGAGGGGACACTGCAAGAGGTTAACCCATATCGTCCGAGGGGACACTACAAGAGGCTAATCCATATCGTCCGAGGGGACACTGCAAGAGGTTAACCCATATCGTCCGAGGGGACACTACAAGAGGCTAATCCATATCGTCCGAGGGGACACTGCAAGAGGTTAACCCATATCGTCCGAGGGGACACTACAAGAGGCTAATCCATATCGTCCGAGGGGACACTGCAAGAGGTTAACCCATATCGTCCGAGGGGACACTACAAGAGGCTAATCGATATCGTCCAAGGGGACACTGCAAGAGGTTAACCCATATCGTCCGAGGGGACACTACAACATGTTAACCCATATCGTCCGAGGGGACACTACAAGAGGCTAATCCATATCGTCCGAGGGGACACTGCAAGAGGTTAATCCATATCGTCCGAGGGGACACTGCAAGAGGTTAATCCATATCGTCCGAGGGGACACTACAACATGTTAACCCATATCGTCCGAGGGGACACTACAAGAGGCTAATCCATATCGTCCGAGGGGACACTGCAAGAGGTTAATCCATATCGTCCGAGGGGACACTACAACATGTTAACCCATATCGTCCGAGGGGACACTACAAGAGGCTAATCCATATCGTCCGAGGGGACACTGCAAGAGGTTAACCCATATCGTCCGAGGGGACACTACAAGAGGCTAATCCATATCGTCCGAGGGGACACTGCAAGAGGTTAACCCATATCGTCCGAGGGGACACTGCAAGAGGTTAACCCATATCGTCCGAGGGGACACTGCAAGAGGTTAACCCATATCGTCCGAGGGGACACTACAAGAGGCTAATCCATATCGTCCGAGGGGACACTGCAAGAGGTTAACCCATATCGTCCGAGGGGACACTGCAAGAGGTTAACCCATATCGTCCGAGGGGACACTACAAGAGGTTAACCCATATCGTCCAAGGGGACACTACAACAGGTTAACCCATATTGTCCAAGGGGACACTACAACAGGTAAACCCATATTTCGAGGGGGTATTACAACAGGTTAACCCATATTTCGAGGGGGTATTACAACAGGTTAACCATGTCATCCGTGGGGACACTACAATAGGTTAACCCATATTTCGAGGGGGTGTTATAACAGGTTAACCTATTTCAAGGGCACGCGGGGAGGGGGGGGGAGGGAGGCAACACAACAAGAGCTCTGTTAACCTATATCGTCCGAGTGGACATTACTAGAGGTGAACCCATATTTGAAGAGGGGGGGGGGGCGGAGGTACTACAACAGATTAACCCATATCGTCCGAGGGGACAGGCAAGAGGTGACCCCATATTTGGAGAAGGGGGGGGGGGGGGGGGGGAGAAGAGTACTACAACAGGTTAACCCATATTGTACGGAAGGACAACACTACAAGAGGTCTGTTAGCCCATATCGTCCGAGGGGACATTATAGTAGGTGAGCCCATATTGAGGGGGAGGGAAATTACAACAGGTTAACCCTAATCGTACAGAGGGACAATACTACAAGACGTCTGTCAACCCATATCGTCCGGATTGGGACAGTCTGGGGAAGCCCACGTTGCCCCTCCACCACTCCCACCGCCTCAAACACACCCCTCCCTTCCCCTCCCCCCCAACTCGTTCCCTCCCCTCGCCTGGTCCCTTTCTACCCCCCCCCCACCCCCCCCCCCCCCACCCCCCTCACTGAACAGCCTGGACAGTCGGGTGCGGAGAGAAAAAAAACAACAAAAAAAAACAACTTACGAACAAAATAAAGAACGACGTTCACAATTTCCTTTCTTTTTTCTTTTAAACTGGATTTCATTTTTTTTTTTTTTTAGTGATGAAACATTTTTCCCCAGAGTGAATGTGTTGATGTCCATGAGATTACAGTATGAAAGAGAATGAGTGTAAACCTGGCAGAGCAGTTTCAGTTGAAGAAACTCTGATTATATTGTCATTATTACTGTTAACGTTCTTGACATTTTCAGCGTTCTTCTTCTTCTTCTTCTTCTTCTTCTTCTTCTTCTTCTTCTTCTTCTTCTTCTTCTTCTTCTCTTCCTGCTGTTGCTCTTGTTCTTATTCTTGTTCTAGTTGTTATCAACACCATTATGTTCATATTACCATTATTTTCATGATTATTTTGGAGTCACTGCAGTCGAATGATAGATAAACTGAGACAAAAATAGAACAGAGAGAAAGACAGATGGTCTGCCTGTAACTTAACCGTTCGAGAGAAAACGTAGTTGTCTTCCATGATAAAAACGTAGTTGTCTTCCTTGATCTCCATTCCTTGTCTTTCTTTTCACATGGAATGTTGCAGAGTAAAAAAAAAGGAACAGCCACAAACAGATATACACACATCAACAGTCACACTAAACTAAGGCACAGCGTGTTTTGATCAAAGACTAGCGCATCGATCATAAAATGCTGGGTTTTAATTATGTCAAGACAAACAGCCTGTAACATCTCCTTCTTTATTCTGTGTGCTCTGTGTTGGTATTTCCTGCTCGACGTTTAGGTGTCGTAAGCAATATTCCTTTGGAGTTATGGGCGTGCAATTATTTCATCATGGAAATAAGAGTTGTCTTGCTTGTTCGTTAGTGACTGCTATTCCCACCCTCATTTTAGATTTCCATTAAAACGCCTGTGTATAATTTCAGTCAGGTAGCATTTCTTTTTATCACCAGACACTGACATGCTCAGCTTTGATGACTTCTAATGTCAATTCCAGTAAAGATGATTCGCGACAATGTCGTGTTTCAAAGCAACTGATGCGCAGTATATAGTAAAGTATATATATGTATTGACATCTCGCCAATTTCAAAATGAAATGGCATGTGTCAATAACGTCTGTTAGCTGCATACACCTGGTGGGGCTGGAATAGCTCAGTGGTAGAGCACCGGACTCGTAATCTTGGGGTTGCGGGTTCGAATCTCCGCCGGGCCGTTTCGGTACGGGGGGATTTTTCCCTCGGAGTTAACATTGGTTCTGACTCCATTTTCCATACAGTCCTTCGAATGAGACTATAAACCGAGGTTCCGTGTGTGAACGCACGCATAACATCTTGCACACACGTCAAATCCCATCACCAACTTTCGGAAGAGAAGGCCAGTTTGGCCGTTGGTATGGATGACACGTTACACATAGCATGCACCTTCCCCGAAGTTGGAGTATGGCTGCCTTAATGGCGGGATAAAAAACGGTCATTCACACAAAACTCCGATGTCTGTCTATACAGGCAGTGTCCGCAGGAGTATCAGCCTGCGTACGCAGAAAGAAAGAAAGAAAAAAGCAACTGATCCGCAGTATATAGTAAAGTGCATACATGTATTGACATCTCGCCAATTTCAAAATGAAATGACATGTGTCAATAACGTCAGTTTGCTGCAGACACCTGAACGTTTCACAATTGACAAGACAGTACACGTTATCAGTTTACGTCGGGAACAGGGAGAAGAAGTCAAGGCAGTCTGCTCAAATACTCGCAGTATAAGCAATAAGAGTTTGAATGACAGTGTATGCCGACGCACGGTTGAAACTGAGTGGGAGCATCAGAACTTTTGATTCTATTGTTTCACGATGATGGGTAGTCTTTCTTTCGGTTTTTGTTTTTCTTTCTTCTTTT
>CM065748.1:35243590-35266090 GCA_033310375.1 Conus canariensis | reverse complement strand
GATTAAGTGAGGGAATGGGAGAAGTTGGGAGAAGGGAGGGCGGGCTTGGGAAGAGGGAGGGAGAGGGACTGAGGGAGGAAGGAGGGGGAGGGACCTCTGAAGTTTGCAGATCTCTCCCTGTTATGGCAGATTCGTGAGATGAAGTAAAATGAGCATGCCTGGGTGTGGACTGATTTCATTCAGCCATTTTTCGACTTAATCGAACTTATTTGATGAAGAATAGAGACAGGAAGGGAGGTGTTCGAGCTGCTGTTATTCATGTTGTTGTTCAGTTGGCTGGAAGCTATTTGTTGGTTGGTTGATTGGTGATTGTTGTTGTTTGTTATTTATTTCGATTGGTGATGTTTGTTGTTGTTGTTGTTGTTGTGTTGTTGTTTTTTTTGTGTGTTCTTTCAATTCCAAAGGCAAAGTACAGGGGAAAGTATTGTTCGCTTGTTTAGGGTGTGTGTGTGTGTGTGTGTGTGTTGTGTGTGTGTGTGTGTGTGTGTGTGTGTGTGTGTGTGTGTTTTAGTGATGGTGAGGAAGAAGAGATGGGCGTGGCATGCGGGTCTTCAGACTCATTACCTGGTGTTTGAAGAGCGTCAAGATGAGCGAAAACAATTGTTTTGATATACACTACCGTTTTGGGAGTGATAATTCACATTCTCATAGTATGATATTAAGTGTTCTGATCTTTAAAAGGACGTGTGTCAGGCGACTATCTTCTGAAACGTTACTAGTACTACTATCTTCTGAAAACACTACTATAATTTTCATAAGATAGTAGTAATACTACTAACTTATGAAAATTATAGTAGTGATTTCAGAAGATAGTAGTACAGTAACGTTTCAGAAGTTAGTAGCTTCGCGTTGCGACTATCTAGTGAAATGATTCCTGTGTGAAATTATGTCCTCTTTCTTAGTATAAAGTGGAGGATAAGATAAGATAATGTTACTTATAGCCCAGCCGACCGCAAAGGGCCACATCAGGGCTGTCACCACGTTAAAATCAACTCACAAGTCATTCATTCACACAATTCTTTAAAATACATCGAAAAACCATCCGAAAGTTTGTTAAAAATCTTTCCACTGTAAAAACTCAGATCTGATGAAAAATGTTAATCTCGTTCAAGAACTCAAAGATGGCATCAGGTGGGACATCTCTGAACAAGGTTTTCATGGAATCTGCCGTGAAATGTTTGTGTCTCACATCATGCAAGTCCCAACACTCTAAAAGAATATGTTTCATTGTGAGTGGCACATGACATGGAATGCACCACAAAGTGGAGGAGTTAAGATTTATGATCTTGCGTTTTTTAGTAGAAATATTTCCTCTTGCACAATGATACTATGAACCATGCTGATTATGTCTGGAGAGGGAAACACGATCACAGCCCCCTGTGTTAGGAGCAGTGATCGATGAAAGTTTTCAATAACTGAATTTTTGAGACAATTAGAACACCATAGCACGAGCCCAAAGGATCCCGCAGCCGAAGGTCGGGGAGCAGACTCGCGCCTGCGCCAGATCTGTCATCGCTGCCAGCGGTGTATAGTCAGCGGAGTTACCCACGTGAAAAGCAACACGTTTCACTTGGTGTTCTATTAAGTTTCTTCCGTTTAAAGAACGGTTGAGACATGTGAATATCAAATAAAATTGAGAACAGAAATGTCTATGTACATTACTTGTAATCAGGGAAAAAATACATATAAGACTGATGTGGTTGCAAATGTTCCTATGAAGGTGCAAAAAAAAATATCACCGGTCGTGGCCATCACGCGTGCGAACGGCTGTGCCAGAGGGTTTTTCCCCCCTTCCCCTGACGGCTTGTGTTTCATTCTTGGTGTACTGATTTTGACGTCTTTTTGTAAAATCAAGTTTCAGCGCATTTGAAGCGGCTTTCTGCATAATGCAACTATTTGACTGTTACTAAATAACCTTTTCACAGCTGGGGAGTTTATATACTTTCATTTTTACCCAGTTTTATATCCAGTTTAAGTTTTAGTGATTAAAAATCGGTTTTTAAATATTAGAAATATTCAAGTTGTTCTTCTTAAGATAAAGACTGCATTCAGCCAGAATTCCAAAGCGATTCTTGTTGGTTTTTTGTTTGTTTGTTTGTTTGTTTTCATATTACTGCCAGTGTCTGACCACAAATGCCACAGTTCTTATTTACAAGAACAATATCAATTGTAAGCTCGCATCAACATGAATTTTAATTGTATTGATAATAAATGCTAAAACAATAAAACAAAACATAAAAATCAATTCTTTGAACTTGATAAGTTGGTTGTCGTTATAGCGGAATCAAAACTGAGCCAGTGCAAATTGTATGGTCATCCATTGACGTCAAAACTCAGGTTTTGCTTTTTTGTCTATGGTGCATTCCGAATCTGTAGGCAGTCAGAAAGTGGGGATGTCTCGTGACTATAAGAGGATAGACGACCCCAGTGTAACATTTCCCTCTGAAGAAGTTGATGACTTGACAGTTGACTGGAATCTGTGCGCTCTGTGCCAGAACCCATCAAGCAAAGCACCTTTGATATGCCCAGCAAAGGAAGCGAAAGGAGATGGAGCAGGGTATACCTACGTTGCTTACAATTTGACAGCTTTTCAGGAGTTAGGTGAGTCCCCACTTTCTATTCCATTGTCTAAACTGGATGAAGGAACTGGTTTCGAGGAGACCTTGAGGAAGCACAAATCTTCTTGGCACAAATCCGGTCGTGCAAAAATAAGCAACACTGTTTAAAACAGGAAAAGACAGCTAGCAAGTGATAAACCCAGTCCTCTGAAAACATGGAAACTTGTAGATGAATCTAGCTGTGAGACAGATGAGATGGGCACAGGACCAACATGCTTTTTCTGCAATGGATCTCTGGTGCAGCAGGGCTTCATCGAGCTCTTACTTTGCCCCTGGATGATAAAGTTCGTGCACATGCTCAGCAACTGAACGATCAAGAGCTACTCAGAAAACTTGCTGTCAAAGACATGGTGGCAGTGGATTTTCATTATCACATCAAATGCCTGTCTGCCTTCTACAGACGTGTACCAACAAACCAGGCTCACGAATCAGAAGAAACAACAAATAGATCAACAGCGCATGCTATTGCACTTGCTAAGGTTCTGGCTTATATTGAAAACTTCCAAGATAATCCCCAAACAGCCCCTGTCTTTGGAATAACATTCCTACTTCGTCTATATACTTCTCATCAAATAGCCAGACAGCTTGGACCAAGAAAATCGAAGGCCCTTCCAGCATTTCATGCCTTTACTGGATGTGACACAGTGTCTTTTTTCAGCAGCAGGGGCAAGACAAAGAATACATGGACTATCTTTCCTGAAGTGACAGACTCCTTCCTGGCCATCATGGACAGACCATGTTCACTGACAGATGCTTTGTTGGAAACCTTCGAGAGGTTTGTTGTACTCATGTACGAACGTACGAGTGCACTCCATAAAGTTGACCAGGCTAGAAAGAAACTGTTTGCCCAGCAAGGAAGGCTCCTTGAGAACATTCCTCCAACTTCAGCAGCTCTTAGACAACATCTTCTCCGTGCTGTCTACCAAGCTGGACACGTCTGGGGTCAGTGTCTAGCAAAACAACCTGTGCTCCCATGTCCTGCAGACTGGGGTCGGAAAAAGAGGGACAAATGTGGCAGCCCGTGTGGACAACTCTTCAGCAGGCACCGGATTCATGTCGTGAACTGGTTCACTGTGGATGCAAGCAAGGCTGCAAAAGACGTTGCAAATGTGCGAAGACCAACCTGCAATGTACCGCCCTCTGCGCATGTGGTGGAGACTGCTACCAGGACAAGTGAGCTGATTTGAATGTGACGTGAGGGAAAGCAAACTTTTTTCTTTGGAAGAAAAATGTGTGTGTGTCTGAATCTGATTTATGTCATTTGCTTGGCACTGACATTCACAAACTGTTTCCCATTTCATGTTCATCGGAATATATGGTGCTTTAGAGTTATATGATATATTTAACAAACCACATAGTATATTGATAGCGAATGAGTCCTAAATAGGTCAAATCTTGCCATATAAAAAGGCAACTCAACAGTCTGTCAACTTAGGTAATAAGTATAGAGACAATCAAGTACTTGAAACCCCATCTTTCCCTTCTAGAAGCAGCTGGATTGGTCAAATCTGATACCAAAACATGTACAGATAAGCCATTTAGTAGTCAAAAATACTTGACCTACTTGTTTTTTAAATGACAAAATGCTTGTTTTCATTTTCAAAAATAAGTGTTACATCATTTTTCTGCTATAAGGTAATCACTGTTAGATATGAACTTTGCAAACTACGTGGAGCCAAAAAAAAACAAAACAAAAAAAAACCCGTAAAAAATGGAAATAATAAGATTTTAAGGACTTTTACCTACTTTTAAATGACCTACTTTATTAGAGTCTTACAAGTTAGCTTCAATATAGACTTGTCTTCATATGTCTCATCAAATACATACTCAGGGTTATTCTGAAGCAGTTTTTTGTTGCAAGAATACATTGTTTTGTGCAAAAACCGAAAAAGAAAGAACATGACACACTGACCTAATTAAATGAATGACCACGCCCTCCAGAGGTCACGCCCATTGTGTTTCCCTCTCTAATATCAATCAGAAAGGGTCTAGGTACCCACATACTAAATGGCATGCTTCTACTATGAAGTGCACGATTCACTGATATTTACTACCTTGACTGTCCCAAATTCACTGTTTGACAGCTAGTTAGTGTAGAGCGAGTTCATGTGAACAATTTATGACGTTGCTGACCAGTGGTCAGTGTCATTGACCAGTGGTCAATTTGACCCAATTTCACTGTTTCACTGCTAGTTAGTGTAGAGCGAGTTCATGTGAACAATTCATGACGCTGCTGACCAGTGGTCAGTGTCATTGTCCAGTGGTGATTTTGGCAAAACTTTACTGTTTTACAGCTAATTAGTGTAGAATGAGTCCATGTGAACAATTCATGATGTTGCTGACTACTGGTCAGTGTCATTGCCCAGTGGTCATTTTTGCCTCATTTCACTGTTTGACTGCTAATTTCTGCGGTAAACTTTGCGCGCGCGCGTGTGTGTGTGTGTCTGTGTGTGAGTGACAGAGAGAGAGAGAGAGAAGAGAGAGAGAGAGAGAGAGAGAGAGAGAGAGAGAGAGAGAGAGATTTCCATGCGCATACTTTTTACTTTTGTGGGAGTGGGAGAGAAAGATTTCCATGCTCAGACTTTTTATTTATTGTAAATAAACTTTAAACAGCGTTTAACAGTACAGTCCGTGTAAGTATTGCCGAATGGTGTGGAGAAAGATTTTGGAATAACATTTCTAACTGAAGGAAATGCGCACTTCACAGACAGTTCATTTTACTACCTTGGACGAAAATATGCACGGCTATCGTACACTGACAACGCGCGCTTATGGTATATGTGCGTATGTAGTCAAATTACCAAACGCGCGCTTATTGGACGCACCCGTGTGTGCGAGTATGTGCGAGCGAAGTGCGCATGCATGTAATTTGTGTGCGTGAGTATATGTGCGTGCGTGCGATATCTGTCTCCTAATATAAACCTAACAAGCAATTGTTATATATCAACGGAAAGGGCAAAGCGCGAACTTTGTAACGAGCATAGAATTAAATACATTTTGGGTAAAATAGCAACGCTACCGTTACAGAAACAACATAAGTAAAACATAGCAGAACACAATTTTGTTTACGTTTGTTTGGTTAGTATGACAACAGCAGATGAGGAAGAAAAGGGGCATAACACTTCGCTCTTACTTTGAACAGATGCAGAGAAATCCTGAGATATTCAATATGTGCAATGCAAGTGAATTTTTTTTTTTTTTTTTTATAGGAAATTAAATCATTGCACACAGTACACACTTTTCACTGTTTTGGCTTCGAATGATAAGATGTATAAAACTATTAAATACACAGAACAAATAAGTCAAGCTCAGATTCTTTTCGATAAACTTGTACACCTTTACCCCACTCATTTTCTTAACTACTTTACTGAACCAGTTCTAAAACCAAATGTCATTCTCCTTCTGCCCGATATATTGGTGAAGCAGGAAATTCCACACGTGCCTTCCAGTGCCAGACAGGTCTCTGTACTCGGACTACTCTGGGGTCACAAAGGTCATCCCTGGTGCATGTAAACTTACCCTTCCAGTGGCCAGAACCCTGTTCAAAACATTTTTGGCAGCTGCATCCCCCTAGACGGTAGACGAGAGAACATGGGAATTTTTTTTTTATAGTTGTGCCGTCACGGAGGCACGGCATGTCCGGGCAGTACAGCAGTGCTGCCGTCACCAGGGCACGGCTCGTCGTGAACGGGTCGACAGAGTTGCGGTCACTATCGCACGGTGCGTCGCGAAAAGGAAGGAGAGTCGCATCTCTTTATCTACCGTCTCTGCAGTCTCTGAATATACTACCTTGTAAAAACTGTTTTCAGACAGAACCTGTAGTTATGGAAGTGAATTAGACAATCACAGCGGGGATTAGTATGTAAATTAGGCTAAACAGCCAATCATTTTTGGAGTTTAATCTAATTTACATATCATTCCCCGATTTGACTGTCTGAATTGCTCCCAAAATACAGGCCCTGGCGTTACCCTGTTGTTAACTACAGACACCTGCAGTGTAGATCATGACACTACAGCAACACTCGCATTAAGCTGATGAACTCTCGACTGCGTGGTTTCAGTCTTCCCGCTGAGCCCACAACCACTCACTCTGGGTCAAAGTCAGTCCAGGACTGAACAATCCATCGCCTCCGTCAGGAATCGAACCGGACCTCAAAGCTAATAGTTAGCAGTCAATCAGCAAAATTGGGCCAAAATCACCACTAGTCAATGGCACTGACCACTGGTCAACCACATTATAAATTGTTCACATGAACTCATACTATACTTATTAGCAGTCAGTGAAGTTGGGCCAAACTGACCACTGGTCGTGACAATGACCACTGTCAATCACTTCAGAAATTGTTCACATAAACTCGTATTACTTTAAAAAAAAATTTTTTTACACATAACAATTATCTTGTTTTTATACATTAACATTCAGATTTGTCTTTACACATCAACACATCAACAATCATCTTGTCTTTACACATCAACACATAAAAAATCACCTTGTCTTACACATCAACAATACTTTAACACATCAACACATAAAATCACCCTTGTCCTTAACACAATCAAATCACATTACACACAAATCACCTTTCTTTACACATCAACACAGCAAAAATCACCTTGTCCTTACACATCAACAATCACCTTTATCTTTACACATCAGCACAGCAACAATCATCCTCGTCTTTACACATCAACAATCACCTTTATCTTTACACATCAGCACAGCAACAATCACCTCGTCTTTACACATCAACAATCACCTTTATCTTTACACATCAGCACAGCAACAATCATCCTCGTTTTTACACATCAACAATCACCTTTATCTTTACACATCAGCACAGCAACAATCATCCTCGTTTTTACACAGCAACCATCACCCTTATCTTCACACATCAGCACAGCAACAATCATCCTCGTCTTTACACAGCAACCATCACCCTTATCTTCACACATCAGCACAGCAACAATCATCCTCGTCTTTACACAGCAACCATCACCCTTATCTTCCAACACATCAGCCACAGCAACAATCACCTGTCTTTACACTGCAACAATTACCTTGCTTCCACAACAATTACCCTTGCCTTTCACATGTCAACAATTACCCTTGCCTTCATAAACATTATGCTTCACAACAATTACCCTTGCTTTCACATGCAACAATTACCCTTGCTTTCACATGTCAACAATTACCCTTGCCTTCACATGTCAACAATTACCCTTGCTTCACCTGCCAACCATTACCCTTGCCTTCACCTGCCAACAATTACCCTTGCTTTCACATGCAACAATTACCCTTGCCTTCACCTGCCAACAATTACCCTTGCCTTCACCTGTCAACAATTACCCTTGCCTTCACCTGTCAACAATTACCCTTGCCTTCACCTGCCAACAATTACCCTTGCCTTCACCTGCCAACAATTACCCTTGCCTTCACATGTCAACCAATTACCCTTGCCTTCACCTGCAACAATTACCCTTGCCTTCACCTGCCAACAATTACCCTTGCCTTCACCTGTCAACAATTACCCTTGCCTTCACCTGTCAACAATTACCCTTGCCTTCACCTGCCAACAATTACCCTTGCCTTCACCTGCCAACCATTACCCTTGCCTTCACATGTTAACTGTCATAATCATAGGCCAATGCAAATCACACAGAAAACTGTCGTAACTGTAGAGTTGCAAAGTACCGAGAACTATAGAGCAACGCAAATCATGTATAGAATAACTCTGTTTTGACAATACAGTTTGCAAATCTCATAGAAAATTGTTACAACTATAGAGCAATGCAAACCACATGAAACATCTGTGAAAACTATAGAGCATTGCAGACCACAGGGAAAACCATGTTGTAAATAAGAGCAGTGTAAAGCAATACGATCAAGTCAAGTTGATTATAGACCGAGCATTGAGGGCTTGATCAAGGCTGATACAATACAATAGAACTAGTACAATGCAATACAATACAGTTGGTACGAACAATACAATCCAACACCAAAAAAATCAAATACAGCACAGCATAATACGGTATCATGTGATACAATACAACGTAGAGCACATATAGTTGTAGATTTAATGACACACAGGTATGTTCTGCATTATACAATATAGGACAGCTACAAATGTAGATGTCTTTGTGTGTGTGTGTGTGTGTGTGTGTGTGTGTGTGTGTGTGTGTGTGTGTGTGTGTGTGTGTGTGTGTTGCGTGCGTGCGTGGTGTGTGTGTGTGTGTGTGTGTGTGCAGTCGATACCAATGAGGTTAGATTTCACCTATCCCCCCCCCCCCCCCCCCCCCCCCCCCCCCCCCCCAGAAGATGATCCGTACATCCCCACAGAGTCGTCCTTGAACCGAAAGGCGAAAAAACAAAAGGCAAGGGCGCTGCAGGGAGTGCACACACCGAGAAAGGAAGAACAGAATAGGGAAAATTGGGGAAGTGAAAGGGGGGGGGGGGGGGGGGGGGAGGGGCGGAACGGGGGAAAAAGTGAATTCTAAGTAGTCTCACCAGTAGCCTCTTCCCCTAAAAAGACATCCCTGTAGAAAAAGAAAAAAAAAAGTGGGGTCTACAAGGAAGTCATGAGGAAAGACCAAAAGCAAGACAACAAATGCATCAATGTGTGAGTTCGCGCGCGGGGATGTGTAAATGAGCTAGAGTACGTGCTTGTGCGCCCGCAGAGTGTGGCAGGGGGTGAGGCTCTGAATGAATCTCCACACAACTGGTTAAACTATTTTGAAGTGACTGATGTCATTTGAATATAAATCTATTACGTAGTGACATATGTGCTTCGAATATTGTACAAATGGGCATCGAAGCATTCGTTTTTTTTAAAAATGCTCACACACATTTTTCCAGTTAATATTATGTGATTAAGCTGATTAAGTGCTGTTTTTCTAATGTTCCGGTCAGTAATACCAACTATCATTTTTAAGACGTCGAACTTCACATGAACGTCAAGATTAATATGAATATAATTCTCAACCTTTCTCCAATATGCTAAGACAGAAGGGCACTCAAAGAAAAAATGACCTATCACGTCAACAACATCTCTGCAATATGAACATTTGTTGTCATCTATGACTTTCCTCTTATACAGCATGATGTTAGTCGGATAAATATTATGCAAAATGTTCCAGTGTAAAAGACGAGGCCTTGTTTCTTTTGTTGCACGTATAGCAAAATTCCATATTTGTGGTGTGATGTCAAAGTCAAATACTCTCTTCCAAAAACCTACCGCACAAGGCTGACTATAACTATTTATCTGCTAGTTGTTTTCGAAACTCTCTAACAGTTGATAAACGTTTGCCACAAAACACAGGAGAGTTGAGGTGAGTACTATTATCAGATAACTGTAGATCCAAATAATGCTGAACACGTATAAAACTGTTTACAGCATTGCATACAACATTATATTCTGAGATACGACAGGATGAATTTCCCACTATATCGATTATTTCATCAAAAGATTTCAGCGCATAGTTGTTTGTCAACATATCGCCTACACTTAGTATGTTTTCATGAATCCAGTGTTTAAAAAACAAGACGTTTCCTTGATACTTTATCGCACTATTGTTCCAAATCACATGAGACACAGGCAACTCTAAATGGTTGTTGTTATTTAACCAAGCACGTAAAATCAAGTTCCAAAAATGTGATTTGATAAGTTGAAATCCCTTAAAGTGTGTACTTTTTACTGTTGCATAAAAACATACACACTTTTCTCTAAATGCAGAAAATATGTTTCTGGCTACTAGCCACCATTTAGTTTTATTTGTGGCGTTATCTGTGTCCTTGTTTGAGCTTAGTTTGACAGCCCATTGTAGCAAACATGCAGTTTGAAATTCTTTTAAATCTCATTTTAATCCCTCCCTTTTCTATTTGGGTACACAGTACAATTCTGTTAACTTTTCCAAATGCTTTTTTGTTGCAGTCTTTTTTTCCTCCACAAAAATCTGTATAGTAATGCATTCACTTCATCAATTACGTGATCTGGTACCACTATTACTTGCATAATGTAGACCCACTGTGCGATCAAGAAAGTTTCTACAATACTCACCTTTCCCATAATACTCAAATTTCTTTTTTCCCACATTGCAATCAGACGTCTACAGTTGTCAGTTCTACCCGCGC
Organism: Conus canariensis; assembly: GCA_033310375.1. Lineage (NCBI taxonomy): Eukaryota > Metazoa > Mollusca > Gastropoda > Neogastropoda > Conidae > Conus > Conus canariensis. The sequence continues at coordinate 35,255,344 of CM065748.1, read as the reverse complement.
AGTTCTCTTTTAGTTCAGATGCACAAGCACTATTGCTGAAATACACACCCAAAATTTTTATTTTATTTTTAAATGTAAAACCCTGAAGGTTGTGTCCACTGTTTATTTTACTTCCCAGCCACATTGCTTCAGATTTATTTCTGTTTATTGTCAGACCTGATATAAAGGAAAAGCTGTCAAATATTTCAAGGGCTAATCGCATATCGTCTTCGTCAGCTAAAAACAATGTGAGGTCATCAGCGTACAAGGCTATTAATAATGTACGAATATCGTCAGCTTTACCTCTACACTTTAACTTAATGCCCTTAATCTCAGAAGACTGCCGTAGTTTGATTGCCAACAATTCAAGGGCTAGAACAAAGGCTAATGGAGAAAATGGGCAACCTTGCCTGATTCCAGATTCCGCATTAAAAGGCTCGGAAATCCATCCACAGTAGTTCATACTGCTTACAGAGTTGGTTGTCAATACTGATACCCAATTCATGATGCGCTCCACGAAACCATACAATTCAAAGGAATTCAACATGAATTCTTTGGAAATACAATCAAAAGCATGAAAATAATCGATAGTTAATAGTAAGCCTGGTCTATTGTCTTGAGGCAGCTGATCTGCGACATCATCAATCAAACGAAGCAATGTAGATACTCGTCTTCCTTTTACATATCCAACTTGATCATCGCATATCAGATTATCTATGACACTACCTAATCGCCGTGCCAGACGTTTAGCTAGGAGTTTATAGTCCACATTAGTTAAAGGTATTGGTCGCCAGTTATTTAGATCATTCCTTGATAAACTTTTTCCTTAATGTATAAGTGTTATAACGGTCTTACGCTGAGAAGAGGACATGCTACCTGTTTCAAATGCAACGTTAAAAGACGCCATTACATACTTACTGATACGACTCCAGAACACTTTGTAGAACTCGGCTGTTAGTCCATCACTGCAAGGACTAGAACCATTTTTCATTTCTTTCAGAGCACTTCTAATTTCGTGCTCTAAAAGATTACTATCACAATATTCTCTATCGTTATTACATAAAGAAGGTACAACCACACCACGCAAGAACGCTTGCGTTCTTTGTAACATATTATCACTATTTATGTTTTTCTTATATAAATTCTTAAAATAATCCCTCAGTGCAGCTAGAATGTTTTTTCTGTCCCGTAACCTCAACCCCATCTGCATTTTTTTACACTTTCCATAATTTTCGAGTTAGCACGAGCTTTCTCTAAACCAAGAAAAAATGTAGTGTTCTTTTCGCCCTGCTCTATCCACTGTGCACGGGCACGCACCTGTGCCGCACGGGGTTTGTTTCTTTCTTCTAATTCTAACTGACGTTTCACGTGCTCTCTTTTCCGCAGTGTTTCACTGCAATCTGGGTCAGTGCTGAGAGCAGTATCTAATGTGTTCAAATCAGCGTGAAGGTGTGCTATTTTATTTCTAGTTGACAATGCTTTCTCTTTTGAAAACTTGATGGTACATTTTTTGATATTTTAACTTTTAATATTTCCCAGTTACCTGATCGTCTTCTTCAGGGTCCTTTTCAAAATCGTCTAAAACGTTGTTCAAATAATTAACATAGTTTATATCAGAAAGTAACGAGCTATTAAATTTCCAGTACCCTTGACCATGTTCAGTATCTACAAACATAACAGACATGAAGCATCCTCTGTGATCGGAGAAAAGACACACTCTGAATCGTACTTTGCACTACTTTTTCAAAGATGGATGAGTTGGTCAACATGTAATCTATTCTAGCAATAAATGGGTTTCTTCTTGACCAGCTAAATTCCTTCTCTTCATTATGAAATAATCTCCATGCGTCCTGTAAATCACATTCACTAAGCATCCTATTGAATCTCTGTACAATATGCTGATCATGATATTCACCACTTATTACATCATACTCCTTATCTAAGACAACGTTAAAATCACCACACACGTCAATATTACTGACACTGACATTTTTAATAACATCCTCTAGTTTATGAAAAAATACATGTTTTTCTCGTAAAATATTAGGGGCATAAACATTAACCACAATCAACTGCTTGTCCTCTGAAATCACTTTCAGGGCCAAAATTCTTTCAGATGCATACACAAGCTCAGTCTCCACAGGCAAGCCTTTTTTTTAAATGAATATAACCAACCCACCGCTGTGTGTACTTTTGTCAGTAAAAGTCAGCTTCCCACCCCATTCTTTTTGCCATTTTTCATTCACATTTTCAGTGATATATCTTTCCTGTAAACAGATCACGTCATACCCACTATTTTTCAAAAACTTATAAACACATATTCTTTTGTATTAGACCTTATCTCTCACATTCAAAGAAAAAACATGAAGAGAAGATAAAGCCATTTTAGGGAGGTAATGAAAGGAAAGTCCACGAGATGCGCCGAAAACCGTTCAAACATTCATCACCCATGCCCATCCCTTGTCACTGTCTGTCTGTGACTGAACGAGCAGTGGAAAGCTTGGCAGGTTTTTTCACGTTTGTCAGAATGACTGGGGGAATCCCCCTCTGGATGGGTCGTGGTCGTTTCGGAGTTTGCGACCGAGAACGTGTTGCAAAATCCAGTTTAAACTGACGTGTCAAAACCGGATCTTTTCCCTTATCCACGTCTTTTCCCTTATCCACATCTTTTCCCTCTTGGATGGTCTACCACTCCTCTTCTTTTTTCCCTGTTCCCCATGACGGCCAGAATTAAAGTCTGACTGACAGTCCTCCACCACATCAGTCCTTCCTTATTTCTCACTCTTTTTCTGACGTGTCCCTTTCTCGTTGTCAGTCGCATCACAGTCAGTGTCATTGTCAGAAAGGGGTGAGTCAGTGTCAGATGTGTGTCCAAACCTTGTAACCAGTGGCAAAGGGTCCCAAACGGACATCACTGTCGGTTCCTCACTCGCTTTCTGAATCTCACAGACGGATCCCCTTGCGATGACCGGGTAGACGACAGGCTCTGCAGGTAACCACAGTTTCCGGACACTCCCTGGCCCAGTGACCCAGTTTCAGGCAACGATTACACTTTGTTACCCTAGTATCTCTTTTGGGCTGTTCCTTGTGATACAGGCTAGCCATAAATCCTGCAACCTTCACAGATCTATCAAGTGGTTTGTCTGGGATATCTATGAAAGTAAATCGCCTTCCAGTGTAGAATCGCGTCAATTTTCCTTCTCTATTCCTCATTTTTTCCAGAATCAAGGGAAAGCGTAAGACAGCTCCCAGCCTGACAAGAGCTGACTCGATGTCCGCCCCGTCGCAAGGCAGAGGGATATTAGAAATCCACACTTTTGTAGCGGAATGTTCAGTGTCGTCCTGTCCTCTGAGTACGAAAGGATTTTTGTCATACAAACGAAGCACAACAGCACCAAGTGACAAACCCTCAATTAGCAACTTGCTGCGTGCAGCCCTCGTCGATGGGTAAAGTCTCCACAGTCCCAAAATTTCTTGAGCATCCACCATACTTTCTCTACCACAAATGTCGAGCGCTTGAAAAGATCGCTCGTGTTCATTTTCAAAAGAGAGTGGTAAGTCTCTCTTCAACAAGAACACGGGTTCAACGTGAGAGTCCGCCATTTTGAAAATACAAGATTCAATGTTGAAAAAGAAAATAAATAAAAATACCACAAATACAAGAGCTGACAGAAGACGGTGAGACGGACATCGAGACACAGTGGGAACACTGCAAGAAGCTCTGGCATGACGCATGTGAAGAGATCCTTGGCAAGAAGAAGGCCCAGCACGAAGAATGGATCTCTGCCAACACCATCCACAAGCTGGAAACAAGGAGAGAGAAGAAAGCTACGCTGAACACGAGCCGAACAAGAGCAGCTAAGGCAAAGGCACAGGAAGAGCACACAGCAGCGAACAGAGAAGTAAAGAAGAGCATCAAGAAGGACAAGAGGGACTACTTTGACGACCTGGCCAGCCAAGCAAAGGCAGCAGCCAGACAGGGGAATCTGAAGGACCTGTACCTGGTAACCAAGAAGCTGACGGGTAAGTTCCAGCAGACAGACAAGCCAGTGAAGGACAAGAACGGAAACCCATGACAACAACCGAGGAACAGCTGAAACGATGGGCAGAACACTTCAGGGAGCTGCTGAACCGCCCCGCCCCTGACGCACCACCAGACATCCCACCTGCAGAGACAGAACTGCCCATCAACTGTGACAAACCCTCAAAGGCAGAGATCAAAAAGGCCATCACGACTCTGAAAAATGGGAAGGCTGCAGGGCCGGACGAGATACCAGCAGAAGCCATCAAAGCAGACATAGAGACAGCTGTCAACATGCTATACAGCCTCTTCAGCAAGATCTGGGAGAAGGGGGAGGTACCGGCTCAGTGGAAAGAAGGAATCATCATCAAGCTGCCGAAGAAAGGAGACCTCAGAGACTGCAGCAACTACCGAGGGATCATGCTCCTGTCAACGCCAGGCAAGGTTCTCAACAGGGTTCTACTGGAGAGACTGAAAGAGGCTGTCGACCCCAAGCTCCGAGACCAGCAGGCAGGCTTCCGGCAGAACAAATCATGTGCTGACCAGATCGCCAGCCTGCGCATCATCGTGGAGCAGTCACTGGAGTGGAACTCCCCCCTCTACATCAACTTCATAGATTATGAGAAGGCCTTCGACAGTGTGGACAGAGAGACGCTGTGGAAGCTGCTGAGGCATTACGGAGTCCCCGAGGACATGAACTGCAGGATTGCCCATGCTGGCCAGCTGTCCGAAAGTTTCGAGGTGAAGACCGGAGTTCGGCAGGGATGCCTGCTGTCGCCGTTCCTCTTCCTCCTGGTCATTGACTGGATCATGAAGACCACTACAACAGGCAGGAACAACGGTATACAGTGGACACTCTGGACGCAGCTCGACGACCTCGACTTCGCTGATGACCTGGCGCTCCTGTCACACAGCCACAGCCAGATGCAGGACAAGACCACTCGCTTGGAGACCACATCAGCCGGGACAGGGCTCAAGATTAACAGGAAGAAGACCGAGCTGATGAAAATCAACACCACTGCCAACACACCAGTCACACTCGGTGGAGAACCCATCAGGGAGGTGGAGTCTTTCGTCTACCTGGGAAGCGTGGTTGACCAACAGGGAGGCACGGACCGAGACGTCACAGCCAGAATCGGCAAGGCAAGAGCAGCTTTCGTCATGCTCAAGAACATCTGGGCATCTGGAGGAATCAGCATAAGAACCAAACTCCACATCTTCAACTCCAATGTGAAATCAATTCTGCTCTACGGATGCGAGACGTGGCGGACAACACAGACGATGCAACAAAAGATTCAGACATTCTTCAACACCTGTCTGAGGCGCATCTACAAAATCCGATGGCAGGACAAGGTCCAAAGCGAAGATCTGTGGGAGCGTGCGGGACAGGAACCAGTGGCCAAACAGATACTGCGAAGGAAGTGGGGCTGGATCGGACACACCCTCAGGAAGCCAGCATCCAGCACCACACGCCAAGCCCTGACCTGGAACCCGCGGGGAAAGAGAAAGAGAGGCCGGCCTCGCAACAGCTGGAGGCGAGACACTGAGGCGGAGTTGAAACAACAAGGGACAAACTGGACTGGAATGACCAGAACAGCCCAGAACAGAGTGTGATGGCGAAGGGTCGTCGATGGCCTATGCTCCACCGGGAGCGATGGGCATAAATGAATGAAATGACCACAAATATAGCGAAAATCCGTCCAGCCAAGACACAGAAATTCAACAAACCTTATCACCTAAAACTATCCCACAGAAACACATCCAATAGAAGCAACGCAGAAAAAAAGCTGAACGGTAGCACACGAAGAAAAAAGCGGCTGTCGACTTCGAAGCCTCGCTCTCGAATCACTCGTATTACTCTAATTAGCAGTCAAACGGTCAAATTGGGCCAAAATGACCACTTGTCAATGACACTGACCACTAGTCAACCACATCGTAAATTGTTAACATGAACTCGTACACTAAATAACAGTCAAACAGTGACATTGGGTAATGACCACTGGTCAATGACACTGACCACTGGTCAGCAACGTCCAATTATGTTCACATGAAGTCGTTCTACACTAATTAGCAGCCAAACTGTGAAATTAGGCCAAAATGACCATTGGTCAAGGACACTGACCACTGGTCAGCAACGTCATAAATTGTTCTCACGAACTCGTTCTTCACTAACTGGCAGTCAAACAGTGAAATTAGGCAAAAATTACCACTGGTCAAGGACACTGACCATTGGTCAGCAACGTCATAAATTGTTCACCTGAACTCGTTCTACACTCACTAGCTGTCAAACAGTGAATTTGAGCCAAAATGACCACTGGTCAATGATATTGACCACTGGTCAGAAACGTCATAAATTGTTCACATAAACTCGTTCTACACTAATAGGCCAAATGACCATCGATCAGTGACCCTGGATAGTAATAATACTAAGAAAGAGGACATAATTTCACACAGGGATCATTTCACTAGATAGTCGCAACGCGAAGCTACTAACTTCTGAAACGTTACTAGTACTACTATCTTCTGAAATCACTACTATAATTTTCATAAGTTAGTAGTATTACTACTATCTTATGAAAATTATAGTAGTGTTTTCAGAAGATAGTAGTACTAGTAACGTTTCACACCGCTTCTAAAGACAATTATTCTTCCAGGTAATCGGTAACCTGGTGTTCAGAGACCCAAGACTTATTTCAAACTGCAATTTCTAAATTTAATTCTGAAAAGAAATGTGAAATGTCCGTGTGTGTGCGTGTGTGTGTGTGTGTGTGTGTGTGCGCGCGCGCGCGCGCGCGCGCGCGCTTGAGTGCGTACACGTAAGTGTGTGTGTGTGTGTGCGTGTGAGCATGCGTGCGTGGGTGCATATGTGTGTGCGTGTGTGTGTGCGCGCGCGCGTGTATGTGTGCGTGAGTGTGTAAGTGTGTGTGTGTTTGTGTTGTGTTGTGTATGTGTTGTGTGTGTGTGTGTGTGTGTGTGTGTGTGTGTGTGTGTGTGTGTGTGTGTGTAAGAGCTGGCCAACGAACTCTCCATCATCAACATCACAATGACAAAGCAAAGGTCTTTAATGACGGAAAGAAACCAAGAATATATACAGGAGGGGGTGGAGGGGAGGTGGAGGGAATAGGCGGAAGGCGGTGGGGCAAAAGGGAGGAGTCAGATGGAGGTGGGGTGGGGGTAGGGGGACAGGGAGGTAGCGGATAAAGGAGATGTCTTAAATTTAGTGTACATTTAAAACCCCTCTGTGGCGGCAAGGTGTACCATCGAATTCTATCTTGTGAACAGGATCAGTTGTGACGCTTGCCTGGTGTCGATTTTCGCCTCCTGTGACATGCTTCGCAGTAGATACTGGTCTCATCGTCTTAGTCCATCCATCATGTCGAATGGAAGTTCCATAACTCTGTGGTGTGCTCGACACCAAGTGCAACAAAATGAGTAGATAAATGAATGGATAAACAAATAAATCAATAGATAAATAAACAGATAAATAAATAAATTAATATATCAATCAATCGATCAATCAATCAGTCAATCAATAAGTAAATAGATGGATAATTATTCAATCAATCAATCAATCAATAAGTAAATAGAGGAATGAATAAATGAATAAATAAATAAACGAGGTAAAATAACATGAAATAAAAGTCCAATGGACCAAAAGACTAAAAGCAAAGTTAATTTCTTATACGTTGCTATGTACACTGTGTTAGAAGTCCGGGTATTCTTTGTTTCTTTGTTTGTTTCTTTGTTTTCATGGCAGGCGTGACCCTCAGTGCAACAGAACTAGGTATTATTGCAAGCAAGGTTGGGTCGGTTGTTATTCTTCTGGTTGTAATAGCCATGGTTGGAGTTGCGTGGACAAACTGCTTCGCTAGAGTTTGGCAAGACTGAAACACCTCCTAGTCTGGTGCTTTTTAAAGGGAGGTCACTGGCGTGCTGACGATTAGTGAGCATTGCTGGCCTTACCTGAACGACTTAAGACCGGAACAGACTTCAAGGTGATCGGTTTGATGGTGTTGTGAATGTGGCCGAACAAATACCATGAATCTAATGCGAATACCACACACACACACACACACACACACACACACACACACACACACACACACACACACAACACACACATTAAGCGACATACTACTTACCGACATCTCATTACAGCGAAATTCCACAACTACATTTCCTTCAGCGACGTACGCGACAAACGGTTTCTCCCGTGAACTACAGTATAATGTTATGTCATCACATGCTCTGGGTGCAAGCAAGCATGCGAGCGCCTCATGTGTGTGTGTGTGCGTGTGTGCATGCGTGAGAGAGAGAGAGAGAGAGAGAGAGAGAGAGAGAGAGAGAGAGAGAGAGAGAGAGAGAGAGAGAGAGAGAGAGAGAATGAATGTGTTAGTGGAATGTCGCTGCAATGGAGTATCGCTTCAGCGCACTGTCGCTATGTTGGTTATGGCTTGGTGATCTCGCTTAAAACTGGCAGCTTCCCTCATTGTTATCGCCCTTTTCTTCAAGATGATATCCTTTTTCCTCTGAAAATCAGGACAACGCTCCTTATCCTCAGGTTTATAGGGATCAACAATCGTGGTCTTCAGGGGAAACAGGGAATACAGTCATCATCCTCAGGAAAACAGGGAAATAGTTGTGATCCTGATGAAAACAGTGGTGATCCTGATGAAAACAGTTGTGATCCTGATGAAAACAGGTGTGATCCTGATGAAAACAGTGGTGATCCTGATGAAAACAGGTGTGATCCTGATGAAAACAGGTGTGATCCTGATGAAAACAGTGGTGATCCTGATGAAAACAGTGGTGATCCTGATGAAAACAGTGGTGATCCTGATTGAAAACAGTGGTGATCCTGATGAAAACAGTGGTGATCCTGATGAAAACAGTGGTGATCCTGATGAAAACAGGTGTGATCCTGATGAAAACAGTGGTGATCCTGATGAAAACAGTGGTGATCCTGATGAAAACAGGTGTGATCCTGATGAAAACAGTGGTGATCCTGATGAAAACAGTGGTGATCCTGATGAAAACAGTGGTGATCCTGATGAAAACAGGTGTGATCCTGATGAAAACAGTGGTGATCCTGATGAAAACAGTGGTGATCCTGATGAAAACAGTTGGTTGTGATCCTGATGAAAACAGTGGTGATCCTGATGAAAACAGTGGTGATCCTGATGAAAACAGTTGTGATCCTGATGAAAACAGTGGTGATCCTGATTGAAAACAGTTGGTTGTGATCCTGATGAAACCAGATGTGATCCTGATGAAAACAGATGTGATCCTGATGAAAACAGTGGTGATCCTGATTGAAAACAGTTGGTTGTGATCCTGATGAAACCAGATGTGATCCTGATGAAAACAGATGTGATCCTGATGAAAACAGTGGTGATCCTGATTGAAAACAGTTGGTTGTGATCCTGATGAAACCAGATGTGATCCTGATGAAAACAGATGTGATCCTGATGAAAACAGTTGTGATCCTGATGAAACCAGATGTGATCCTGATTGAAAACAGTTGTGATCCTGATGAAAACAGTGGTGATCCTGATGAAAACAGTGGTGATCCTGATTGAAAACAGTGGTGATCCTGATGAAAACAGTTGTGATCCTGATTGAAAACAGTTGTGATCCTGATTGAAAACAGTTGGTTGTGATCCTGATGAAACCAGATGTGATCCTGATGAAAACAATTGTGATCCTGAGAAAAACAGCCGCATGCTTTCTGTGTTCCTTACTTTAAGTGTTTTCCCCAAGGGACGCCATGCGTTGTTCAATGTGGACATGTTGGACAGTACTTCAATGGGTCGTATTGGCACTTTCGGGTGTTTCGTTTTCTTTTCTTCTGATCGTTTCCATAATTTCGCCGTTTTCCTCAAGGATAATTTTTTGCTTGGTTGTTTGGTTGTTTTGTTTTGTTTTCCCTAGCATAACCTTCCCAACGCTACTATATATGCTATACTTGTCAGGACTCGGCGTTAAACTACACTCCAGCCATCCACCCCGTGTTCTCTGTCAAGGAATGTGAACTATTTATTGAAGGCACATCTCTTATCAGGGTTTTACGCGGTGATAGAAGGCCTGGACATCAAAGCTGGCAACTAATCAGCCGCCACGTCGGACCAGCATCACAGTCGGGACGGACAGTCCGGCCCAGCGTCACGGATCAATACGCCAGCAACGTGACAGGAGGACGTACCGGTCAAGTAGCTGTCCATTTTGTGTGTGTGTATGTGTGCGCGCGCACGCACACACACACACACACACACACACACACACACACACACACACACACACACACACACACACACACACGCTGACTGACTGAAACCAATTTATTGTCAGATTAACTCAAGGTTGTACTCACACACACACACACACACACACACACACACACACACACACACACACACACACACACACACACACACACAACACACACACACACACACACACACACACACACACACAAGATTCAAAGATTCAAAAGATTCAACGATTTTAATCCTGTGACCCCTTTTGGGACATGGAGGACTTGAAACAAATCAAAGAAATGTAAATGAAACACATCAAACATCCGAAAAATGTCCCGATAATTAACACACTGAATATAATGTTAAAGAACTTTACTAAATTTTAGAAACTTTGCTAAGTTTAGCAACACTTTTTTTTTTACCACCACAGAGCAAACGACAATAGTTGAATACGGACTTTATGCATGTACATGTTGTTGGTATAAACTGATTTCTAATGTCGTTATATTTGGTGCATTTCATTACAAAATGAAATTCGTCGCCAAGGTCATTCTGGTCGCAGTCCCGACAGAATCGTTCCTCGTGAGGTATTCCAAATCGTCTGCCAATTTCTATCATGAGTTTATGATTACCACAGGGAAACCGAATTAGTGGATATACATAAACATCAGGCAACATTTCAATATATTTTTCACGGCAAAACTCTGTTCCTTTAAAATAAACTCTTATTACTAGATTCTACGATGTGCTATGGAATTGGGGAAATTATTCACGCTCACTTGTACGATTCCTTTCAAAGATACTCATAAAACTGTTGGTTTTGTAGTTAATGTATCCGAGCCGCTAGCCCTTTTTATTCCAGTACGTGCTGACTGAACGAAAGGACAGTTTTTCCCTCACCAAGTAAAGTTCCGAAAACAAAAGAAACAAAAATAAAAAGTCATGCCTGTGTGGTAAATGTGCTGAAATTGTTTTTACGCTCATGGAGTAAAGTACCGAAAAAGCGAACCAAAAATAAAAGTCATGTTCGTGTAGTAAATTTGTTGAAGTAATACATTTCAAGTTGCAAAGTGAGACGACTGCAGGCGGAAATCCAAACAAATCTTAAATAAATGTTAGCGAACCGCCAAGAGAAACATGGACAAACAAGTCACACGACGCGTTTCGACCTCTTAGGTCTTCTTCAGTGAAAATGAACGAATTTGTCACTTAGCGTCGTGTTTTGTCTTGTGACTCGTTTGTGCACGTTTCTCTTGGCGGTTCGCTAACATTTATTTAAGATTAATACTTATCAAGTTGTTTACCAAAACTCAATGCACAATTCTTCACGCGTGAGAAAAAAGTAATAAAATAAAAAGAAAGATAAAAATCAAAACAAAACAGAGCAAAACAAAACAAACAGTACAGAGATTTTGTTCGCAATATGGTTGTGTGGCCCCACGATCAGAAATAGGGGTGTGTGGCCCCTACAACAACAAAAAAGAAAGCGGGTGAGGG
>CM065748.1:35233590-35238590 GCA_033310375.1 Conus canariensis | reverse complement strand
CCCTCGGAGTTAACATCAGTTCTGACTCCATTTCCCATACAGTCCTTCGAATGAGACTATAAACCGAGGTTCCGTGTGTGAACGCACGCATAACATCTTGCACACACGTAAAATCCCATCACCAACTTTCGGAAGAGAAGGCCAGTTTGGCCGTTGGTATGGATGACACGTTACACATAGCATGCACCTTCCCCGAAGATGGAGTATGGCTGCCTTAATGGCAGGATAAAAACGGTCATAACACAAAACTCTACTCCCTTTGTTGGGTAGATGGGATTGATACTTGTCTGTCCATATAGGGAGTGTCCGCAGGAGTATCAGCCTGCGTACGCAGAAGAAGAAGAAGAATCATCATCTCAGCTTCTCGGCCTCTCTGCCCTCTTTGAAATCACACTTGAAAACGTTTCTTTTCCCATCTGACCAATCTTTGCCAGTGTGTGCTGGTGCTGTTTTCAGGAGTATTTGAATGCCTGCGTTTATTCATCTAATACTTACTGTTTTTGTTTGAGAGGCGGGTGACGGATGGAGAGGGAGTGTGGGAGGGCGGTGCGGGATGGTGGTACGCGTGGATGTAGACGAACTTGTTACTAGGGAAGAAGGGGGGGGGGGGGGGGGGGGGGGGGTGAAGGGGGGAGCACGGTTTTTGTGTATTGCCTGGTTTGATGTATTTGGCTCATAATTTGATGTGCGTTCTTGTTAGTGTAAACACTGCCTAGGGCATTGATTTGATTCGGCGTGTGGATGTTGTTGTTGTTGTTGTTTTTTAAATGATGATGATGATGATGATGATGATGATGATGATAACTTTAATACCAGAAAGCAACTTTAAAGTGACCACTTGGGCATGAATGACTCGCGGAATGAAGAACAATTACAGGACGTAATAGCGGTAAATCATGCAGAAGTTACACTTTTTTCTCCATTTTTTTCTTTCTTTCTTCTGATCGAGACCAGACCAGGCCAGAAGGGAAGAGGGGTGGGTGTGTGTGTTCAGAATGGGGTTAAGTTTTGACATTTACATACCTGGGAAAAATATTTCATCTTTTAAATTCATTCATATTCTGCGAGAAATAGGGAACAGCAAGGGAGAGAACTGGAGCGAGGACTTGCATGGTTATCAATAATTATCACCGATGTTTCTTCTTGTGACGTCACGTCGCATCATTCTGTGACAGTGACCTGAAGGGGGGCCGTGACGTAGTCTTGGGCAGTGAAGGATCACTGCCATTGCCCTCTGTCCATCAGTCAGGCGCGACAGGGTAGAGGCGTTGAAATCAGTTCAGTCTTTTACAACACCCCGATCAGTAGGGGGGGGGGGGGGGGGGGGGGGGGGGGGGGGGGGGGGGGGGGGGGGGGGGGAGGGGGGGGGGGGGGGGGGGGGGGGGGGAAGCAAGCCGACCTAGAAACATTTTAGCAGGTTACACTTGATTACATGAAACTTTATGTGGCCCTTTTTCCGTGTTTATTTTCGCTCTGTCTGTCTGTCTGTCTGTTTGTCTCTCTCTCTCTCTCTCTCTCTCTCTCTCTCTCTCTCTCTCTCTCTGGTTTAAACAGATTTTATTTGTTCGAGAACAATTTTGCAGCAATATTCATCAAATCATGGAGTACAACAAGCATAGTCTCTCTCTCTCTCTCTCTCTCTCTCTCTCTCTCTCTCTGAACTCTGAACTCGGCAGGCTATTTTTTTTATTACTATCATATTTAATGTCCTTTTCTTCGTGTTTTTCTCTCTCTCTCTCTCTCTCTCTCTCTCTCTCTCTCTCTCTCTCTCTCTCTCTCTCTCACTCTCTCTCTCTCTCTCCAACATGCGGCAGACTATTTTCTTAACATTGTAAAACTGTAGGTGGCCCTTTTTCTGCGAGTGATACTCCCCTCTCTCTCTCTCTCTCTCTCCTCTCTCTCTCTCTCTCTCTCTCTCTGCCTGATTCCTTAATTTTAACTTCGAATGCACCGCCCCCACCTCCCCTTTTTTTTTTTATCTGAACAAGTCCCCTTTTTCTCCTCCCTCCCCTCATCCCATTTCATTTCGTTCCAACTGTAACAGGGGAATACCGGTGTTCGCTAAAACTGGACTGAGCGAACCATTTCTCTCTGTTCCAACACCAGCATCACCCAATCTCTAAACCAGCGATCAGCAAAGACCAAAGGAACCAGCAGACTTCAATCAGAACGCCTTCCGAACCGACCCCTTCCACCCAACAACTTTGCCACCTCTCCTCCATCCCTCGTTTCTTCTTCTGCCGACCCCGCACAAAACGAAGAGAAGAACATCCCGTTTTTCACCCACGTGTGAAGCGAACCAAGTCAAAGAGCGAGAAAGAGACTCCTGAGACAAAAGCGGTTGAGGGCCAGAAACAATGCACACAGATGGACTGACCCCCCGCGCGCTGGGGGAGAGAAAGACAACTCGGACTTTGTGTGAACCATCCCGTTAGGTAGTTGGCTGGCTTTAAAACTACCCGCGCACCTAGCACCTTTCCCCAACGGGTTCAAAAGAACCCTGTCTCTTTCCGCTCTAACTCCTGTCTCGTTACCAGCGTTCAGGGAAGACCCGGAGAAGTGAACTCGCTACGCCAATTACTCGCGGGACGATCACACACCGGCGGTCCGGCAGTCAGCGGTCAGTCAGTCGGTCAGTCAGTCAGTCATCGCTGCAGAAGACGACGACGACGACTTGGACAAAGCCTGGGCTCCTTTCTGTGCCGCTTTAGAGCTGGGAAGGGGGGGGGGGGGGGGACCAAGCGAGGCGTGAAGATCTGGACACTTGGGCACCTGAAGATTGGATCGGATAGCTGGAGGTGCGATGACGACCAATAGGTGTTCCATTGTGTCTTGAAGTGTGTCGGTCTACCTCTTCAACCGCCTGTCGCCTGTACCTGGAGGTTTGAGACAGGGGAGACAGAGGGGAGAGGGGGTGAGAGTGATTAATCGCCACAGGAGGGGGGGGGGTCAAGTCACTGGGTCTGACTATCTTGTTGGGTAGTTTCCGAAAAAGAGGGGGAGGAGTGAGGGGGGGGATAACTACTTGAAGAAAAGTTAAAAAGGGGGAGGGGAGAGGGGTTGGGGTGGTGGACGGCTATCAGACGGGTTTGTGGGGGAGGGGGGGGGGGGGGGACAAGACAAGGAAGACGATTAGGAAGAAGAGGGGGAAGAGGAGTGAGGGGGGGGGGGAGGGGATGATTCGCTTCCAGCTGAGAGGTATCTGGGGATCGTTCTAACGATCACTGGGGAGAGAGGAGGGGGGGGGGGGGGGGGGGGGGGGGGGGGTGTAGGGTGATCTTTGCACTATACTCCCGGAAAGCTTCCACCCGAACAACGAAAAAGAACAGAACTACACACTAAGCGAAGAGAGGCTCGAACGAGAGTGGGGGACACCCCCCCCCCTCCCCCATCCCCCCATTCACTTGACTTCCTTGGTAAGAACTTACCCCGAGACAGACAACGAGGAGACCACAGACATACAGACTTTGAAAAGGCGAAAGAGGGGACGGGTGGAGGAGTAAAGGTGTACAGGGGTAGGCCATGGAGTAACGGTAGCAGAGACAAGGGGGGGGGGGGGGGGAGGGATATTGTCTGTGAGCGCAGACCGAGGACATCATTAGCACCCGTTCCACCTTGTTGACTGCCCATACTGCTCATCCCCACAGCTCTCTAGATTCCTTCCTACAGTCCACCACCTGGCCGTTACGCCAGAGTTGGGGGGCATCCTGTTGTGTCCGGGTGGAAGTGAAGGAGGCTTACATTGTTTGCCAGGGGGGACAGAAGAGCCCGTGAAGGAGTTTGGGAAAACTGCAGGAAAACAACTCGGAGACGAATGCCTTTTGGCGGGAAAACACTTGAACCGCTTCCCTCCCTTTCTCTCTCTCTCTCTGTCTCTGTCTCTCTCTCTCTCTCTCTCTGTCTCTGTCTCTCTCTCTCTCTCTCTCTGTCTCTGTCTCTCTCTCTTTCATTTGTTCGCCCGCGGACACACACACACACACACACACACACACACACACACACACCACACACACAAGGCACATGAGCACAAATGCGCGTCACCGAATTGTCAACAATGAAGGCACGTGTGCAGCTCTTAACAGTTTTTTTTGTTTGTTTTTGTTTTTTTTGTTGTTGTTTTTTTTACTTGTACAATTTACGTGCATGTGTTTGTGTAACAGAAATGGAATTCTTAAAAGGAGAAAAATGACCCGAAATGAAGTCGGGGTTGAGCGACTGATCCCATCCACGTGCGCGCCCGCGCGCGACTATGTGCATGCGTGCGTGCGCGTGCGTGCATGCGTGTGTGTGTGTGTTTGTGTGGGTGTATGTGTGTGTGCGCGCGCGCGCACGCGTGCGTGCATACGAGTGTGTGTGTGTGTGTGTGTGTGTGTGTGTGTGTGTGTAAAACTCGTTCATGGTCCCTCTCTCTCTCTCTCTCTCTCTCTCTCTCTCTCTCACACACACACACACACACACACACACACACACACACACACACACACACACTGTACGCGCGTGCACGCGCGCGCGCGTGTGTTGTGTGTGTGGGGGGGGGGGAGGGGGGGGGCAGTGTGTGTGTGTGCGTGTAAAAAAAGTCGTCAAATGAAAACAAATGACAAAACAGGCACATCTTTCGACCTGTTTGTCTTCTTCAGGCGGGACAGACAACTTTCGAAAAAGAGAGGGCTGAGGGAGGGAGGGACTGGAGGGGGGGGGGGGGGGGGGGGGGGGGGGGGAATTACGGATTAAAAAAAATGATAATAGAAAAATGATAGCGATAACAAAAATTACAATGATGATACTACTGCTACTGGTACCACTTCTACTGCTACTACTACTACTTCTACTACCAATCATGATAATAATAATGATGATGATGATGATAATATAATAATCATCATCATCATCATAATCATCATGATCATAATAATAACAATAACACAACAACAACAATAATAGTAATGATAATAATAATAATGATAATAATAATAATGATAATAAAAAATATTAGTAATAAT
>CM065748.1:35220932-35233490 GCA_033310375.1 Conus canariensis | reverse complement strand
CCCCCCCCCCCCCCCCCCCCCCCCCCCCCCCCCCCACTCCAGACAACCCAAACAACCGGAGGAAGACTCTAGGGGAGGTGGTTCATTTCGCTGTATGATTGCACCGCCCTTTTCCTTCTACTACCACTCCCGAACGTCATCCCTCCCCCTCCCCCCACCCCCACACTCCCCCCCTCCCCCCACAGCTAGGCTCCTTCCTACGCATGCTCAGCATAGGTGGGGCATGCGCAGTGACGTAACCCGGATGTTTGATCTGCTTCCTGTGTCATGCCTGCGCTGCTGGAGTTGCGGCCCTTAGCTTGTGACGGGGAAAATATTCGATGGCAAAGGCACGTGCGAAGGAGAGGAGGGGAGGAGGAGGGGGAGGAGTGAAGGGGAGGGGGTAGGGAAGGTTGGGAGCGGGAGGGGGGTGAATATGGGAGGGGGTGGGCTGGAGGGGGGGGGGGGGAGGTTGTTAGGGGTGATGAGAGGACGTCCAGTACTGTGAAGGAATGTTTGGAAGATGTGGGATAGTTAGTGACGGAACAGGAAGGTTGTTCTTTTTTCCATCATTTTTGTTTACATCAGCTCCACAAAATGGCGCGGGAAACTCTCTCTGTCTCTGTCTCTCTGTCTGTCTGTCTGTCTCTCTCTCTCTCTCTCTCTCTCTCTCTCTCACGCACGCACGCACGCGCGCGCGCGCGCGCACACACACACACACACACACACACACACACACACACACACACACAATCTCTCTCTTTCACTCCCTCTCCTCTTTTCTTTCTCTTGTGCATATATAAATTTTCGTTCTCTGAATATTTGAATTATGACTGACGTCATCTTTCATTACGTTGTTTTATTCGGCCCGCTCCATTGTTTGGGTTGGAAACCTAAACAATTGAAACATTGTCATTGTCCTTCCCTTCCTTCCCTCCCCCCCCCCTCCTCTCTCTCTCTCTCTCTCTCTCGCTCTTGCTCTCTCTGTCCCCTGGCCCATGTTGTTCTTTTCTTTGTTTTATTACTGCAGAATAAATACATTGTTTGAATTAAGTCGTATTTGAAATAGAGCGCCCCCCCCCCCCCCCCCCCCCCCCCCCCCCCCCCCCCCCGATGATTGTAGTGAAAACATGCCAGTAAACAGCTATCCTATCAAGTTTTTTTTTTCTTGTCTGAAAACACGTTTTCATAAATTAGATGTAGAATGAATGAAACGAATAGAAAGAGAGAGAAGAGAGAGAGAGAGAGGGGGGGGGGGGGGGGGGGGGCAGGGAGGGGGAATGATGTTGTGGGGGGGGGGGGGGGGGGGGGGGGGCGGGCGGAGGAGAAAAGCTTCACTACCTCACTGACAGCACTATGACTGCAAGATTCGACTCGCGGGCACTGAGAAATGAATCAATCGGGTAACCGAAGTTATCTCGCCAGACTACAAACCCAGACTGGATATGTTACAAGAAGTTATCACTTTGCCCACTCGGGACCCCCCCGAGCCTCGCGCATGTTGTGGTCATCAACACCAACACCCAACACCCATCAACATCAGCGGCGCAGAACACGTGATAACCCCCCTTCCACCAACCACATCACCCCCTCCCCCCTGCCTCCCTTCGTCCCCCACCCCCACCCCCCTCCCTCCTACCATCCATAACCCGATAAACATCAACCACGCGAAACCCAGCGCCACGCTTGGATACGCTACAACCAACGCGTGTAACTCCCCGACCGCCGCGTAAAACCCCCGGAGACACGGCGTTGACATGTCCGGTGGGTGAGGGGAGGGGGGGAGGGGGGGGGGAGGGAAGCAACTCCGGCGATCCGATTACAAGGGGAAACAACTCCTCTGAGACCGGTACCTCTCAACGCCGCTCACCTCTGATTAGGGGGCAGGATGGAAAAGGCGGGAGCGAATCAAGATGTCTTGCAGCGCCGTTTGAATTCACAGAACGGAAGAGAGTGTATGCGTGTGGTAAGGCGAGAGAGAGCGGAGGAAGAGAGGATGGGAGTGCACTGGTTTCATGATCTTGTATCGCTGTCTTTTTTCGGAGAAATAGGCCTACGAGTATTCTCACCTGAAGGAGAATTGAATAAGAATATAGGTTTCTGGATTCTGGATTCGACATTAGAAAAGTAGTTAGACTCAGAATCAAAAACTTACTTGGAGAATATTTCGACAGGGTCGCCCTGTCTTCATCAGCTCACTGTTGCTGTTGTGGCAGCGAGGCCTGGTGGGTCGACTGTTGTGTGGGGTGAACGGTTGTCAGGATCTGATTGTAGATGGGGGGAAGTTCAAAGCCTTGATCTCTGTTCAGGCTGGGGCGTCTGGTCTTGATTTCGATGGCTTCTTTAACTTTTCTTTTTGCGAGGAAGGGCTCTGTAGATAAGATCTTGGTTTCTTGGGGGCTGAAACTGTGGCCTGTGGCTTGTAGGTGTTCGTGAAGGAGAATTGTTCTCTGCGGGTTTTTACCTATCATTACTGCATTGTTGAAGGAAGATCAATGTTTTCTTCGAGAAAACTGCGATATAATCGCCTTCTCCCTATAAATGTTGTCTGGAAGGAAATAAATTCTAAGATAAAATGTTGCTGGTTCCGCGAGACGGTCTGAACAAACAGATTGCAGAAAAAAAAAACACGATGCACTTCGACCTGTTAAGTCGTTTGACGAACAACAATCAGGATTGAAGGAAATGATTGTACCTCAAGGAAACGGTTGTGTGGTTTCCCCAGGGAAATGGGGATCATAATTCATTTCCTCTTTTTTTGTGTGCTCCTCAATGGTTTTTACCGTTTTCTTGGGAAATAAAAGACTGATTTCGCTATGATCAATGTTCACATGAAGAATTAGGACTGTTTTCCACGGGAAAATTGTGTCGATTCTTGATTTCCCAGTGATCATTGTTATCTTCAAGGCTCATGAATGTTTTCCCAAGGGGAAGAAGGGGAAAAGGAGGAAAGCGATCACCATCTGTATAAAAACGCACACACAGTGGTACTACCTTCTTTTTTTTTACCCCCGGGAATTCGCCTTCAGTATATTCTTTAAAAAAAAATCTTAACTGTTTGACTCGAGGACAACTGATGATACCTCTCTTTCACTACAACTATTTTCAACTTGGGGGGGAGTGTGGTGGGCGGGTGGGGGTTGGGGGGACAGTAATAACTTGTTTCCATGTTGTCACCGTTGTGAGGAAGGATACTGACGTTCTTCATGAAAACGGGGAAAAGAATGATTCTGGGCCTTGAAGGAAGGCGGGGTTGAGGGGAAGTTTGTGTTGTGTTGTGGAGAATGGGAAGGTTCCGGGTTTTGTTTGTTTTCTGATCTATTTTGACCGATCAGCAACAATGGTTCTGAAGGCAACGATGTTTATTGTATTTATTCTATTTTTATTTGATTTCATTTTATTTCAGTTTATTTGTTTATTTTATTTTCCTGTGGATGGCTTTGGGTAGTGAAAGGATGGATGTGGATGATTTTGTTTGTTTGTTTGTCTGGTCACGACACTGTTGGCGGAAAAGTGACGCACACAGCACCTGGTAGCTCTGACTGAATAAAAGTTAAGGTTAAAGACCCTTAGCGTGATGGCCTTTTGGGACAAGAACTGTCACAGGTTCACCTCGTCTTGGGCACAGCATGACGGAAGGTGGTGCCCATCCCTCTCTTTCCGCCGCCTTTGCCCTTCTCTGAGCTGAATCAGGTACCCATTTACTGCTGGGTGGTCAGTAGAAAGTAGAGAAGTACTCAAGCCGAAAAAAATCCAATCTCCAGAGTGGCTTGAACTCACTACCGTCGGCTCTGTAGACAAATGCTACAACCACTGGGCTATGGGTCCCTAAGAAATCCAGTAAGGTTGTTCTTCATTTTCGTTGTCCTGAGTGTTGTTGTGTATCCTGCCTGAAGAAGACCTAAGAGGATGTAAACGCGTGTTGTTTTGTCTTATGATGATCGGTTTGTCCAGTTAATGCGCGGAGTTATTTTATTAAATTGCTTTTTTAAAAATTTAAGTAAACAGAATTAACTTGGCATGGACCAGACATGGCGACACGCAAATTGTCAGGGGCGGACTTGCCATGTGGAAGCTGAGGAGAAGGGGGGGGGGGGGGGGGTGGGGGGGGGGGGGGGTGGTGGAGGGGGGGGGGTGGATGGGGAGGGGGGGGGGGGTTACACACGTTTGTGTTGGGCCAAGAGATCGGTTTGAAAACGTGGACAGTTGTATTCTGAAGAGGAAGAAAAAAAAATACAGCATTTACCCGATGTCACCCTCGCTGTTCATTGTATTAATGTTTGAACTGTCTGTCGTCTGTCTGTCTGTCTGTCTCTCTCTCTCTCTCTCTCCTCTCTCTCTCTCTCTCTCTCTCTCTCTCCTCCCCCCTCCCTCTCCTCTCCGTCTCTCTCTGTGAACTAATCCTCTGTCTCTCTGTCTCTGTCTCTATGCGTGAAACGTTAATTAAGCCCAAATATTATACACATCCTTCACTGTTTAAATAGAGTCTGTTGAGGTCATCGACTGTACCCGAAGACGTATTAACCTTTCTTTGTTTTCTATAAAGGATTTAAACGAAGAGGTGTTGTGAGTGACTGACTGAAATGTACATGATTACATTTAATATCATCGTTGGTTCTAATCTGAATGTGATATATATATATAATATATATTATATAATATATAATATATCATCCATTATGTTCACATTCCCCTTCATGATGGGCTGAGGCCTGATATGAATAAATCATCTTGAGTCTTGAGTCTGTCTCTTGTCTCTGTCTCTTTCTCTCTTCTTTCTCTGTCTGTCTGTCTGTCCTCTCTGTCTGTCTCTCTTTCTCTTTCTGTCTGTCTGTCTGTCTGTCTCTTTGTGTTAGCTAATCCTCCTCCTCCTCTCTCTCCTTCCCCCCCCCCCTCTCTCTCTCTCTCTCTCTCTCTCTCTCTCTCTGAACTAATCCTAACTCAAATGCAGTTTTGTTTCCTTCAGGGTGTTTTTTTTTCTTCTCCTATCTCAATTTCTGCTGCTTCATGTCCACTGTCTTATCTCATGCATTAAATAATTTTAAAAGATTCTCCCCTTCCAGATCAAACGGAAGTTCGGTTGCTTTGACGGCATACAGAGCGTACAAGGTCAGGACCTGCGTGTGTGCAACTGGGTCCGCTTCGTCAAGGCCTCCACCGACCTGACCCAGGCCAACGTCATCAGCTCCAAGCTCCAGGGCCGAGCCTTCTACCAGGTCATCAAGTTCATCAAGCCCAACGAGGAGATCGTCGTCTTCTTCCCGACCGACGGGGAAGCGTCCGCCCACAGCGACGAAGTGACGTCACAGAGCGTCATGACCATCTCGGAGATTACGCAACAGGTGGAAGGACTGCTGGTGTCGGAGTCGCCCACGGGGAAGGACGTCAGCACGGATGAGAGCGGCATCGTCATGGAATCCCCCACAGAGAGGAAGGCAACGGATTTGCGTGTCCCACCAGAGAAAGAGCGTGATGACGCTGAGGCTGAGGCGAGCGTCGAATCGGTGACGTCACAGGTCGATGACGCAGAGATGACGATGAGGAAAGTAGAGAGGGGGAAAGAGGTGGAGGAGGAGCGGCAGCAGCAGCAGCGGGAGGAGGAAGAAGAGCGAGCTAAGGGATGCGCGCGGACGTTCTCTCGTCTGTCTCTGGACCAGTCCCAGCTGGAAGAGGAAGAGGCAACGGCAGACCGAGAAGGTACCGTGGAAATGGTGGTGGCGTTTGGAGTTGCAGGCTTTGTGTGTGTCGTGGTGTGTACTGTCGTGTTGTATTGGATCGTGCTCCGTGGCCTGGTGTTGCACTGCGTGTGTACATGTTGTGTCGAGTTGCGTACTTTCTGCCGTGTCGTGTTAACATTAGATCGTACTGCGTTGTGTACATTGTCAAAATATAACATAATGCAGCACAATATTACAGGTGGGCGGGGGAGGGGGAATAAGGGGGGGGCTGGGGGGGGGGGGGGGGGAGGGAGAAGAGTAGGGCAGAGGGAGGGAGGAAACAAGGGAGGGGGGGGGGGGATGGAGAAAGGAGGGGGCAGGAGGGAGGGGGGAAAACAGCAGGGAATGGATGTGGATGGGGGTGCTGAGGAAGGGGAATGGCGTGCGATGACTGGTGGGAGTGCACGTGCTGTATGCACTGGCTGTATTGCATGGGCTGTATTGCACTGTGCTGTATTGACTGTCTGTATGGCACTGTGCTGTATGCACTGTGCTGTCATGTGCATACTGTGCTGTATTGTACGACGTGCTGTATTGCACTGTGCTGTATGCACTGTGCTGTATTGCACTGTCTGTATGCCTTGCTGTTGTACTGCACTGTGCTGTATTGCACTGTGCTAATTGTACTGCTGTCTGTATTGCACTGTGCTGTATGCGTCTGTATTGCATGCACTGTGCTGTAGCACTGTGCTGTATGGCATGACTGTGCTGTATGCACTGTGCTGTATTGCACTGTCTGTATGGCACTGTGCTGTATTGCACTGTCTATGCTGTATTGCATGTACTGTGCTGTATTGCATACTGTGCTGTATTGCATGTCTGTACTGTGCTGTATTGCACTGTGCTGTATTGCACTGTACTGTATTGCACTGTACTTGTTATTGCACTGTACTGTGCTGTATTGCACTGTGCTGTATTGCACTGACTGTACTGTATTGCACTGTGCTGTATTGCACTGTACTGTATGCACTGTACTGTATTGCACTGTACTGTGCTGTATTGCACTGTGCTGTATGGCACTGTACTGTATGGCACTGTGCTGTATTGCACTGTACGCTGTATTGACTACTTGGTACTGGCTGTATTGCACTGTGCTGTGGCACTGTATTATGCACTGTGCTGTATTGCACTGTACTGTGCTGTATTGCACTGTGCTGTAGGCACTGTACTGATGTGCGATTGCACTGTCTGTTGTATTGCACTGTGCTGTATTGCACTGTGCTGTTGCATGTAGTATTGCACTGTGCTGTATGCTGATGCACTGTACTGTGCTCTATTGCACTGTGCTGTATTGCACTGTACTGTGCTGTATTGCACTGTGCTGTATTATGTACTGTGCACTGCTATTGCACTGTGCTGTGCTGTATTGCACTGTGCTGTATTGCACTGTACTGTGCTGTATTGCACTGTGCTGTAAGGCACTGTACTGTATTGCATTGTACTTTGCTGTATTGCACTGTGCTGTATGGCACTGTCTGTGCTGTATGACTGTGCTGTATTGCACTGTATTGTGCTGTATGCACTGTGCTGTATTGCACTGTACTATGCTGTATTGCATCTGTGCTGTATTGCACTGTGCACTATTGGCACTGTACTGTGTTGTATTGCAACTGTGCTGTATTGCACTGTACTGTATGGCACTGTACTGTGCTGTATTGCACTGTGCTGTATTGGCACTGTACTGTGCATAAGTATTGTGTATTGTATGATGCTGTTATGGCACTGTACTGTATTGCACTGTACTATGCTGTATTGCAGTGTACTGTGCTGTATTGCACTGTACTGTATTGCAGTGTACTGTGTTGTATTGCAGTGTACTGTGCTGTATTGCACTGTGCTGTATGGCACTGTACTGTATTGCACTGTGCTGTGCTGTATTGCACTGTACTGTACTGTATTGCACTATGCTGTTTGGCACTGTACAGTATTGCACTGTCTTGCTGTATTGCACTTCACTGTGCTGTATTGCACTGTACTGTGCTGTATGGCACTGTACTGTGCTGTATTGCACTGTGCTGTATGGCACTGTACTGTATTGCACTGTGCTGTGTGTATTGCACTGTACTGGTACTGTATTGCACTATGCTGTTTGGCACTGTACAGTATTGCACTGTACTGTGCTTGTATTGCACTGTCTGTGCTGTATTGCACTGTACTGTGCTGTATTGCACTGTGCTGTTGGCACTGTTGCTGTATTGCACTGTGCTGTATGCATGGTTGTATTGCGCTGTGCTGTGTTTATTGCACCTGTGCTGATGCTGTATTTGCACTGTCCTGTGCTGTATTGCACTGTGCTGTGCTGTATTGCACTTGTCCTGTGCTGTATTGCACTGTCCTGTGCTGTATTGCACTGTGCTGTGTTGCACTTTGCTGTGTTGTATTGCACTGTGCTGTGCTGTATTGCACTTTGCACTGTGCTGTATTGCCCTGTGCTGTATTGCCCTCCCTTAGAGTTTTTAGCTACTTAATGAACGTATGCAGTGGAAGTACATATATATTTATGTGTCTATGGGTAAGTATGTACGTATTGCTAGAGTGTATTTGCATATATATAAGCTACACACAAAAAGTTAAGGATCACTTTCACAAACATTCGTAACTGTCAAAATAAGAAAGTCGATGCGTTGAAGTTTGGCCAACATTTAATTCCATTCTTTAGTGATAACGATACACAATTGCCTTCAATCTCGAGCAATCGTTTGGTGTGTACATTTGATTAAAGTGGGTACGTATCCAAATTTGATTTCCCAAGTCATTGAAATCACAAGACAGGGCATACTGATGTCCCAAAAGCTCAGTAATGCGTGTAACCACCATGGCTGTTCTGGCACTCGACGCAGCGAGTGCTCATCGAGTTGACCAGGTTGGTGAAGATCCTCTGTGGAAGCGCCTGCCACTCAGCCTGCAGCATCTGGTAGAGGTGTTGGGCATCCCTGGGAGGGGGGTGGCTCCTCGCTTTGCGATCCAGCTCATCCCAGAGGTTCTCAATCGGGTTGAGATCGGGACTGCATGCTGGCCACTCCATTCTGTTGACTCCAGACTGCTGCAGGAAGTCGTTGACCACCCTTGCCCTGTGGGGGCGAGCATTGTCATCCTGGTAGACAGCCCTCGGTCCCATCTGCTGCAGTGTAGGCACAGCCAGCGTCGAAGGATCTCATCCCGGTATCGGATGCCAGTCAGGTTACCCGTACATGATCAAGGTGTTCTGTGGTGAAGGCTGAAGGCCCCCCAGACCATTACAGAACCTCCACCAAAGGCCACCTTTTCTTGGACAGTGGCGTCAGTAAAGTGTTGCCCTGGGCGCCTCCAGACCCTCAGTCGGCCGTCGTTGTGGTGAAGGGTGAAGCGTAATTCATCACTGAACAGGACCTGGGACCATTGCTGACGTGTCCACCTCACGTGACGTGCGCAGAAGGCGCGGCGTGCTGCCCTATGGGCTGGAGTTAAGCGTGGCCGTACTGCTGGGCGACGAGAACGGAGATTAAACCCATGTAGGCGGTTCCGTATGGTCTGCTGGCTGATGTTGATGTTAGTAGCCACCCTGAACTGCCTTTGAATTATGCTGGAAGAGGCTGTTCTTGTCTGCAGGGCTTGTCGTTCAATGAGACGATCGTCACGTGGGGTTGTCTTCTTCGGTCGACCAGATCTGCGTCTTTCATGGACAATTCCAGTGGCTGTGAAGCGTTGAATCAGTCGGACAATGACCGAGATGGACACATGAAGTCGCCTGGCCACTTCTCGCTTGGGAACACCATCTTGGAACCATGCAACAGCTCGTCCCCTATCCGACTCGCTTAATTTTCGTCGTGGAGGCATTGTCAGATCAGGCCTACTACTGGTGGAATGTCTTCTTATATAGCCAAGCGAGCGACAGCATCTCACACATAAACAGCAGTGCTTGCACGTGCATAATGGTTTTTCCATCTGGCAAGTGCAATGTGTTCAGGCAGAACGGTCCAAAACAAGGTCATTTTTCGCAAGTTTCCGCTTTTCCGTTTGCGGCCCAGCTCAGTAGTAGAGAATCCCGTGCGATTTTCGCACTAACACAACATCGCCCACTTACAGCTGAACAAGAATTCATGACAATTTGGCTGGACTAATGAAATAAATAACAGTAGCGAACTGAGTTTATTACGCACCTGTTTTCACATACCGATCCTTAACTTTTTGTGCGTAGTATATATATAATAATATATATATATATATATATATATATATAATGCTGAACAATTAAGTAGGGGGGAAAACAAGTGCAGGCTAACAATTCTTCAGTCATTATAGTAATGACCTGGCAAAGATTTGAACTTTTAGAAGAAAAAAAAAGAAAATATATTTGTGTGTGTGTGTGTGTGTGTGTGTGTGTAAGTGATGATATTATGAGGGACTGTGTGTGTATCTCTGTGTCTATATACAAGGAGTAAGCATGTATGTTTTTGTACGTTTGTATGTATTTCAGCTAATGTACCTGTGTATCGACCGAAGACAGCTTTGGACTTTTACATGTGAATCTTTTGGCACTAAACTAAAGTGACCGATATTTTGCTCGCTGATAGCCATGACCTTTGCTGGTATTTCTGACACCACAGTACTTCACCTCCCATGGACTATCATTATTTACAAGCTGAATATGCAGCGATAGTCATGGCACTTGCTGATTCCTTTCCTGATCAGATGAATCGCCCACGAAACCGGAAGCCATGATGGAGACCACAAAGGGGACGAAATTCTGGCGGGAACCAGCGACCCCAGCCAAGGGAGAGAACTCAGTCAGTCCTTGGAGAGCGATTGCTCCACGCCCTCAGAAAACCGCTCCAACATGTCCGAGGTAAGGGTCAAGTGGCAGTGTGGGCGTCCGCTAGGAACTTATGAGGGAGAACAGAATTGTTGTGTTTAGTCCCTCCCTCCCCTCCGCCGTCCTCCATAATAATTGTTCCCCCCCCCCCCCCCCCCCCCCCCCCCCCCCCCCCCCCCCCGTTTCCCTCGCTCTCCCCTCTCCCCACCCCGTCCTGCCTGATTTTCTTACCCACTCCTTGTCTGTCTGTCTGTCTGTCTGTCTATCTGTCTCTCTCTCTCTCTCTCTCTCTCTTTGTCTGTCTGCCCCCCCCCCCCTCTCTCTCTCTGTGGTTGTATGTGTGTGTGTGTGTGTGTGTGTGTGTGTGTGTGTGTGTTGAACTATTAGAACAGGGAACAGAAAATACAGAGAGATGAATCTGCTCGCAGCTGTACATGATAAACTAGAGCAGTAGATGCTTATCCGATCGAAGCATACCTACACTGTGAAGCAACGAAAGGAGCTAAAAACGAAAAAAAAAAAGAGGAAAAGAAAGCACAGCAAAAACCAAGCAATCGATGACACAGAAAATCATGCTGGAGAGAAATGAAATAATACGGGAAACAGAACCTGTAGAAATGCATCTTTGGCAGTGTTGGCTGAATAACGCCGCATCTTCGTTTCTCACAGAAATGATATAGACGGATCTAAACAAGCCCCCCCCCCCCCCCCCCCCCGCCAACTTTCTTCCTAGAAGTTGCTTACTTTATTTGTCGGATAGGAAAAAGTTTTACCATATACTTGTGGACAAATGTCACTGAACCCGTTGTAACGAAACTTGGTGAACAGATGGAATGTGGCCCAAGGGCGAACAAATTAATGTTCAAAGGGAGATCCGTGCAGCGATTACGGATCTGAGGACGGATCCAGGATTGTTATCAAGTTTACGCAAAAGAAAAAAAAATAATAATAAAAATAAAAATAAAGGGACGCTGATTTCAAAGCAACTTTGTGGAAAGATAGAAAGTCGCGTAGGGACTACGTCTTGAAAATTTGGTACGGATCCGTGTTGGGAATGTGGATCCAGGAGTAGATCCAGGATCCATTGGACCGTGGTGGGGATATCGCCGAGTGTGGTCTGGTTTGTTTACTTCAATGTATTCACCTGCAGTAAAACTCCCCCATCGGTTTTCAGTTCCCGGAGCCCCCACGGTGTCCCGTGGCCTCAGACATGGTGAGGAACCCTGAAGCCTTGGTCCCCCGAGTGCCGCCAGGGGGCGCCACGCCTGCGCGAAGGTCACGTGTGCGCACGTGGTGGAGGTGCGAGATGTGCCCTAAACGGTTTGACCGCCCCTCGCTGCTTGCCAGACACATCCGCACACACACGGGTGAGTTTCATGGGCAGGCCTTTGTCTTATTTTGCGCGTATGGAAAAACGCAGGTGTCAATGGTGGAGGGGGGGGGGGGGGGGGATGATTCAATTCTTTATCATTGCGATCGGTCCGAGTCAGGGCCGATTGGAATAAGTTATGAATGATAGTTGACGGATAAGTTGTTATATAAACCTTTGATGTTTATTTTGTTGTTACATAAAATAAGTTGTGAATAATTGTTGATGGATTAATTGTTATATATCAACCGTTGATTTCTGTTTTGTTGTTAAATGAAATAAGTTAACGAACTACTGTTGATGGATAAATTGTTACATATAAACCTTCGATTTTTATTTTGTTGTTGACAGTAATGTAGACAAAATCATTATTTATGTCCAATAAGTTATTAAACAACACAGCACTATATATATGCCATGATGTATCGCATAAATAATTATGTGTCTGTGACGCTTGATGTATATGAATAATGTACGTGTTGCCTATTGTTTATAGAAAACGTTTATTCAAAACGAAATCATCTTTACACGTAAATAACGATGACAAATGCCGGAGTCTGCGCTCTCCCGAATGATCTTCTGCTTGATTTCGTTTGGTTGGTTGGTTGGTTTGGTTGGTTTGGTTGGTTGGTTGGTTGGTTTGCAATACAGGGCATTCTCATAGAGTGTGTAGACTCAGAAGATGTTGGACGTGAACACTT
>CM065748.1:35205932-35210932 GCA_033310375.1 Conus canariensis | reverse complement strand
TGGCGACACGGATTGGAGAATAGTTGAATAGTTGTTCTTGCTTTAATACGGTTTGAGTAGATGACATGCCTATGTTATTGTTCAGTTATACATACATACTCTCCTCTCTCTCTCTCTCTCTCTCTCTCTCTCTCTCTCTCTCTCTCCACACCACACACACACACACACACACACACATGTAAAAAAGTCATAATCGTGGTGATGGTTCTGGACACAAGTGTATATTATAATATACATCCTTCGCGATTCTAGTCGCTTTGCTGTCTTTTGCTCAGGACAATGTACTGAAGCTGATGGTGTACATACTTTATGCAGCTGACAGAGTTTGTTTGACAATTTTGTCGTGTGATGTGCAAATGGGGACATTTGCAGACAGGGAAGGGAAATCCCCACTTTGTTTTTAGGGTTGTTTCCCCTGTTTAATTCTCATGGCACTTTCTCTTTCACATTCTTTTTTTTTATTTGCTGGTTTTTTTTTTTTTTTTCCATTAACCTCGTGATTTTCTCTTGTTTCAAATGTCTGGAGTGGCAATGACCATAATTATTGTTAAGCTCGTCAAAATCCTTCGATGATTGGTGTGTTGTTGGACTTTATTATTTGTCCGTGATTGAGAGTCGTGTCAATCATGATTGTATTTCTGTTCCAAACAGTGTCCCTTCCTCCTCCCTCCCTCTTCCTCCTCCTCCTCCTCCCTTCTCTCACTCTCTTTATCTTTTTCTGTCTGTCTGTCTGTCTGTCTGTCTGTCTGTCTGTCTGTCTCTCTCTCTTCTCTCTCTCTCTCTCTCTCTCTCTCTCTCTCTCTCTCTCTTTAGATGTCTTTTTCGACGGAGATGAATTATATTTCATCAGTGGTAAACTAGGAGTTGGATTCGGATTGAGAGAGAGAGAGAGAGAGAGAGAGAGAGAAGAGAGAGAGAGAGAGAGAAAAGACATAATTATCATTCCATTGCTTATTTCCAGTTTAGGTTCATCAGACCACGGATTGTCTTTCAACAGCTTTACAATTAATATAGCTCTGTTTCGCTCACACTAGACAAAAAATCAATGTTTTGATACATTTTTAGTGTTTGACCACTGCGAACGAAGGAGTGTTCTAAGCTGCTGTTGATTTGGACCAAGTGTTGTTTTAATCTAACTTCCGTGGACCATAGATGGGCGCGCGCGCGCGCGTGTGTGTGTGTGTTAAATGGTATTAAAGCGGTTTCGAATTTATCATATTAAGAGACGACCTCGCGCAATAGTTTTTTTTTTTTTTCCCGCAATGCTTCTTAGTCGGTCTTTAACACCTTTATTGTCATGTGTCTGTTGTTCGCGGCAGTCATGTGCCTTATATGGGCTATTTCACACATTGTCAACAAGGCGAGTTCTCATAGCTCTTTTTACACTTTAACTGAATTTCATGTTAAGTGGCGCGAAAAAAAAATTGTCGAATCAATTTCTGCACTGTTATGACAACTACTCAGTAAAATTTGAATGGATATAAGATGAAGAATGAAAAAAAAAGAAAGAAAGAAGAGAGAGAAAAAAAAGAGCAAAAAATGAAATACAATAAAATGGGAATGCAGAAGAGAATGTCGAGGTGTGTGTGTGTCAACGTCTTCACTGACAGGTTATAGGGATCATCAAATTCCATGACATTGAGAACAGCCCCCTTCTTTCGCCTGTCTAGAAGTAGTAGAACCAATTATTTCGCGTTTCCAGAAATAAAACAGTTTATATCGCCCGTCTTCTATAGTCAGTCTATCTAGAAATCAAGCCATTTTGTTTTGCCTGTCTTGAACCAGAACCATCTGTTTCGCGTGTCCTGAAACAGTTCCTAATTATTTCGCCTGTCTAGAACTACTCGCCTGTCTAGAAATAGATTTTTTTTTTTTTTTTTTTTGGGGGGGGGGGGGGGGGGGGGGGGTCTGCATAGGAGTAGAACCACATGCTTCCCCTGTTTAGATATAGAACCATTTGATTCGCCTGTCTAGAAGTAGACTCACTTGTTTCGCCTGTAAAGATATAGTCGCCTGTCTAGAGGTAAAACGACTTATTTTCGACAGTCTAGAAGTAACTGCATGCCTAAAAAAAAAAAAGAAAGAAAAGTGTTTTGCTCATCCACGGAACATTCGCCTGTCTAGAAGCAGAACCACTTTTCTGACCTGTCTAGAAGTAGAACCACTTTTATGAAATGTCTAGAGAAAATTCGCTTGCCTTGAAGCATAACTACTTGACTGACCTGTCTAGAAATAGTGCCTGTCTAGCATCAGAACCCTTTGTGTTGGCTGTCTAGAAATAATCACTTGACGTAGGATCATTTGTTTCGCTTGTCTAGAGAAGTTTCGCCTGTGTGAAAGCAGAGTCACTTCTTTGGTCTGTTTAGTCACAATTTGCCTGTCTTAGAGTAGAATGATTTGTTAGGCCGCTTTGAAATAGTTGCCTGTCTCGAAATAGAACCACTTATTCCGCCTGTTTACAAGTAGAACAGTTTGTTTTGTCAGTCCAGAAGTTTTTCGCTTGTATAGAAGTAGAATCACTTGTTCGGCCTGCGTTGAAATAGTTGTCTTTCTAGGAATAGAGCCACTTGTTTCGCTCGACTTGAAATAGTTGTCTTTCTAGAAACGGAGCCGCTTGTTTCCTTGTCTTGAAATAGTTGCCTTCTAGAAATAGAACCACTTGTGTCTCTTGTCTTGAAATAGTTGCCGTTCTAGGAATAGAGCCATTTTACATTCACAAAACAGGCCATGTTTTTAACCGTGCTAATTATTGTTGTTTTTGTGGGGTGTGTGCGCGCGTGTGCGTGCGTGTGTGTGTGTGTGTGTGTGTGTGTGTGTGTGTGTCCTTGCTGATGTTTTAATGATGTCACAGTTTTGGTACATTCTCACTGTACATGTTGAAAGAAATGTTGCTCACACGCACGTGCCTGTGCATCTGTAACCAACCGTGAACAGTGTGTGTAGTGTCATCAAGGCGTACCGTCGCTAAATGAGAGCAAACCGAAGGAAATAATGAGTGATCCCTGCGGCAAACGTGAAACATGGTTGTCCGCTGCAAATCGTTGTTGCTAAAAATAAACTTATCCGTTCCACACCAACGAAAAAAAGAGGAGCAATCTAGCACGTAAAGTGGACTTTTAATTTTTTTTTTTTTTTTTTTTTTTTGTATCTTCCCGACCCCGATTTCATTCGTATCTTGCGTTTTCTTCCATACCAGTGCTGTAAAAGTTGCACTGCCTCCGTCTATGAAAGTTTCGGGTATTCCCATTGATACTGAGACCTTTGGCTCACGTTTCGGGTATTTCCGTTTAATTCATAATTTGTCTCTGTGCGTGTGCAAATGAAAAGCTTAGAATACACGTCTAGGTTAATTCACAAAACGCTCAGTTAAACTCGGTTTTCCCCTACCTGCCTCATTCGCACTGTCCGGACCGGGAAAAGGTCGAAGGAGATCGCAGTCCTCACAATCGTCATCATCATCAGGGCCTGACATCCGGTTCTACCCCCCGACAGATTTGAGAGACAGAGTGCTCATTTCGCTATCCAGGTCTCGATTGGACTTTTATATTTTATCAATTTATTTCGTTTTGCGGGATTAGATTCAATGTTCAGGTACAAAAAGACGAAGATATCAGTTACAAATTTCATTCAGTTTGACGTCAACTTTGCGCACTAAAACGTTTGCCCTCGTTAGCAATAGTACTTCCTTTTAATGACGTCACAACGCGTTACTTCCGTGAATTCACAACCGTTTTTTTTTTGTTGTTGTTTTTTTTTTTTTTTAATCTCTAATCATTTTTTTTTTTTTAATCTCAAATTGTTTGTTAAATAATGCTCGCACTCATGTGCTCGCAGATCTTCTTTTTTTTTTTTTTTTTTTTCTCTTGTGACAACAGAATGAATTGCGCAGTGAATTATCGCACAGTGTCACAGAATACAAGAAGAAATGAAGCGAAATTTGTGTCTTTCTTTCAGTCGTATTCCTCCATGTATATAATACAATACACTGTCAGATAACCTATTGCGTAAGGCATCCCGTTGTTCCAGCTGAAAAAAAAAAATTAAACGCACTCATGTGTCTATAGATCTTTTCTTTGTTTTTCTGTCTTTCTTTCGTTCTCTTCTTTCTTTTTTCTTTCTTTCTTTCTTTTTTCCTTTTTAATTCTTCTGAAGAACGAGATGACATATGCTCTGAGATATCTCAGAGTGTGTCACAAGATAAATGTATGAAGATATAATGTTTGCAGACGTTTCAGTCTGAACTGGATTTCAGGGAGAATAATATGTCTCATTCCTGTACATATCTGTTTTCCTACATGGAAATTTTGTGAAAGATTATGATAAATTTGTATTATTAATCCGTGTGAAATTTCGACATTTCAGAAGTTGTCTTGGGGTTCGTAGCAGTTTATAACTTTGATTGAAGTAGTTATTGATTCACTTTCTTTACAAAATTAGAGAAAATAATCTAAAACAGTCACTTAGTAATCAGCACAATGTATTATTTATAATGTTTTTTTTTTGTTGTTTTTTTTTTGTGGCTGTTAAGCAATGATACATTGAAGGTAAAACCCAGTTCCTGACTTGTACGTGCAGGATAATCACGTGTTAGAAGTTTTTTTTGCATGTTCCATATGTTTGATCAATTGCGAAAATGATAGAGGATATAATACAGCTTGTCAGAGAACAAATTCCCAGCACTAGAAAGACATGTTTACAAAGAGAAAGAAGTTCTTGAAATATCTGCGAAAATATAAGGGGAACAAATTGGTTTTTAAAATATCTGAGTGAATTTGTGCACAAAAAAGTAAACACGTTTTATATGTCTACACAAAACCTGTAAACATAGACACATTTTTTCATGTATATATCTGTGAAAAGCCGATAAAAGGAAGAAATGCATTTTTTTTAAGTATTGACAAAATGAATTCGCAAGAGGGAAAACATATTTTTGGAACGCCTGTGGAAACCTGTTAACAAAAATGGTTTTAAACTGAAATTATGTCATCTGTTTTAGGTCT
>CM065748.1:35195932-35198432 GCA_033310375.1 Conus canariensis | reverse complement strand
TGTTGTTTATCCGCTGGTTCATTTGTTTTCAAGACAACAAAAACAAAGAAAAGAAACAAAGCAACCACGCAGTGAGATGAAGAATTTTGGACCTATCGGACTTTCTTCCCCCCCCCCCCCCCCCCCCCAACAACGAATGACGTAGTTGCAAAATGGCATGGGTATTTACATCATAGGGCACATCATAAATATTTGAAGAAGGAAACCTATCTTTGTTGTATGCTTCTGTGAGAGTGAGGTGAGAGAGTGAAAAGGGGGCATGCAAATTTTGAGAGCCAATGGATGAACGATTACAAAATTCTATTTTCAGCACATGTGCTTAATTCTGATCGAAATCCTAACCCGACCCTAAACCTAAGGTAACCCAACCCTGATCATTAGGAAAACCTTGTTTAAAAAAAAACAAACAAACAAAAACGAAATTTGTAAAGAAAAAAAATGTCTTGCTGTAGAAGCTACCTCATAAAAGTGACTTCCCTTGATCCTGACCTTTGTGCTCACTCAGATATTGTATCCTTTTCCTGATCAGGTTTCAATTGAATTGAACAGGCTGATAAAAAGAAAATGGCTGAATAAATAATGAAATAACATACGTGCCAGTGTGAATGAAGAAGTAAACAAACTAAGAAATAAACGAATGATTAAATACATACACTTACATCAAAGATGGAATGAAATAATAGATGAACCAGGGAAACGATCATGTAAGGAGAGGATAATGCACACCTAGGAAAGAAATCTGTCAGCTGAACAAAATCTCCAGTTGGACAATGAAGTGTGTGTGTGCGTGTGGTGTGTGTGTGTGTGTGTGTGTGTGTGTGTGTGTGTGTGTGTGTGTGTGTGTTGTTGTTGTTGTTGTTGTGTTGAGGATTATTGACAAACGTATACGTGTCTCAATTTTCCACCCGAAAAGGCGGGAAACAAGCCTCCTAGATTTGTACTGTATTTCTTTCAAAATTAACAATAGCAAAACTAAACGAAAGTGATCATCTGTTCTGAGAGAGAGAGAGAGAGAAGAGAGAGAGAGAGAGAGAGAGAGAGAGAGAGAGAGAATAAGGAAAGAAAAACAAAACTCACTTGAAAAGTGGAAAAGACCGCATGTTTGTATTCGCCAAACAAAGACACCACTGAAATGATGTCACTTCCGATCTAATACCTGCGCGCGCGCGCGCGCGCGCACACACACACACACACACACACACACACACACACACACACAGAGAGAGAGAGAGAGAAGAGAGAGAGAGAGAGAGAGAGAGAGAGAGAGCACAACAGATTTTTCTACCGTCCAAAATGGAGGTGTCTGCCAAAAAGATGGGACCTCCAGCAGACCCAGCTTAGCAGGCAGTTAACATGTCGATTCTTAAGGCGTCCGTCTCTCTCGTTAGGAAGCATGTGTGTGTGTGTCCGGCCAAAATCGCCTCCCCGGCCGGTTTCTATAGAGACTGAACTCTTTGGTTCCGTTCGAGACTTTTTTTTTTTTTAGAGGTTGTTTCTGGACTAAGACTTGTCTGACTGTCTGTCTGTCTGTCTGTCTGACTGTTTGTCTGCCCGTTCGTCCGTCTGTCTGTCTGTCTGTCCGGCTGTCCGTCAGTCTGTTTGTCTGTCGGTCTGTCTGTCTCTGTCTCCCTCCCTCTCTCTCTCTCTTGCTGTTTCTCTGTGTTTCTCCTCTCCCCCCCCCCCCTTGTCTTTCTGTCTGTCTGTCTCTGTCACACACACACACACACACACACACACACACACACACACACACACACACACACACACACACACACACACACACACACTTTGTTCGTCTGTCTTTTATTCTCTGTTTTTCTGTCTGTCTTGTTCCATCTCTCCTCTCTCTCTCTCTCTCTCTCTCTCTCTCTCTCTCTCTCTCTCTCTCTCTCTCTCTCTCTCCGTTTCTCCTCCAACGATTGCTCAGGAAACATAGGCCCTATACATTTTTTTTCTCACCTTTACATGCTTTTTTGTAGTAATACGTGTCTAGAACAACATAAATACTTTTCACCATGTCTGCAGAAGTCAAATCAATCCGTTTCGTTGGTCACGAATGTCAGGAATATTGTTTTTAATTTAAAAGAGAGGTCGGAGGCTAAACGATGGCAGGAAAGGATGGATAGAGAACGGATGGGGTTCTGTTCTGCGGAGGGGATTAAAGACGAAGGATGAAGAGGGGGGGGGGGGGGGGGGGGGGGGGGGAGGATTGAGGTCTTGGCAGGGGGGGGGGGAGGAAGGGGAGGGGGGAAGGGTGTCACTGTGGGTGGGGCAGCGACGGTTTTGACCCATGCCACTGTAACATGCGGGACGGACACGGATTGACCATCATGACGTCCTTCCCCATCTCCACCCCCACTACACCCCTCTTCCTCCCCCTCCTCCCGCCTTCCCTTTAGCACCCCCCCCCCCTCCTCCTCTCCTCCTCTCCTCCTTCCCCTCCCCCTTTTCCTTCTCCGGGACACAAAGGGATGGCCAGTGTCCTAGAATCCTCCCTTCC
>CM065748.1:35190932-35193432 GCA_033310375.1 Conus canariensis | reverse complement strand
TTGCCTGGTCAGGATTGTTGGCGGGTTAGGGACGGGGGTCTAGGAGGTGATAGAGACCTTGCCTGGTCAGGATTGTTGGCGGGTTAGGGACGGGGATCTGGGAGGTGATAGAGACCTTGCCTGGTCAGGATTGTAGGCGGGTTAGGGATGGGGGTCTGGGAGGTGTATAGAGACCTTGCCTGGTCAGGATTGTTGGCGGGTTAGGGACGGGGATCTGGGAGGTGATAGAGACCTTGCCTGGTCAGGATTGTTGGGGGGTTAGGGACGGGGAACTGGGAAGTGATAGAGACCTTGCCTGGTCAGGATGGTTGGCGGGTTAGGGACGGGGTCTGGGAGGTGATAGAGACCTTGCCTGGTCACGATTGTTGGCGGTTAGGGACGGGGGTCTGGGAGGTGATAGAGACCTTGCCTGGTCAGGATTGTTGGGGGGTTAGGGACGGGGATCTGGGAGGTGATAGAGACCTTGCCTGGTCAGGATTGTT
Source organism: Conus canariensis (assembly GCA_033310375.1). NCBI lineage: Eukaryota > Metazoa > Mollusca > Gastropoda > Neogastropoda > Conidae > Conus > Conus canariensis. Next base: position 35,192,950 of record CM065748.1, on the reverse strand, counting down.
GGCGGATTAGGGACGGGGATCTGGGAAGTGATAGAGACCTTGCCTGGTCAGGATTGTTGGCTGATTAGGGACGGGGTTCGGGGGGGGGGGGGGGGGGGGGGGGGGGGGGGGCGGGGGGTGGGGGGGGGGGGGGGGGTGAGGCGCGGCGGAGTGGGGTTAGGGGGGTTGGGGGGGGGGGGTGACAGAGACCTTGCCTGGTCAGGATTGGGCTGGTTAGGGAGGCGGGGGGTTGTGGGGGGGGGGGGGGGGGGTGATAGAGACCTTGCCTGGTCAGGATTGTTGGCTGGTTAGGGAGTGGGGGGGTGGGGGGACGGGGTTGGTGAAGAGACCTTGCCTGGTCAGGATTGTAGGCGGTTAGGGACGGGGTCTGGGAGGTGACAGAGACCTTGCTGGTCAGGATTGTGGCGGGTTAGGGACGGGGTCTGGGAGGTGACAGAGACCTGCCTGGTCAGGATTTAGGCGGTTAGGGACGGGGTCTGGGGGTGACAGAGACCTTGCTGGTCAGGAGTGGCGGTGGGAGCGGGGTTTGGGAGACGAGACCTTGCCTGGTCAGGATTGTTTTGGCAGGGGGGTTTGGGAGGGGTCTGGGAGGTGACAGAGACCTTGCCTGGTCAGGATTGTAGGCGGGTTAGGGACGGGGGTCTGGGAGGTGACAGAGACCTTGCCTGGTCAGGATTGTAGGCGGGTTAGGGACGGGGTTCTGGGAGGTGACAGAGACCTTGCCTGGTCAGGATTGTAGGCGGTTAGGGACGGGGTTCTGGGAGGTGACAGAGACCTTGCCTGGTCAGGATTGTTAGGCGGGTTAGGGACGGGGTTCTGGGAGGTGACAGAGACCTTGCCTGGTCAGGATTGTAGGCGGGTTAGGGACGGGGTTCTGGGAGGTGACAGAGACCTTGCCTGGTCAGGATTGTAGGCGGGTTAGGGACGGGGTTCTGGGAGGTGACAGAGACCTTGCCTGGTCAGGATTGTAGGCGTGGTTAGGGACGGGGGTCTGGGAGGTGACAGAGACCTTGCCTGGTCAGGATTGTAGGCGGGTTAGGGACGGGGTTCTGGGAGGTGACAGAGACCTTGCCTGGTCAGGATTGTAGGCGGGTTAGGGACGGGGTTCTGGGAGGTGACAGAGACCTTGCCTGGTCAGGATTGTAGGCGGGTTAGGGACGGGGTTCTGGGAGGTGACAGAGACCTTGCCTGGTCAGGATTGTAGGCGGGTTAGGGACGGGGTTCTGGGAGGTGACAGAGACCTTGCCTGGTCAGGATTGTAGGCGGGTTAGGGACGGGGTCTGGGAGGTGACAGAGACCTTGCCTGGTCAGGATTGTAGGCGGGTTAGGGACGGGGATCTGGGAGGTGACAGAGACCTTGCCTGGTCAGGATTGTAGGCGGGTTAGGGACGGGGTTCTGGGAGGTGACAGAGACCTTGCCTGGTCAGGATTGTAGGCGGGTTAGGGACGGGGTCTGGGAGGTGACAGAGACCTTGCCTGGTCAGGATTGTAGGCGGGTTAGGGACGGGGTTCTGGGAGGTGACAGAGACCTTGCCTGGTCAGGATTGTAGGCGGGTTAGGGACGGGGTCTGGGAGGTGACAGAGACCTTGCCTGGTCAGGATTGTTGGCGGGTTAGGGACGGGGTCTGGGAGGTGACAGAGACCTTGCCTGGTCAGGATTGTAGGCGGGTTAGGGACGGGGTTCTGGGAGGTGACAGAGACCTTGCCTGGTCAGGATTGTAGGCGGGTTAGGGACGGGGTTCTGGGAGGTGACAGAGACCTTGCCTGGTCAGGATTGTAGGCGGGTTAGGGACGGGGTCTGGGAGGTGACAGAGACCTTGCCTGGTCAGGATTGTAGGCGGGTTAGGGACGGGGTTCTGGGAGGTGACAGAGACCTTGCCTGGTCAGGATTGTAGGCGGGTTAGGGACGGGGTCTGGGAGGTGACAGAGACCTTGCCTGGTCAGGATTGTAGGCGGGTTAGGGACGGGGTCTGGGAGGTGACAGAGACCTTGCCTGGTCAGGATTGTAGGCGGGTTAG
>CM065748.1:35180932-35185932 GCA_033310375.1 Conus canariensis | reverse complement strand
ACAGTAAAGCATCAGTGATGCCTGAGTGCCAGTCTGTCCGAGAAGACGGTAAACTTAGCTGCTGTGTGGCAGCGTGCACATAGCCAAGTTTGAAATATTAGGAAGAAGAAATAGGCGGAGGAGGGGGGGGGGGGAGAGAGCGGAAAAAGAGTAGTAGGAGGAGGAGGAGGAGGAGGAGGAGGAGGAGCAGGAGGAGCAGGACGAGGAGGAGAATAAGAAGAAGAAAAGAAGACACGAGAAGAAAAAGAGAAAGAAGAAGAAAAAGAGCAGCAGCAGAAGAAGAAGAAGAAGAATACCTACCTACCTACTTACCCACCTATTATCTATCTATCTATCTATCTATCTATCTATCTATCTATCTATCTATCTATCTATCTATCTTTCTTGTGTGTTGTGTGTGTGTGTGTGTGTGTGTGTGTGTGTGTGTGTGTGTGTGTGTGTGTGTGTGTGTGTGTGTGATAGTCGCATTATTGCCGTGCCGCTTTAATACAACAATATGGAGAATCGAAGCGATGTGGGGATTCGAAGCAGGGGTCTTCGAGGTTGAAAGGATGGTAACGGACAGATGCAGGCGGAGTAAGAGAGGGCGGGAATACAGGGGGAGGGGGGAGGAAGAGGGAGGGGACGAAGGAGGGGGGGGGAGGGGTGGGAGGGCGAAGGGAAGCTACTACAACAGAAAGACAAGGCAACACGATACAGTAATGACAGTTTGGTACAACAGAAAGACAAGGCAATACGATACAGTACTGACAGTTTATTACAACAGAAAGACAAGGCAATACGATACAGTACTGACAGTTTAGTACAACAGAAAGACAAGGCAACACGATACAGTACTGACAGTTTAGTACAACAGAAAGACAAGGCAACACGATACAGTACTGACAGTTTGGTACAACAGAAAGACAAGACAACACGATACAGTACCGACAGTTTGGTACAACAGAAAGACAAGGCAATACGATACAGTACCGACAGTTTGGTACAACAGAAAGACAAGACAATACGACACAGTACTGACAGTTTGGTACAACAGAAAGACAAGGCAATACAACACAGTACCGACAGTTTAGTACAACAGAAAGACAAGGCAACACGATACAGTACTGACAGTTTAGTACAACAGAAAGACAAGGCAATACGACACAGTACTGACAGTTTGGTACAACAGAAAGACAAGGCAATACGATACAGTACTGACAGTTTAGTACAACAGAAAGACAAGGCAATACGATACAGTACTGACAGTTTAGTACAACAGAAAGACAAGGCAATACGATACAGTACTGACAGTTTGGTACAACAGAAAGACAAGGCAATACGATACAGTACTGACAGTTTAGTACAACAGAAAGACAAGGCAACACGATACAGTACCGACAGTTTGGTACAACAGAAAGACAAGACAACACGATACAGTACGACAGTTTGGTACAACAGAAAGACAAGACAACACGATACAGTACTGACAGTTTAGTTACAACAGAAAGACAAGACAACACGATACAGTACCGACAGTTTGGTACAACAGAAAGACAAGGCAATACGATACAGTACTGACAGTTTGGTACAACAGAAAGACAAGACAACACGATACAGTACTGACAGTTTATTACAACAGAAAGACAAGGCAACACGATACAGTACTGACAGTTTGGTACAACAGAAAGACAAGGCAACACGATACAGTACTGACAGTTTGGTACAACAGAAAGACAAGACAATACGATACAGTACTGACAGTTTGGTACAACAGAAAGACAAGACAACACGATACAGTACTGACAGTTTGGTACAACAGAAAGACAAGGCAATACGATACAGTACTGACAGTTTGGTACAACAGAAAGACAAGGCAATACGATACAGTACTGACAGTTTGGTACAACAGAAAGACAAGGCAATACGATACAGTACTGACAGTTTAGTACAACAGAAAGACAAGGCAATACGATACAGTACTGACAGTTTGGTACAACAGAAAGACAAGGCAATACGACACAGTACTGACAGTTTGGTACAACAGAAAGACAAGGCAACACGATACAGTACTGACAGTTTGGTACAACAGAAAGACAAGACAACACGACACAGTACTGACAGTTTGGTACAACAGAAAGACAAGACAACACGACACAGTACTGACAGTTTGGTACAACAGAAAGACAAGACAACACGACACAGTACTGACAGTTTGGTACAACAGAAAGACAAGGCAATACGATACAGTACTGACAGTTTGGTACAACAGAAAGACAAGGCAATACGACACAGTACCGACAGTTTGGTGGACAACAGAAAGACAAGACAAACACGATACAGTACCGACAGTTTGGTACAACAGAAAGACAAGGCAACACGACACAGTACTGACAGTTTGGTACAACAGAAAGACAAGACAACACGACACAGTACTGACAGTTTGGTACAACAGAAAGACAAGGCAACACGACACAGTACTGACAGTTTGGTGGACAACAGAAAGACAAGACAACACGATACAGTACTGACAGTTTGGTACAACAGAAAGACAAGGCAACACGATACAGTACTGACAGTTTGGTGGACAACAGAAAGACAAGGCAATACGACACAGTACTGACAGTTTGGTACAACAGAAAGACAAGACAACACGACACAGTACCGACAGTTTGGTGGACAACAGAAAGACAAGACAACACGACACAGTACCGACAGTTTGGTGACAACAGAAAGACAAGACAACACGACACAGTACCGACAGTTTGGTGGACAACAGAAAGACAAGACAACACGACACAGTACCGACAGTTTGGTGGACAACAGAAAGACAAGACAACACGACACAGTACTGACAGTTTGGTGGACAACAGAAAGACAAGACAACACGACACAGTACCGACAGTTTGGTGGACAACAGAAAGACAAGGCAACACGACACAGTACCGACAGTTTGGTGGACAACAGAAAGACAAGACAACACGACACAGTACTGACAGTTTGGTACAACAGAAAGACAAGACAACACGACACAGTACCGACAGTTTGGTGGACAACAGAAAGACAAGGCAACACGACACAGTACCGACAGTTTGGTGGACAACAGAAAGACAAGGCAACACGACACAGTACCGACAGTTTGGTGGACAACAGAAAGACAAGGCAATACGATACAGTACTGACAGTTTGGTGGACAACAGAAAGACAAGACAACACGACACAGTACTGACAGTTTGGTGGACAACAGAAAGACAAGACAACACGACACAGTACCGACAGTTTGGTGGACAACAGAAAGACAAGACAACACGACACAGTACCGACAGTTTGGTGGACAACAGAAAGACAAGACAACACGACACAGTACCGACAGTTTGGTGGACAACAGAAAGACAAGACAACACGACACAGTACCGACAGTTTGGTGGACAACAGAAAGACAAGACAACACGACACAGTACCGACAGTTTGGTGGACAACAGAAAGACAAGACAACACGACACAGTACCGACAGTTTGGTGGACAACAGAAAGACAAGACAACACGACACAGTACCGACAGTTTGGTGGACAACAGAAAGACAAGACAACACGACACAGTACCGACAGTTTGGTGGACAACAGAAAGACAAGACAACACGACACAGTACCGACAGTTTGGTGGACAACAGAAAGACAAGACAACACGACACAGTACCGACAGTTTGGTGGACAACAGAAAGACAAGGCAACACGACACAGTACCGACAGTTTGGTGGACAACAGAAAGACAAGACAACACGACACAGTACGACAGTTTGGTGGACAACAGAAAGACAAGGCAACACGACACAGTACTGACAGTTTGGTGGACAACAGAAAGACAAGACAACACGACACAGTACCGACAGTTTGGTGGACAACAGAAAGACAAGACAACACGATACAGTACTGACAGTTTGGTGGACAACAGAAAGACAAGACAACACGACACAGTACCGACAGTTTGGTGGACAACAGAAAGACAAGACAACACGACACAGTACCGACAGTTTGGTGGACAACAGAAAGACAAGACAACACGATACAGTACCGACAGTTTGGTGGACAACAGAAAGACAAGACAACACGACACAGTACCGACAGTTTGGTGGACAACAGAAAGACAAGACAACACGACACAGTACCGACAGTTTGGTGGACAACAGAAGGACAAGACAACACGACACAGTACTGACAGTTTGGTACAACAGAAAGACAAGACAACACGACACAGTACCGACAGTTTGGTGGACAACAGAAAGACAAGACAACACGACACAGTACTGACAGTTTGGTGGACAACAGAAAGACAAGACAACACGACACAGTACCGACAGTTTGGTGGACAACAGAAAGACAAGGCAACACGACACAGTACCGACAGTTTGGTGGACAACAGAAAGACAAGACAACACGACACAGTACCGACAGTTTGGTGGACAACAGAAAGACAAGACAACACGACACAGTACCGACAGTTTGGTGGACAACAGAAAAACAAGACAACACGACACAGTACTGACAGTTTGGTGGACAACAGAAAGACAAGACAACACGACACAGTACTGACAGTTTGGTGGACAACAGAAAGACAAGACAACACGACACAGTACCGACAGTTTGGTGGACAGGGTTTTACCATCCCACCAGGCCGGGGAAGGGAACGGGATGGGGGACATGAAGGGTGGCTAAGAGGAGGAAGGAGGGAATAGGGGTGGGTTCGGGAAAGGGGGGTGGGGTAGGACTGAGAAGGAGGGGAGTTTCATTTACAATGCGATGGCACTACTACCACTACAGCATATTTGTTAAGTAATGAAATATATCTCGAACCAAGAAAAACAACAGCATTCCCACTTACCCGAACACGTGAACGTTGGGACAGTTCTGATTGGCCCTCCATAGACGCCAAGGTTAAAAATAGCCCTCTCGTCATTGCGTCACTTCCTCACCCACAAAGAAAGCAGACATGTAGTGACTGATGGCTTAACACACTGGCCGTTA
>CM065748.1:35165932-35175932 GCA_033310375.1 Conus canariensis | reverse complement strand
CAGAGGAGACACTGCACTGCTGTCGTCGTTTTCAGTGGTGCCTGTTCTGATCCAACAAACGCAAGACACCACCTGCTAAGCCCGCTCCTCCCCCCCCCCCCCCCCTTTGATGGGAGGACAATAATTGCTCATTAGCGGAGTCAGCGTGAGTGAGCTCTCTATCCGGACGGTGCCACCACGTCCGTCCAACGACAGCCCCCATAAATTTGTCGATACCGGTGACCCCGACAGAATCAAGCCAAGGCCATAGACGTGGAGAGGACATCGAAGCTGAGGTCACCACGAGAGCAGGGCATGAAAAGGCCACAGAATCTGAGACATTTATTTCAATGCTGATCAATGAGGATGAGGATGATGAAGATGATGCTACGGATTTCCATTCCGGTCTGAGAGTGCATGGCAGGGCAGTACTGTACACTTACTTTCATAATATATATCGGTGTTAACCAGGCCCGAGAGATACAGACACCTGCAGAAAATTTAAACAACTACGTAAGAGACGTATCCATTATGTGGATGAAACTTGACTGTGTGGTTCCAGTCTTCCCAACTGAGCCTGTAGCAAACTCAGCTCTGGCTAGGAGCCGATCGGGGCAGAAAAAAATCTTACAAACAAACGGCTCTGATGAGAATCGAACCTACTACCTCCCAGCTGGGAGTCTGCGACGCTAACCACTTCACCACGGCGGCTGATGTAACAGGAGACTTGGCGGTGTTGATCTTTACGAAGTCTTTTTTGTTTTATTTATTTATTTATTCATTTTCTTATTCATTTATTTATTTGTTCATTCGTTTATTCATGTATTTATGTTTTTAGTTAGTTAGTTAGCTAGCTAACTAGTTAGTTATTTACTTGTTTAGTTAATTGGTTCCTGTTCTCTGGTCCTGCTGTTATTGTTGCAAGGTTGGTGGTCCTGCTCTGCATCTGCATGCAAGCTGTGCCAGGTCGTCAGCCAACTCGAGGTCTTCAAGCAGAGTCCAGAGTGTCCCCTGTATCTCAACGGTCCTGCCTGTTGTTGTAGTCTTCCTGGACCAATCGATAACCAAGAGGAAGAGGACAGGCAATAGCTAACACCCTTGACGCACTCCGTTTTTGACCTCATAGCTGAGTGATAAGTAGGCCAGCATGAGCAACTCTGAGCGACACGTCATGGAAAATGGCCTGTGTCAGAGAGAAGGCTTAACCTGAGCGACGCGTCTGGAAATGGCCTGTGTCAGAGAGACAGGCTTCAACCTGAGCGACACGTCTTGGAAAGTGGCCTGTGTCAGAGAGACAGCTTCAACCCTGAGCGACACGTCATGGAAAATGGCCTGTGTCAGAGAGACAAGCTTCTCAGATACCCCGGAACACATTAGCACCATCCTGAGCGTCTCTCTGCACCGTAATGATAATAATAATGATAACAACACTAACGATAATGATAATAATAACAATAATAATGATAGATGTAGTAATAATACTAACAATAATGATAATAATGATAATGATACTATCACTACTACTCGTACCGTACTCGTACTATCGTACTCTTACTACTACTACTACTACTACTGTAAACTAATATACTGATGTGATGATGTGATGCATGATGATGATGTTAGAATGATGATAATTAAGATAATGATATAATGATAATGACAACGATATATCTGATAATATGAAGATATAATAATAAGTGGTGATGATAGTATCATGATGATAATAATAATAATGATAACAATATTTTTTTCTTCGTACGCAGCTGAACTCTGCGGACCTTGTAAGATCACAAGGATTAATCCCATCTACCCAACAAAGGGAGTGTGATTTTCGTGTATGACCGTTTTTATCCACACCATTAGGGCAGCATACCATCTTGGGGAAAATAATATAATAATCAATTTGATGATATGATAACAATCACAATAACAACAAGCGTTATAAGCGCCTTGCCTAAGGTTCTAGGCACTGAGATCCTCACTTTCGTGTATGCAACGGGCTGCTACCTGGGAGTGCCGACGAAGAGCGCCTGCCGGCCTTCATTCAGTCACTTTCCGTGTCATCCATCATATGTTCCCCTCAGTGTCCTTTTTTCCTTAATTCTTTCAATTTCTCAGCAGGGTGCATGCTATGTAACGTGTCTCCATCCAATGGCCAAACTGGCCTTCTATCCGAAACTTGGTGATGGATTTATGTGTAGGACAGATGTTATGCGTGCGTTCAACACGAACTCGGCTTATAGTCTCATTGGAGGACTGTTTGAGTCACACAATGCAACTCCGAGAATTGAAACCAACAGAAGAAAAAAAAGCTTCTACGAAACGGCCGGCGGAGTTCGAACGATCCGGACACAAGTTTACGAGTCCGGCGCTCTAGCCCTGAGATTTGGCCCCCTTTCCATGCATCAAACTGTTAGCCTACTGAATGTAGTGGGAGAGTTCCACTTGTGACAGTCCGAATGTGAGCCTGTGGCGACCTGTCTGTACAGGACTGTTCCTGCAGGAACCTGTTGCTGTGCGGAGCTTGAGGACAGTGCCACTGTCGTGTTTTCCATAGACTCTAACCGGATTCTGCGGCACTGACAGGACATGGTCCTGTAGAGTGCGAGTCCACCATCCTTCTTTCACGACAGTTTATTGAAGAGATGATTAGTGTTGCAGCCATGATTGCTTGGGTGGTGTGGACATGACACTTCAGTGGGCCTCTGCCAATCTCTCTGTCCTGTTGTCTGTCTATCTGTCTGTCTCCCTGTCCTGTCTTTGTCTCTCTCTGCTCTCTCTGTCTCTCTGTTTGTCTCTGTCTGTTGTCTGTCTGTCTTCTGTCTTCTCTCTCCTCTCTCATCTCTCTTCTCTCTCTTCTCTGCCTCTCAACCTCAGGCACCCCCACCTTGTCCTCTGTGTGTGTGTGTGTGTGTGTGTTGTGTGTGTTGTGTGTTTCGTTGCGCATGCACGCCGTCTGTGTGTTGTGTATCGTGCGTGCGTGCGCGCGCGCGTCGCGCGCGGCGCGCGTGTGTGTTGTGTGTGTGTGTTGTGCAAGTCTGCGTGCGCGCGTTTGTGTCACACAACAGTCTTGAGAATTTTTTGCTAACCCTCTACAGCTAGGCACATAGACAAGACGCAAAGCAGGCGTGCAACACACACACACACAGCGCATCGACAGCACGACGCAGCGCACAAAGAGTCAAACAAGCACACACACGCCACACAAGAGTCAAACAGACACACTCGCAATACACACACACTACACACACATCACACCACATGGTCAAAAACAACAGTGTACCCCGTCCCCCCCCACAATCACACAGTGACCCTCCCCCACAACACCACACACATAGTCAAAATCACAAAACAGCACAAGCACACACACACACAGAACACACACGACACACACACAACGATCACATCACACCACACAACACACCACACACGAGCAACAAACCAACGACGTTAAAGTAATAGAAATAAACTTTTTCGACGTTTCCTTTCCCAACAACGACACGTACTCCGATTTAATACCACACCAAACTTGCCCCCCCCCCCCCACCTGGCCTCCCTCTGACACAATGATAGGCAAGTGCCTAGGTCAATCACAGGATGCCGAGAGCGCACGGCATTGTACATTTCCGCTTTGTTGGGGGTTGAATATTTGGTGACAGTAATCGGCAAATACTTCTCGCGTGGACACACTAGTAACCATGCGACGACTTTCGGAGGCAGAGAGTGTGGGGGGAAGAGGAGGAGGAGGAGGAGGAGGAAGAGGAAGGGGGGGGGGATGGGAGGGAGGAGGGGTAAAGAAAAGGAAAGGAGATGGACAAGAGAGTTAGAGAAGGAGGGAGAGGAGTAGCGAGAGAGAAAGAGAAGGTGACAGAAGGAAGAGAAAGAGGCACTGGGGAGAAAACAGTGTGGAGAAAGGAAATGGAGGGAACAGCATCTGAATGAACGAGAAAGGACATCGGTGACAGACTGGAATGGATGGAAGAAGAAACTGAGGGAGAGAAGGAAGAAAAGAAGAATAAAGAGAAAAGGGAGGAGGAGGAGAAGAAGAAGAAGGAAAAGGAGGAGGAGGAGGAGGAGAAGAAGAAGAAGAAGAAAGAGTGTGCACATCTGTGTACATTGTGGTGTGTGTGTGTGGTGCTGTGTGTGTGTGTGTGTGTGTGTGTGTGTGTGTGTGTGTGTGTGTGTGTGTGTGCTATGAGTGCTAGCCTACGCAAGTGTGTGTGTGTGTGTGTGTGTGTGTGTGTGTGTGTGTGTGTGTGTGTGTGCGCGCGCGCGCGCGCGCGCGAAAGTGCGTGGATGTTTGGATATGTGTTCGTGAATTCGATTATTCTTGTTGTTATCGCTATTGTTGTCGGAACAAACAATATTGAATTGTAAAATAAGTATCAATAATGGCTTCTGTAAATTTCCTGGTTCTGAAACTATCATCCAAGTAATCTTCTTTGACATGTGAAAAGCTTTTGATAAGGAGTGGCACCTTGGAATTCATGTATTAGGGCATAATTACTTGACTAGTTCAATTATTTTACACGTTCGCATACTGTCCGCTGTCTTAAAAGGACGTGGGTAACCCTCTTTACCTCTGTTATCTGGTGGTCCTCAAGGCTCTGTTCTTGGCCCTCTGTTATTCCTCGTTATATATATATATATATATATATATATATATATATATATATATATATATATATGACACTGTAACCGATATTGAATCTATAATCAAACTGTTGACAGACGACACTGATATGTACTTAGGACTGGAAAATCCTCATATTCGAACAGAAAAACGAAACATGATCCTGAAAACGATAACACATCGGTGACTGAAATGGAAAATCAAATTCAACCGATCAAAACAGAATTCATGTCAATTTCTGAACGCGAAATGCCGCAAACTTTTCCGTTAAAATTTGGAGACGCCAAACTCCGTGAATTAGAACCTCCCAAACACCGTGTGGAGTGATTATTGTAAATAACTGTGAAGGGGATTCCCCTATCCAGTCAACAGCATGAAAGTGCCGTGTAAAATAACTGTGAAGGGGATTCCCCTATCCAGTCAACAGCATGAAAGTGCCGTGTTCTTGTTGCTTGTCTCCACTCTTTTAGACACTGATTCAGTCGAACATCACCTAAGATTATGACAAATGAATTATGCCTTTTTTTTACTCTTCAGATACTGTGTTTGGGACAAGTGTAATGACAAATTGGCAGAAAACCTGAAAAGATATGCTAAGATACCTTAAAAACGACACGTGGCTCAGTAAGAGGTGCAGATCACAGCAAAGTCTACAAGGAATCCGGCTGTGCATCTTTCAAATGAAAGACGTCGTCATCATAACATTATTCTGCATCAGAAAATCATTGACGGAATTGTTCTATTCTAAGCTACACACAAAAAGTTAAGGATCACTTTCACAAACATTCATAACTGTCAAAATAAGAAAGTCAATGCGTTGAAGTTTGGCCAACATTTAATTCCATTCTTTAGTGATAACGATACACAATTGCCTTCAATCTCGAGCAATCGTTTGGTGTGTACATTTGATTAAAGTGGGTACGTATCCAAATTTGATTTCCCAAAGTCATTGAAATCACAAGACAGGGCATACTGATGCTCCCAAAAGCTCAGTAATGCGTGTAACCACCATGGCTGTTCTGGCACTCGACGCAGCGAGTCCTCATCGAGTTGACCAGGTTGGTGAAGATCCTCTGTGGAAGCGCCTGCCACTCAGCCTGCAGCATCTGGTAGAGGTGTTGAGCATCCCTGGGAGGGGGGTGGCTCCTCACTTTGCGATCCAGCTCATCCCAGAGGTTCTCAATCGGGTTGAGATCGGGACTGCATGCTGGCCACTCCATTCTGTTGACTCCAGACTACTGCAGGAAGTCGTTGACCACCCTTGCCCTGTGGGGGCAAGCATTGTCATCCTGGTAGACAGCCCTCGGTCCCATCTGCTGCAGTGTAGGCACAGCCAGCAGTCGAAGGATCTCATTCCGGTATCGGATGCCAGTCAGGTTACCCTGTACATGATACAAGGGTGTTCTGTGGTGAAGGCTGAAGGCCCCCCAGACCATTACAGAACCTCCACCAAAGGCCACCTTTTCTTGGACAGTGGCGTCAGTAAAGCGTTGCCCTGGGCGCCTCCAGACCCTCAGTCGGCCGTCGTTGTGGTGAAGGGTGAAGCGTGATTCATCACTGAACAGGACCTGGGACCATTGCTGACGTGTCCACCTCACGTGACGTGCGCAGAAGGCGCGGCGTGCTGCCCTATGGGCTGGAGTTAAGCGTGGCCGTACTGCTGGGCGACGAGAACGGAGATTAAACCCATGTAGACGGTTCCGTATGGTCTGCTGGCTGATGTTGATGTTAGTAGCCACCCTGAACTGCCTTTGAATTATGCTGGAAGAGGCTGTTCTTGTCTGCAGGGCTTGTCGTTCAATGAGACGATCGTCACGTGGGGTTGTCTTCTTTGGTCGACCAGATCTGCATCTTTCATGGACAATCCCAGTGGCTGTGAAGCGTTGAATCAGTCGGACAATGACCGAGATGGACACATGAAGTCGCCTGGCCACTTCGCGCTTGGGAACACCATCTTGGAACCATGCAACAGCTCGTCCCCTATCCAACTCGCTTAATTTTTGTCGTGGAGGCATTGTCAGATCAGGCCTACTACTGGTGGAATGTCTTCTTATATAGCCAAGTGAGCGACAGCATCTCACACATAAACAGCAGTGCTTGCACGTGCATAATGGTTTTTCCATCTGGCAAGTGCAATGTGTTCAGGCAGAACGGTCCAAAACAAGGTCATTTTTCGCAAGTTTCCGCTTTTCCGTTTGCGGCCCAGCTCAGTAGTAGAGAATCCCGTGCAATTTTCGCACTAACACAACATCGCCCACTTACAGCTGAACAAGAATTCATGACAATTTGGCTGGACTAAGAAATAAATAACAGTAGGGAACCGAGTTTATGACGCACCTGTTTTCACATACCGATCCTTAACTTTTTGTGCGTAGTATATCTTCTTGATCGCCTTTCTCCCCTTGCCCTTCTCTAAGCCCATAGCATCGCAGATATCCGTTAGACTGCAGGACAGAGCTCTGCACATCCTCTTCCTTTCCAACAGTTCTGCAGAGCAGAGGAGAGAGGCACAGTGGGAAGAACAGAGGCGCCACAGACGGAAAAGAATGACGTCAGCACCCACAGACGCTCATGACCGAGACTTCACTAGCAGCAACTGCAACAGAGTCTGCCGCTCGAAGATGGGGCTCTTCAGCCACAGCAGGCGCTGCAACTCCACAACTGACTGATCCATGGCGCAACACCATTGTCTCTTGAAACAAACGGATGCCATCGTCATCGTCGTCGTCGTCGTCGTCGTCAGAGCTCTATAAATCCTCTTTCTTTCCCTCAACAACCGTTCTTCGGAATGTTCTGCCTGATAAGATCAAACAATCCAATTTCTTAGTCTACTCGATCGCTTTCTTACCAGTGTGGACAGCCTTGTTCACAGGCACTGCAACCCACCTGGCAGGACTTCAGAAATCCTTCTATGTAAACTCAGGCTAGAAATGAGGGATTTAACACTGATTTATTTAAGCTACACCTCACAAAAGATCCGACATGTGACTGTGGCTATTCAATGGAAAACGCTTGCTCACTGTCTGTTAGAATGCCCGCTTTATCAAATACTCACGCGTACACAGTAGATAATTGATAAGAATGGTGTGCAAATACTAGTATTTAGTACAGAAGACAAAAATCAGGAAAAAAAAAATAGGGGAACATTTGACGTGGTGGGAAATTGTATTTGTCTCGCACATTATATCTGAATTATTTGAAGACTCCAATATCACCACCAAAAATGTTGCCCCCCCTGATGAAAGTCACGCCTATTCCTCCATGGGAATTAATAAAAGGTAATTGAAAATAAAATGAGGCAGGGAACAGCAAACTTAAAAACAACAAACAAGTTGGGCAACTCTTGCTCCCACAAGGAAACCTAACACAGAGTAACTTTCATTCAAGACTGGCACAGCCTTTAAAACTTGAATAAAGTCAAATACAAAGACGAACAATCTAATAGTGGGGGACAAACAAGCGCAGGCCAACAGCCCCTCCGTCATCACAGTAATGACTTGGCAAAGAATTGAACTTGGGGAGGGGGGGGGGGGGGGGTTGAAAATGAAAAAAATTGGAACATAGAATTATGAAAATATGTTATAAATATAAAGACTCTTCGCTAGCTGCATGAGGGAACCATCGTAATCCCTCTTGAAGGCAGATCTATTTGTATTGCCTGCTCCTAGGCCTTTCGTCCGCTGGATCGGACTCATCAGGGAGACACGACTGATTGTGTCTGTGCTCCTGGTGTCAAATAGAGACACACCACAGTTCATAATACTGTGGTGTTCTCAGCACCAAGGGTTCAAAAAAGAATCCAACAGCACCCCCAAAGCAGCCAGCGAAGGGTAGTAAATGAAACCAAACGAAAGTTACTCTGTGTTAGGTTTCCTTATGGGACCAAGACTTGCCCTACTTGTTTGTTGTGTAATGAAAGATAGTTTTGACTATGATTATACAGATATACGACAAGATGACAATCCAAATATTTTAAGTCCAACAGTTAAAACATTTGCATATGAAACTTATTCTGATCATCTTAAGGTTTTATACTGACGGTTCTGTGCTAGAAGATCATCATGCGGGCTCTGGTTTTGTTCTTCCATCTTTAAAAGTTGAAAAGTCTTATCATCTTGGCACAGACATTTCGATTTTTACAGCAGAACTCACAGCTATTCTTATGGCTCTGTCATATTTGATTAATCTTCCACTAAACATGTTAAATGTTCTTTTTTGTGTAGATTCTAAATCAGTCTTGCAATCTCTTGCTTCATCATTTAATTACAAGAATAATGTCATCTTTGAAATAAAACATTTAATTCATTGCATTCAGTTGAAAGGGTCCGATGTTGACTTTTGTTGGATACTATCCCATTGTGGAATTTATTACAATGAATATGCTGACCATCTTGCAAAAATTGGGACAAGAAACACTCGGAGTGCTATTGGACTGCCTTGCAGTGTATCTTCAGTAGAAATGTGGAACATAACAGAAAATGAAACGATACGTTTTTTCTCTTCTGGGACAAAGTATTTTTCATTACTGAATACTCCATGTGCAAGTAGATCAATTGTTACCTTGTCGTGCAGACTTTTGTTAAATACTCTAACGACAAAGTACTGTAAAGACATTAAGTGTGTCTACTCTGCAGAACTGACAATTGAGCATATACTGGTAAAATCTGCTTCAATGAAAACTTTTCCTACCTCCGGAAGTCGTTGGATGTATTTCGCCTGTTTCTAATGTTAAGTTATTTTGAGATCAGTTTGATCTTTCAACCTTTCAATATTTAGATTAGCTAGTTATTTGTTATGTAGTCCTATTGCACTTTTTTTGTTTTACTCTCTGTCTGTCTGTCTGTCTGTCTGTCTCTCTGTCTCTGTCTCTGTCTCTGTCTCTCCTCTCTCTCTCTCTCTCTCTCTCTCTCTCTCTCTCTCTCTCTCTCTCTCCTTTTCTTTTCTTCTTTCTTTCTTTTTTCTTTCCGGTTTACAAGTTGTTGTTTTTTTGATGATGTTGAAAATTTAACAAAGTTTTGCTGTTTTTGATGATAGAGTCTAAAATCATCGACACGATGAAAAGACTTTAAATGAAATAACTAACTATGTGCTCATCAACACGCACATACACACATACACACAAATGTTCGCGCGCGCGCGCCACACACACACACACACACACACACGCGCGCGCGCGCGCGCGCGAGCGCGCACATGCACACACATACATCACATCACATAAATGCGCGCGCGTACGCGCTCACATGTACACATGCTCACTAATACACATGTTTACAGTAAACAGCAAGGTACATTAAGACATGATTTACACGATTTACTCATAGACTAATGATGCTCCTTACTGGCACTTTACCTATGTTCTCACTTGGCGTGATCTGTAAAAGATGC
>CM065748.1:35148432-35153432 GCA_033310375.1 Conus canariensis | reverse complement strand
AATCCCATCATCTCATAAAGTAGTCTCCCTTGGCTCCCCAGCCGCCACCGCGTGTCAGCAGGGGGCGGGTAAGCGGAGGCGGCGGAGGCTTCTTCTGCGCACGCGCAGTGAAGGACACGCGACGAAAAAGGGCGTGAGGAGCCTCTGGCTCGCTCCTCGTGCTGACCCTGCGCGCGACCTGGGAGGGAGGGGTTACGCAAAGCAAGGACAATACCCACACTTCTGTCCATAATGACCCGACTGCATGGGGGAAGCGGCAGCAACCTTACACCGTGTCGTGTTCGTTTCGTCCCATTTCAGGTTTTCGCGACTTGTAAACTGAATGTGTGTGTGTTGTGTGTGTGTGTGTGTGTGTGTGTGTGTGTGTGTGTGTGTGTGTGTGTGTGTGTGTGTGTGTGTGTGTGTGTTGGTGTGTGTGTGGTGTGTGTGTGTTGTGTGGTGTGTGTTTTGTGTTGTGTGTGTGTTGTGTGTGTGTGTGTGTGTGTGTGTGTGTGTGTGTGTGTGTGTGAGTACATTGTTTTAGGTTCGCTGAGTTCGTTAGGAGTTTGAGCAGTACAACGAATTGTTCTTAGCTTCTTGAGTCTTCTTCGATTGATGCGTTTGTTATTGTTTGTTTGTTTGTTTGTTTGTTTTTCTCGAATTCTCTTTGTCATCATCCCTTCTCTTTATCCTCTTGCTTCCTTCCACTTTCCACCATTTTTTCCTCTCCTTTTTTTTGTGTGCTTCTGCCCCTTTCTTTTTTCTTCCTGAATTCCCCCTCTTCTTTCTCATCCTTTGTAAACCGTTATTCTCCTAGCATTTTCCCTTGCTATCAGATCATTTCTAAAGCGTACTATTTTTTTTTTCTTTCCCTCCTCCTCCTCCTCTTCTCCCCCCTCCCCCCTCACCTCCCCCCCTCATTCTCACCTTCTCCTCCCTGCTTGTCTTCCCCCTCCTTCTCCTATCCCTTTTTTTTTTTTTACCTCCACCTTCTCCTTCCTCTTCTCTCCTCCCCCCCCCCCTCCTTCTCCTCCCCTTCCCTCCTTTTTTTTTTACTTCCTCTTTTCCTCCGTCTTCTCTCTTTCTGGAAATGAACACCTTCCAGAGAAGTATGAAATCTTATCATGTCCACGATGTTTTTGTCATCTTTAATATACAAGCTTCGACTGAATTCGTGGAAAACCAACTTTTCCCAAAATGTAGCCTGCGATTGTTCAAGCCTTCTATCGGTGGACCCATATTCTTTTCCATTGTTCAATAATAACTTTAGGATATAAAGAATCGAACGTGGATGTGACTGAACACGATTCCATCAAAACAATAACCCACAAACCAGAAATTGTGCAAACAGCAAAAGTGATTTGCATGCATCAAATTAATAGATTTATATATATATATATATATATATATATATATATATATATATATATATATATATATATATATATATATATAAAACGCTTCCCTTCCCCTCGCTCCTCTTTTATATTTAAAGTCTAATATCACCAGTGTGAACAGATTCTAAATGAAAGAACTCACTCGCTCGTTCCTTTTCTCATCTTTCTTTTTCTTCGTTTTCTTCTCTCCTCTCATTCTGCTGTCATTCCTCCTCCTCTTCCTCCTCCTCCTCCTCCTCCTCCTCCCTCTTCCTCATTTTCCCCCTGGTTTCTCCTCCCTCCTTTTTACCTCCCTCATCTCCTCCCTCATCTATTTCCCTTCTCCCCCCCTCCCCCCCTCTTCCTCATTCCTCCAGTTCTGCTTTTCTTTTTGGAGGGGTGGGGGGGGGGGGGGAGATGGGAGGGAGTATGTTTTTGCTCTTCATTTCTTCTTGTCTCCTTTCTTCCACCTTCTGTTGTTGTTGTTTTTCTCTCTCTCTCCTTTTTTTTTTCGCCCCCCCCCCCACCCACCCACCACCCCCACTCCGGACCCCGCCTTCTTCTTCCCCTCCTTCTCTTCTCTTCTCCTTTCTTTTTTTTTATTTAATTTTTTTTTTTTTTCTTCCTGTCTTAATGTCCGTCGGTTTTTTTTGTCTTTATTTTTCTGCCCCCCTCCCCCATTCTTCTGTTTCTTTCCTCCCCTTTCTCCATCTTCAACGTCTTCACTGTTGTCTTTAACCTTCCTTGCTCCCTATTATCTTCCCCCCCCTCCTCCCCAGTTCTCTAGCCCCCTCATATTCCCTCCCCCCCCCATCCTCGCCCCTCCTTGCCTCCCTCACATAAGCACTGTCCTAGTCTCCCCCCCCACCCCACCCTCCTCCCCCCCCCCATCCCCCCACCCCCCACTCCCCACCACACCCCCACCTTCCCCTTGTCCCCAAAACCCGGGCTCAGTCCCCTCCCTCCACCCCTTCGAACCTCCACGGTAACCCCCCCTCATGCCCCCACCCACCCACTCACCCACCACCCACCCCCCTCTCCCCCCCGGCCCCCCTCCCCCTCCTTTTCAAGGGTACTCCCGCCGCCACTTCTCCCTTCGTCCACTCACCGCCCCGCTTCTCGCCCTTGGGGATGTTCAAAGAGAGAGAGAAAGGTGACAATCTCGCTTAAGGAGGCAAAATCAGACGTCTTTGGTGTCTGGGCGTTGGGCCGTGTTTTAAGGGGCAGAAGAAGGAGATGTGTGTTTGGGGTGTGGTGTGAGTGGTGGGGGGGGGGGGGGGGAGGGGGAAGGGAATACTGTGTGTTTGGAAGACATAAGGCACTGGGAGAGCTGGGTCTGTGTGGGTCTGTGATTTGGGGAGGGGATGGGCGGGAGGGGAGGAGGGTGGGGTGTGGTGTGTGGGGGGGGGGGGGGTGGGTGGGGGGGGGGTGAAGAGCGCAAAGAGGATTGGTAGTGGTGGTGGTGAAAGTGTGGAAATGCTTCTTCCTCCCTTTTTTTTTATTTTACCTTATTTTAATCTATTTTATTTTATTCTGTCTTATTTTATTTATTTTTTTTTTTTTTAGTTTTATTTTACATCATCGTATTTCATTCTATCTTTGTCTTCCTCCTCTTCTCCTTCTTTCCATTTCTTCTCGTTTCTCCTCCTTCTCTTCTTTTTCCTGCTCCTCCTCCTCCTCCTCCTCTCCTCCTCCTCCTCCTCCTCTCCTCCTCCTCCTCCTCCTCCTCCTCCTCCTCCTCCCCTTTCCAGTTCAGGTGCAATGTGCAGTCCCCTGCAGTGAAGGCGTGGATCAAAACAGCTTTCATGTCCGTTTCCTGCAGTTCCCCAGGTCGGGGACAACGTCAGGCGGTGGCCTCAGGGCATCAAACGACTGGATCAGACGCCGCTCTGATGACTTTGGCCCCGTGGAACAGGACTTTGGCATTGCGTCAGTTCCAAAGAGAAGAAGGGCAAGGTTTTAATGGTGTAACTCTTCCCTCTCTTCAGCCAGACATTAACCTTCAATCACTAAAGAGTGAAGAGTTTTTTTTTGTTGTTTTGCCCCCCCCCCCCACACACACACACTCTCTCTCTCTCTCTCTCTCTCCCTTTTTCTTCACGAGAGTGTTGACGGCGAGTTAATCAGTACGAACCCCAACTTCAATAGTGTTGGTGAAGTTCAAGCACACTGATCTTCTCCCGCCTTTAGCCGTCAATTATAGCAAGGTGTGTGTGTGTGTGTGTGTGTGTGTGTGTGTGTGTGTGTGTGTGTGTGTGTGTGTGTGTGTGTGTGTGTGTGTGTGCGTGTGTGCGCGCGAGTGCGTGCGTGTGTGTGCGCGCGCGGGGGCAAGTGCGTGTGTTTGTGTGTGTGTGTGTGTGTGTGTGTGTGTGTGTGTGTGTGCGTGCGTGTGTGCGCGCGCGCGGGGGCAAGTGCGTGTGTGTGTGTGTGTGTGTGTGTGTGTGTGTGTGTGCGTTCGTGCGCGCGCGCGCGCGTGTGTGTGTGTGTCTGTGCGCGCGCGCGCGCGCGCGCGCGGGTGTGTGTGTTTGCAGTGCATGCGTACGTGTGCGTGTGCGTGTGTGTGTGTGCGTGCGTGTGTTCTTCTTCTTCAGTTTAACGTCCTTCCACTAAAAGTGATATCAGACGATGTGTTGAAGTAAATGGAATGTGCGTATTGACTGTGTGGTTGTTTCTTGAAAATGTGTTGTATGAATAAACATTTTTTATGATATGAGTTGAGATTGGAGATGGCCAGATAGAGGGACAAAGTGTGGATGTGAGTTTGTGTGTGTGTGTGTGTGTGTGTGTGTGTGTGTGTGTGTGTGTGTGTGTGTGTGTGTGTGTGTGTGTGTGTGTGTGTGTTCTTCTTCTTCTTCTTCTTCAGTTTAACGTCCTTCCACTAAAAGTGATATCAGACGATGTGTTGAAGTATATGAAATGTGCGTATTAACTGTGTGGTTGTTTCTTGAAAATGTGTTGTATGAATAAACATTTCTTATGATATGAGTTGAGATTGGAGATGGCCAGATAGAGGGACAAAGTGTGGATGTGAGTTTGTGTGTGTGTGTGTGTGTGTGTGTGTGTGTGTGTGTGTGTGTGTGTGTGTGTGTGTGTGTGTGTGTGTGTCTGTGTGTCTGTGCGCGCGCGCGCGCTTGTATGTAAATGTGTCAATTTATCCGGAATTAGGCAAGTACGCTTCAAACTGAGTGTAGCATAGGAGCAAGAGTACTGTAAGTAATGCTAAGTAATTAACAATCTAATATTAAAGGATAGAACATCAAAGGTAAATGCCCACTGGGCTGTGTAACAAACATTTACAAACTGAGAAAAGAAAAGAGTAGTCATTCAAAATCTTGGACACAGATGACGGACTGGATCCGTCAGATAAACTACAAACGCCCGACTTCCGATATAATTCCCTGGCTCTTGGACAATTGATTAATAGATGTCCTACTCCGAGTGTTTCTCCACACATACGTCTAATGTTTTTACAGAACTTCGTACGAAGGGAATTTAACCGCATTCTGTGCAGTAAACTTCTAATCTCTCTAGACAGAGAAGCAAGGTGATTGTTTGACGAGGCTTTCGAGTTGATTTTGCCACCAAATTTAACACAACTCTGATAATACTGAGTATCCGAGTTCATGATCACGTTTCTGAAGCTTT
>CM065748.1:35143432-35145932 GCA_033310375.1 Conus canariensis | reverse complement strand
AGCAGATCTAGAATCAGCACATGCTAGTACGTGACTGACATTCAGATGGAATAAAGAATAGAATTTAAAGACATTAAGATGGCGGCTAGCTGGGCTTTGAAAATCGAAAAATTTCTGCCAAGGTGGTACATTTTCTCCACGTTTAAGTCAGGTATTACAAAAGCTGCCCCTGTCCTACTGTCTTCTAGCACTGAGCCGTCTGTGAAAATTTTTAGGTGGTTCTTGTACTGATTTTCCAGGTGTAAGCATACGGAAATTTTTAGTATGTTGGGTGAATCTTTTTTTGATAAATCTGAATGAATCGTATCAAAGGAGGCTTTCGTTTGTTCCCATCTTGGCACTGGTGAAAAGGATGGTTTAACAGCGATTTCATTTCTATTTATGTTGGAATCTCTGATAAGGTTAGAAATATACGAGTAGATTGATTTTGTAGATTGTATTCCTCTAGCTCGTTTTCCAAAATCTTTTTCAGAATTTAAACAAACTTCTTTTGAACAGAAATTTTTCTGTGTAAAACTCTTCAGAACGAACTTCGACGCAGCTACTTTTCGAACCTCGCTGAGAGGTAGCACTCCAATCTCATTGTATGTTCCTAAGTTGGATGTATGTATGGGAACACCAAGAGCGAGTTTGTAAGCCTTGCAATCAATGCTCTGCAATTTATTTAACAGATGTTGTGGTGCGCTGAAAAATACTTCCTGAGCATAGGTTAACCTAGATCGAAAAGAGCGGTTGATAGAGGTATTAAAGTCGAAGCATCTTGGCCCCATGGTTGCTTGTTTATAATCTTAAGAAAGTTTAAACTTTTCCGTGCTTTATTTAATATGTGGTCAATATGCTGGTTCCATGACAGTTTAGAAGTTAAGATTATACCTAGGAATTTTACTGATTTAACATATTTTATTTCGATGCCATCTAAAGTAAAAACTGGGAGCTTTTCTGGGTCATACCCAGAATTGAAAAGCATTATATGTGTTTTTTCTAAAGAAAGTGCGAGCCCGTTTTCTTGTAAAAAATACATTTATTTTATTGAGTTCTCGCTGGTATAAAGCTTTTATGTAGTTCAGCGACCTCGAAGGGGTTATTCGTTTCATAGTTACTCTCATCCAAAGGCATATATCATCAGCAAATTGAGCTAACTCTGTGCCTTTCGATAAGCCTTTCGGTAAATCTGCCATTAAAATATTGAATAAGATAGGAGATATTACTGAACCTTGTGGCAGTCCCATTTGCAATGTTCTCGGATTTGAATAAGTATGTTCTATTTTTGTTTGAATTGATCTATTTTCTAAGAATTCTTGAACATAATTATACATGTTACCGTTAATTCCAACAGTTTTTAATTTGTATAATAGTCTACTATGCCATACTTGATCATAAGCTTTTTTTACGTCAAAGAATGTAGCTAGTATGTTCTTTCGTCTTGCAAATTGTTGTTTCACTTGAGTTGTAAGTTTGACTAGTGTGTTCTACTGTGGATCTGCCAGTTTGAAATCCAGCTTGGTTAATCGGTATGACATCATGCTTTTTACAGTAATAAGATAATCTATTTAGTACGATTCGTTCCATTAATTTACAGGTATGGGATGTTAAGGCGATTGGACGGTAACTGTTTATGTCAGTGCGAGGTTTTCCATGTTTATATATAGGAACGATAATGGAATGTTTCCATAACTGAGGTATTTGACCATCATTCCAACATTTTTGAAAAAATAAATGGAGGAACTGCACAGCGTTTGCTGGTAGGTGGCGTAGCATTTCATTCGAAATACCATCAAGACCGACCGAAGTTTTCTTGCTGCCTAATTTACTAAGACATTCTTGAACTTCTTGTAGTGTTATAGGAGTGTTTAGGTAGTGGTTATTCCCAGGGTCATTACTACTACTTATATAATGCTTACCCTCTTGTTCCCGATATGATCTATTTTTTTGCTGACAAACTATCCATGCTGCTGTTTTTGGCAAACATGTCAACAAAAGCTTCAGCTTTATCAGAATTTGAAGGGAAATTAGATTTACCGAGTTTGATAGAGTATTGTGGAAGTTTAATTCCATTTTTCATTGTTTTTAATTTTGTCCATACTTTTTGCAAGTCTTTGAAATTAGATACTTCATGTTTGCAAAAAGATGACCAGTATTGTCGCTTTGCCTGTGCTATAATTCTATTCAATTTATTTTTTGCTTTCTTTTTCTCAAGAAGATTTTCAGCGCATTTATTTCGTTTGTATGCTTTTAACTTTAACTTTTTCTCCTTTTTTGCCTCCTCACAAGCTTCATTCCACCAGACATTGCCCAAATGCTTTTTAGAAACCATAGATTTTATCCTTGGAACTGATTGATTTGCGGCAGACAGCAAAGCGTCTTGAAAGAGATAATATGGCTTGTCAGTATCTTGGGTGGTAACGTCATCACAGTTTATTTGAAACGTTCTTAATAATTCTGAAAACGTATTCCAGTTGGCGAGCTTATAGTTAAATTTTGGAACTTTTTCTCGAGTCTG
>CM065748.1:35130932-35135932 GCA_033310375.1 Conus canariensis | reverse complement strand
TTGTTGTGTTGTTGTTGTTAATGTCTTAGGTCTTCCTAAGCACGAATAGGAGCCTACCAATCAGCCACCCAGCCACTCAAGCAGTCAATATGTCAACCCATCCCACCAGCCAAATCCATCACTTACCTATGACGATCGTCTCCACAAAGTAGGTTCTGGGGTCAGGCAGCAAGGTCACAGAGAAATTGGTTGATGACGTAATGCGGACACTGAGGTCACACGTGACGTTGTATGACGTAGATTTGTCATCGTTGTCCAGCCAAGGAACTTTTGACGGTGCCAGCGAAATTATTTCTGTCTGAAGCATATGAAACAATGGATGACATGATGCGAGAGAGAGAGAGAGAGAGAGAGAGAGAGAGAGAGAGAGGGAGAGAGGGGAGAGGAGAGAGAAAGAGAGAGAGAGAGAGGGAGGGTGTGAGAGAGAGACAGAGAGAGGGAGAGACGGAGGGAGGGAGAGAAAGAGAGAATGAGAGAGAGAGGGCGGGAGAGAGAGAAAGGGAGAGAGGGGAGAGAGAGGGGGGGAGAGGGTGAGAAAGAGAGAGAGGGAGAGAGGGAGAGAGAGAGAGAAAGAGAGAGACGGTGAGAGAGAGAGGGAGAGAGGATAGGAAAGAGAGAGGGGGGGGGAGAAAGAGAAAGAGAGAGGGATGGAGAGCGAGAGAGAGGGAGAGACAGAGAGAGAGGGAGGGGGAGAGAGAGGAGAGAGAGAGAAAGGGAGGAGAGAGAGAGAGAGACAAGAGAGAGAGAGAGAAAGAGAGAGCTAGGGCTCGGTGGGGGTAGGGGTGGTGGTGATGAGTTGTGGGCGGGAGGGAGAGAGGGAGGGTGGGGGAAGGAACGTATGAACAGAGAGGTCAATTGAGGAACTGAAAACACCGCGGAATTCAGTCCAAGTAGCTGTGTGTGTGTGTGTGTGTGTGTGTGTGTGTGTGTGTGTGTGTGTGTGTGTGTGTGTGTGTGTGTGTGTGTGTGTGAGAGAGAGAGAGAGAGAGACAGAGAGAGAGAGAGAGAGAGAGAGACAGACAGACAGACAGACAGAGACACAGACAGAGACAGACAGAGACACCGACAGAGAGAGACACAGAGTGAGTGTGTGTGTAGTTGGGTGTGGTTGAGGGTTGCCGTGACGGTTGTGTAAGAATGAGACGAAGAGGGTGTGGGGGAGGGGGGGGGGGGAGGGTGGAGGTAGGAGAGTTGGACGGTAGGGGATGCGGCAGAGGGTGTCGTTTGTTCTTAGTCTGTGTGTCCAGTCATTGTTTCCCAGTGAAGCACTGACCCGTCCGGCACTGGTCAGATGCCAGACACACATCATGTGGTCGTCAGAGTCGTACACCCCGTCCACCAGGACTCTTCCAGACACGGTGAAATTGCGGAGGAGTTCCAGCCTCCCTCTCGCCACGATCCTCCGTCTGTGAACAGCCAACACGGAGATGACTGACTGTCTGTCTGTCTGTCTGTTTGTCTGTCTACACATCTGTCTGTCTGTCTGTCTGTCTGTCTACCCATCTATCTATCTATCTATCTATCTATCTATCTATCTATCTATCTATCTATCTAATCAGAGGGAGAGGTATAAATATTAAGATACACATATCTGTCTATCTATCTATCTATATAACTATCTATCTAACTGTCTATCTATCTATCTAACTATCTATCTATCTATCAAACTATCTATCTATTCAGAGAGAGAGAGAGAGAGAGAGAGGTATAAATATTAAGATACGCACATATTTATCTATCTATGTATCTATCTATCTATCTACACGGAGAGAGGGGAATGATGTATGTATGTATATATGTATGTATCTATCTGTCTGTCTGTCTAGAATTGGAAAGGCGTGGTATTCCAGTTAAATCAGCTGAAAGCTAACATAGTAAATCTTCTGACGATACCCTCAAGATAAAAATGTTTTCATCTGTTATCAGTATTGTGATATATCTGTAATCATCTTCGTTATTCATTGGCATTGTACACGGGTTTATTCAGGATAAGCAACAGTACGTTACCTTACCTTACCCGCTGTGGCTTATACTGAACAGATTATTTACTTTCTCTCTCTCTCTCTCTCTCTCTCTCTCCTCTCTCTCTCTCTCTCTCTCTCTCTCTCTCTGTATAAGTCACTGTGTGTGTATGTGTGTGTGTGTGTGTGTGTGTGTGTGTGTGTGTGCGCGCGCGCCGCGCGCGCGCACGCGCGCGCGTATATGTGTGTGTGCATTGTGTGTGTGTGTGTGTGTGTGTGTATGTGTGTGAGCGAGCGAGCGAGCGAGCGAGCGAGAGAGAGAGAGAGAGAGAGAGAGGAGAGAGAGAGATGATGATGATGATGATAATCTTTATTTCCAAGGGTAACAGATAAGCAAACACATGCTTTTTTTCATCCGGCCCTTGCCCCGTTAAGGGACTAAGTATGACTAGCGACTAAGACTTACAAAACTTTTAGCAAACACACATATCTTCACAACATTAAAAAGTTCATCCATTAAGGCGTAGATGACTTTAAAAGGAAAAAAGAAACTATTTAAACAACAAACAAGAATAAAGAAATGTATTACAAAGAAGAAAAGATTCGGCACACACAGATATGGAATAAGCGATCCTCCTATCGAAGAGGGGAGAGAGAGAGAGAGAGAGAGAGAGAGAGAGAGAGAGAGAGAGAGAGAGAGAGAGAGAGAGAGAGAGAGAGAGAGAGAGAGTTACATTCCTTTTGTAAAAAATTAACATACAACAAACTGCTAAGGATGATAATTAGACAATTACAATGCATCAATAATATCAACATTTGTACTTTCTTTTACATTTACATGATGTGGTTATAAGGCAAAACGAGAACGAACAATCAGTTATCAGTAAGCAGCAATATTCCTAGCATCAATAATCATAACACTTATTTTTCATGATGTGTGCGTGTGCGTGTGCATGTGTGTGTGTGTGTGTGTGTGTGTGTGTGTGTGTGTGTGTGTGTGTGTGTGTGTGTGTGTGTGTGTGTGTGTGTGTGTGTGTGTGTGTGTGTGTGTGTGTGGAGTGTGTGTGTAGTGAGAGAGAGAGAGAGAGAGAGAGATGCCATTATCATTTACCTTCCCCTTCCATCTTTTTTTTTTCTTTTCGACCATTCATACACTACCCAAAACTATAATTATTAGTTAAGCGACAATCCATCGAAACGCAGCCGTAATTAACGGGGAGAGGAGAGAGAGAGAGAGAGAGAGAGAGAGAGAGAGAGAGAGAGAGAGAGAGAGAGAGAGAGAGAGAGAGAGAGAGAGAGAGAGAGAGAGAGAGAGAATAATTCCATTTTTCTATCCAAAATATCACATGCTAAACATTGCTATAAATTTGAATAAAGAGCAATACATCAATATGATCAACAGTAATCCGGACACACATTTATCACCTTGCAGTTACAGTGCTCGAAGAAATCAAAGTATTAAGACATCAATCAATTAGTGACAATGCACCAATAAAACCAGCGACCACAACAGTCATTCATCATACTATAATTTCAATCATTAATAAAACCGATAGTAACCACATCTCTCATTTATCATTATCTAGTTTTGAAAACATCAGTGGAAAGGAAACGGCGTATCAGTTTAATATGCAGCAAAACAGAGGGTGTGCCCTGGTATATGTATTTTGTCCCTAATAGCAATGGTCTGCTGTGAAATGTGTAATTAGTTTTTCTCTGAAGGATTCTGTAATTTGAGTACATGGAAATGTAGTGGAAGTGAATTCCAAACCACGCTACCTGAGTAAGATAAGCTTGATTTAAATAGATCTATTCTAGGTGTGGGAACCTGGAATTTGGTAGAATCCCTAGGGTTTATGCTAAATTTGGACTGAAGAGTTTGTGGTGCTAAACCCGATGCAATTTTTTGCATTAGCAGACATTTGTTGACAGCAAACATTTCTTGTAACGGAAGAGCCCCCGCTTTAGTATAATCCCCTTCACTAAGACTAGATGATTTTAATAGGACTGCTTTAAGTGCTCTTTTGTAGACACTCTTAAGAGGTTTCATGGCATTAGCACTAGCAGAATCAAATAGTGTTGAACAATAATTGATTGAAGAGAGAACATGTGCGTGTAGGAACAATTTCCTGGCATGAAGGTTTAAGAAATGCTTAATCTTGCACAGCTGATATGTTTGTCTGGATATTGATTTACATAAACTGCGAAGGTGATAAGACCAAGAAAGATTATTATCAACATATACGCCTAGAACTCGATGGCTATCCACCACTTCAATTTCCTGATTATTGATAAAAACAGATGGGGGCTGTGTGGTTATGTTTTGTCTTCTCTGCCTTGTTGTTATCAGCATTAGTTTTGTTTTGTTAGGATTCAGTGACATGTGATTTACATTGCACCAATTACTTAAGATGTCAGCATTCTTCTGTAATGAAGTGAAAACAGCTTCCAAGCTGGAGCTACTTGTATGGACAGTGGTATCATCACAAAAGAGTTCACATGAATCCTCAATATAAAGAGGGAGATCATTTATATAAACTGAGAACAGCAACGGACCTAACACAGAACCCTGGGGTACGCCATGTTGGATAGGTAGTTTCTCTGATAAATTGTTGTTGACACAAACGATTTGTTGACGATCTTCTAGGAATGATGTTATCAGTTGGAAGGTATTTCCTTTTATACCATATAATAAAAGCTTCCTGCATAACAGTTTGTGGTCAATTACATCAAAAGCCTTTGCAAAATCAACAAACAGTGCGCCACAATATTTATTCTCATTAACACTGGCTAGCCATTGATCTACTAGGTTTGTAAGCGCTGTATGACAAGAATGATTTTTCCTGAATCCTGATTGATTTTTATTTAGTAGGTTGGAGGAGTCAAAATGGTGGCAAAGATGTTTATTTATGTGTTTTTCCAAGGGCTTGGACAGAACTGGCAAAATGGATATAGGTCTGTAGTTGGATGGTTCAGATTTGTCTCCAGATTTGAAAATGGGTATTACTTTTGCAACTTTGAACTGAGCGGGAAAGTGAC
>CM065748.1:35118432-35120932 GCA_033310375.1 Conus canariensis | reverse complement strand
TTTTGAAACCTAACCTGCTTTCACATCACTTTTCCAACCAGAACCATACCTGACGCATTTCACAATAAACATCCAGAACCAGAACCATACCTGACGTATTTCACAATAAACATCCGAACCATACCGAGAATTCCATACCCTGAACGCACTATATTTCACAATAAACATCCAGAACCATACTGACGCATTTCACAATAAACATCCAGAACATACTGACGCATTTCACAATAAACATCCAGAACCATACCTGACGCATTTCACAATAAACATCCAGAACCAGAACCATACCTGACGTATTTCACAATAAACATCCAGAACCATACCTGACGCATTTCACAATAAACATCCAGAACCATACCCGACGCATTTCACAATAAACATCCAGAACCAGAACCATACCTGACGCGTTTCACAATGAACAAATTCAGGATAAACTTGGCAAAATTCTAACCCGGATGAAAGGATTTGAAAATAAAAGACGGAAGAAAACAAAACAACTGTGTGCCATCAAGTGGAGGATGAATTGCATTCTTGCCTTTCAAACAAAAAAGGTAAAGTGTACATTCCATGAACATAAAAGTAGATCTGAAACACAGACTATGCGGTAATGATGAGTCTGCTGAGCTTAAGCTTCTGCAAAAGGATGAAGCTATGGACGTTTACTAATGTCTTAAAAGAAGGCTGCCAAGGGAGGGAACTACAGGTGGAAATCTAAACTAATCTTTAAAAGTGTTTGAAATAACTCCGCCAAACAACATAGACAAACGAATCACAAGACAAAACACGACGCGTTTCGACCTACTAGGTCTTCTTCAGGCAAGATAAACAACACTCGGGACAAACGAAAATGAAGAAAACTTTTATTCAACGCCCATCTTGCGCCGAATTCGACAAGTAAGTCACTGGGGGGCCGGAATAGCTCAATTGGTAGAGCGCCGGACTCGTGATCCGGGGTCGCGGTTCGAATCTCCGCCGGGCCGTTTCGGTTCAGGGTTTTTTTTTTACCCTCGGAGTTCTGACTCCATTTCCACACAGTCCTTCGAATGAGACTATAAGCCGAGGTTCCGTGTGTGAACGCACGCATAACATATTGCACACACGTCAAATCCCATCACCAACTTTCGGAAGAGAAGGCCAGTTTGGCCGTTGGTATGGATGACACGTTACACATAGCATGCACCCTGCGTGAGAAATGGAAAAAAAATGAAGGAAGTAAGAATACTGAGTGAACGATATTGGACGACATTGACTGGATGACACGGGAAACGACTGAATGAAGCGCCAGCTGGCAGCTCTTTAGTCGGCACTACCCAGGTAGGTAGCCCTTTGTGTAAACGAGTGTGGATTGTAAAGCGCTTAGAGTTTGGTCTACCCGAGAATAGGCGCTATACAAGTATTCATTATTATTATTATTATCATTAATTGCTCGTTTTTCATTTTCATTGTCCTGGGGGTGGTTTATCTTCCTGAAAAAGTCCTGAGAGATCGGAACGCCTCGTGTTTTGTCTTGTGATTCGTTTGTCCATGTTGTTTGACGGAATCATTTCAAACACGTTTTAAGATTTGTTTTGAAAATTTTTTTTTTGGAATTTCCTTAAACGCTCCAAATGCTCGTACACTCATGAATGCATACTTTTCTTCAAAAAGAGAAAACAATAGATTGCTCTATCCCTCGCATTTCTTATGTTCACATTTATAATCAGATCTGCAAAATAGCGAAACTGGCTGTCTCCTAATACATTTTTAAACTTACCTTTTGCTTTGCTCGAGGAATATCCGTAGTCTTCCGTTTTCTTCTAGTCTCAAAGTTTTCGACAACGCGTGGATTTCTTCCTCAGCTCTTGCAGACTGAAGGCCCTGTTTGAAGACCGTTCAGTCCTCTTATATACAGAGAGAAATAGTGTGTGTGTGTGTGTGTGTGTGTGTGTGGTGTGTGTGTGTGTGTGTGTGTGTGTGTGTGTGTGGTGTGTGGTCTGTGTCTGTGTGTCTGTGTCTGTGTGTAACACCTTTATCTTGCGGTCACTATAATTATGCCAGAGCCGCTGTTTCAACTTCCTGCTTGGTCAGAGAAGGGACCACCAGAGCGGTCAAGCTGGCAAAGTCCAAGACAGTCTAGTTACAGAGCGGTCAGTTCTACGGATTTCCCTATGGGTTTCCCCATCGCGCATGCGCGCGCGTGTGTGTGTGTATGTGTGTGTGTGTGTGTGTGTGTGTGTGTGTGTGTGGTGTGTGGTGTGTGCGCTCGCGCGCGCTCGCGCATGCACCAGTGCGTGTGTTAACGGTTGCGCGCGCAGTGATGAAGAAAAATAAAAGAGAGAGAGAGACGGACAGACAGACAGACAGAAAGAGAGACAGAGAGACAGAGACAGACAGACAGACAGACAGAGACAGAGAGGCCACAGTCGAATTTGAAGGGCTCAGAAACACACACACACACACACAACAACACACACACACACACACCACACACACACACACACACACACACACACAAAATAAA
>CM065748.1:35093432-35105932 GCA_033310375.1 Conus canariensis | reverse complement strand
ACATAGATTATTCAAGCACTTTTTTAAAGCCCTTTGCTTTTCGCAAGGAAAAAAAATACTCAGGGGACATTATTCCTAAATTATAATTCCAGCATGCAAATGTTGGGTCAGTTAACGGCCTTTCTGCTCCCTATCACGGTTTTCTGTGACAGAGTTTTCAGCGTGAATGGATAGTATTTGTAGCTCGCGGTGAAATATAGAGTAGGATATACAGAGAGAGAGAGAGAGAGAGAGAGAGAGAGAGAGAGAGAGAGAGTTTATCTATCTATCTACCTGTTTATCTAACTATACATAGTTTTATATATATATATATATATATATATAGAATATATATATATATAGACAGAGAGAGAGTTAGTTTATATGTGTGCACACACACACGCGCGCGCGCGCGCGCACACACACACACACACACACACACACACACACACACACACACACACACACACACACACACACACAACACACACACACAAGTGTGTGTATAGATAGATAGATAGATAGACTCGCACATGCATGTACATATACATATCTGTAAAAGAGTTTTTAGCGTGAATGGACAGGATTTGCTGCTCGTGGTGGGATATAGACTAGAATACAGAGAGAGAGAGAGAGAGAGAGAGAGAGAGAGAGAGAGAGAGAGAGAGAGAGAGAGAGAGAGAGTTTATATACATATATATGTATATATATATATATATATATATATTATATTTATTAAAAAATATTTTTAAAATGAAGTGGTAAAATCTACAAGCTTGTTTCTAGCGTTGCTATCTTCAGGATGTCTTTTGGGGCACGCCAACGGTCTTTTATGGCGTGCGGGGCTTGATTTCAACTCTGTGTGTGCTGGCGGATCTCATTTGCTGCACGTGCGGCCTGTGGTTCTTATTGGGGCCTGTTCAGGTGGAATGTGCTAGCAAAGATTTCCACTTGTGCCTGCAATTGTTTACAATTTCTACTTTCGTGTTCAGAGTTGCTAAGTGTGGCTTGCATAATATTAACCATTTTTCTGTGGAGCATAGATTGCATCTTTTTGAAATATTGTTGTATGGTGTTGCTCTTTTTATGATTTTCCATGATATGTTGTAGTCTATTTTTTTTATCTTTGAGTCTCCAGATGTATTTGCTCAGCTCTGATTTTTGTATTTTTCATTTTTGAATGACTGTTTGTGGTTTGCGTATCTGGTTTTGAAAGTGTTTTCAGTAATCCCTACATATGTTTCTTCTTCATTTTCTGATGTTACCGTAGCTTGGTATACAATGTTGCTGTGAAGACATTTATTGCTCAGGGGGCACTGTTCTTTTTTAGTGCAGTTGCAAGATGTCCTTTCGGCACCCTTCTCTTTTATGTTGCTTTTCATTTTGTTAGATGAATCAATCATGTTTTTGAGGTTGGGCATACATGAGTATGACAGTTTAATGGTGTTTTTGTTGAATATTTTGGACAGTTTGTGTTCTTTTGGGAATGATGTTGCCAAGATTTTAAAGAATTCTTTTCCTACATTTGTTTTTACTTGTCCATCGTATGGTGGGTTGTACCATATGATCTTTCTTTTCCTATTTTTCTTAATTCTGTTCGTGTTGTTGTCTGGACTGTATTGTAGTTTGTAATTGTAACCACTTTTTTGTAATGCTTCTTGGTATTCTGTTGCTGCATCATTGAATGCGTTTTCATTGCATGACAGGTTGGATAGTCTCTTGTTTATACCATTGGGTATTGTTTTTAGTATAGATGGTGGGTGGTTGCTTTTGATGTTTACGTAGACTGGTATGTCATTGGGTTTTTTGTATGGTTTGTACACATGGTCATTGAGGTCTAATGTTATGTCTAGGTAATTCACTACTTTTTTGTTTGCTTCTATTGTGATTTTAAGTTGTGGTTTTTAAAGATTTTACATAATTCTTTTTTCTTGTTTTCAATGGTTCTTGGATTATTGTTTAATGCAGCGAGGCCGTCATCTCTGTATAAACCGGCCTGTTTTCCAAGTTGTTTTTGGATGTTGGATAGCATGAATAGTCCGACTAGTTCACATGTTTCGGCACCATCATACGATCCCATGGTTACATCAAATGTGGAGTTTTTGCTCGTTTTTTTAATCCAAGTTTCATTTCTGCTATGGAGTAAGGTTTTTTTGGTGTGGAAAATAATCTCCATTTCTGACTCTGTTATATTTGTGTATTTGTTGGCAAATTTCAAAG
Organism: Conus canariensis; assembly: GCA_033310375.1. Taxonomy (NCBI): domain Eukaryota; kingdom Metazoa; phylum Mollusca; class Gastropoda; order Neogastropoda; family Conidae; genus Conus; species Conus canariensis. The sequence continues at coordinate 35,103,733 of CM065748.1, read as the reverse complement.
CTTTGTTGAGTAGTTCTTCATCTATGGATGGATAGAAGTCTACTATGTCAAATGTAATGAACATTGTATTTCTCTGTTTGTTGAGTTTCTTAAACCATTGTATGACTTCATAGCTGTTTTTCCAAAGGTTGTATTCGGTGTTTGATTTTATATCTTCTATAGCCTTTTCCAAAATTCTCTTGCTTATTTTGCCCAGTTCGGATTTAGATGGGTTTATTAGTCTACATGTTGGGTTGTTTTGGAAGTTAGGCTTGTGGTCTTTAAGTGTTATGAAGGCTTCTTTTGTTGCTGTTGCCTCTACCCTATCACTTAACTCCATGCGATGTGCAAGCTCTTTTTCTTTTTTGCGGATGTTGCTATGTGTAGTTTTATCAGCTTTCTTGTAGTTTTTCTGGATGTTTTTGTTTAAGAGTTGAGAGTATTCGTTTGGTTCCATTTTGTAAAAATTGCTCGTTTTGTCAGCCTTTACGAATATCTTTTTATCATTTTGGATTTGTTTTATATCATTTGCTAGTGATGTTTGAAAGTTGTTATTTGATTTTTTGAATTTAATATTGGTTATCAGTCCCTTCATTTTGTCTTCAAAAGGTTTCATTTCATCTATTGTCGGAGGTGATCGCCATGATTTGAATCCATATGTATTTTTGTCTTCATTCTTTGCATTTGGGTTTAGGAAGAAGAACGCCTTCCATCTCATGTTGCGCACAAATTTCTCGGTTTGTTCTATCAGTTTTTTAGTGTACGTTTGTGGGTTTGAAAATGGTATGTTTTTAGTAGATTGCCTAAAGTTGATTTTCTCCATTTCAGATTTTTTCAGACCACAGTGCTCAACGTGAGGAGCGATTATTATGAACAATATAAAAAAGTCCTTAAAAAATCTGAAGGTGCTCAACCCCTTGGGGAGCAACATCTGTTAAAAAATATTTTTAAAATGAAGTGGTAAAATCTACAAGCTTGTTTCTAGCGTTGCTATCTTCAGGATGTCTTTTGGGGCACGCCAACGGTCTTTTATGGCGTGCGGGGCTTGATTTCAACTCTGTGTGTGCTGGCGGATCTCATTTGCTGCACGTGCGGCCTGTGGTTCTTATTGGGGCCTGTTCAGGTGGAATGTGCTAGCAAAGATTTCCACTTGTGCCTGCAATTGTTTACAATTTCTACTTTCGTGTTCAGAGTTGCTAAGTGTGGCTTGCATAATATTAACCACTTTTCTGTGGAGCATAGATTGCATCTTTTTGAAATATTGTTGTATGGTGTTGCTCTTTTTATGATTTTCCATGATATGTTGTAGTCTATTTTTTTTATCTTTGAGTCTCCAGATGTATTTGCTCAGCTCTGTTTGATTTTTGTATTTTTCATTTTTGAATGACTGTTTGTGGTTTGCGTATCTGGTTTTGAAAGTGTTTTCAGTAATCCCTACATATGTTTCTTCTTCATTTTCTGATGTTACCGTAGCTTGGTATACAATGTTGCTGTGAAGACATTTATTGCTCAGGGGGCACTGTTCTTTTTTAGTGCAGTTGCAAGATGTCCTTTCGGCACCCTTCTCTTTTATGTTGCTTTTCATTTTGTTAGATGAATCAATCATGTTTTTGAGGTTGGGCATACATGAGTATGACAGTTTAATGGTGTTTTTGTTGAATATTTTGGACAGTTTGTGTTCTTTTGGGAATGATGTTGCCAAGATTTTAAAGAATTCTTTTCCTACATTTGTTTTTACTTGTCCGTCGTATGGTGGGTTGTACTATATGATCATTCCCAAAAGAACACAAACTGTCCAAAATATTCAACAAAAACACCATTAAACTGTCATACTCATGTATGCCCAACCTCAAAAACATGATTGATTCATCTAACAAAATGAAAAGCAACATAAAAGAGAAGGGTGCCGAAAGGACATCTTGCAACTGCACTAAAAAAGAACAGTGCCCCCTGAGCAATAAATGTCTTCACAGCAACATTGTATACCAAGCTACGGTAACATCAGAAAATGAAGAAGAAACATATGTAGGGATTACTGAAAACACTTTCAAAACCAGATACGCAAACCAAACAGTCATTCAAAAATGAAAAATACAAAAATCAAACAGAGCTGAGCAAATACATCTGGAGACTCAAAGATAAAAAAATAGACTACAACATATCATGGAAAATCATAAAAAGAGCAACACCATACAACAATATTTCAAAAAGATGCAATCTGTGCTCCACAGAAAAATGGTTAATATTATGCAAGCCACACTTAGCAACTCTGAACACGAAAGTAGAAATTGTAAACAATTGCAGGCACAAGTGGAAATCTTTGCTAGCACATTCCACCTGAACAGGCCCCAATAAGAACCACAGGCCGCACGTGCAGCAAATGAGATCCGCCAGCACACACAGAGTTGAAATCAAGCCCCGCACGCCATAAAAGACCGTTGGCGTGCCCCAAAAGACATCCTGAAGATAGCAACGCTAGAAACAAGCTTGTAGATTTTACCACTTCATTTTAAAAATATTTTTTAACAGATGTTGCTCCCCAAGGGGTTGAGCACCTTCAGATTTTTTAAGGACTTTTTTATATTGTTCATAATATATATATATATATATATATATATATATATATATATATATATATATAAAACAGAGAGTTTAAAAACCACAACAGACAAGATAAAAAGATTTCCAAAATTTTCGGCTTTAATGCCTTCCTCAGTGGTGAGTTGACTGGCCGGCGAGTCACACAATATTTATACATGAATAAAAAGGAAGTGAATAAAATTCACTATCTTAAAACAAGAAGCTAAAAAGAAAAACATATATATATATATATGTCAGTCTAAGACATAAGAGCAAGCTTTGTTTATAATTGAATACATATATATATATATATATATATATAGAGAGAGAGAGAGAGAGAGAGAGAGAGAGAGAGAGAGAGAGAGAGAGAGAGAGAGAGAGAGAACAAACGCTGCATCTTCAGCAAGGGCAAAGGGTGTGGCTCGTTCTGTTACGAACAGTACAATAAACTGAATCACTAGAGGTTGACGAATCTTTGTCCGCTTTTCCCTGCTCGATCTAACTGGAAGAGAAACGAAGCAAATCCATTGTACAGAACACTTTTTACAATAACAATGGTGGTCCCCGCCAAGGGATGTAACCCCGCCCTTCGCTGTTTCCGTGTTTCTGCGAGCACAGTACATTTAGAGGGAAGAACAGGATACAAAAGAAAGGGAAGGACAGTGACAATGACGAAAAAGCATCAGACAGAGAAGGAGGAGGAAGCCAAATAACAAATTCTGCGAATTTCTTCGCTCCTTGTAATCTGTTGTGTAAATATAGTGCAGGGGGAAAAACCGAAATGTAATTGTATATTACACAGAAGAAGAAGACGAGAGAAAATTAGAAAGAGGAGAAAGCTCGAGGAGCAGGAGGACGAGGAGGAGGATGAAAAGAAGGCTCAGAGAGGAAGAGGACAGCTAAAAGACAGAAAAGAGAAGCAGACGAGAGGCAATTGAGACACGAGAAGGAAGGAAATTTCATCAAAGGCAAAGCCGGCAGTAGAGAACAGTTTGTACCATGGCGTTTACAAGAATAGCTTTGCTCTCCTGCGTGTTCGCTCTTTGGTCTATGTGTCTGGTGAGTGTTGAAATGATGTCTTTGTCTGTTTGAAAGGCTATCTTTCCAGTGCCTGATTTTTCTTCTGTCTGTCTCTTTTTCTCGCTGTTTGGGCAGGAGGAGTTGGGAAAGGGGTGGAGGGGAAGATGGGGTGCGCGCTGTGTGTGTGTGTGTGTGTGTGTGTGTGTGTGTGTGTGTGTGTGTGTGTGTGGCAGTTGTTGTAATTTTATCTTCGACGTTTTTGCTGGAATTGGTGAAGGTATTTAGACGTTCTGGTTGTCATCATTTGTGAGGCTTTTCTGTGTTAAATCCTCTCGCTGACATTTTACTCCGACGCTGTTTAAATAAGTAGTGAGGTGAGTAGACCACTTCTTCTTCTTCTGCGTACGCAGGCCGATACTCCTGCGGACACTCCCTCTATGGACAGACAAGTCTTAATCCCATCAACCCTGCAAAGGGAGTGGAGTTTTGTGTGTATGACCGTTTTTCATCCCGCCATTAAGGCAGCCATACTCCATCTTCGGGGAAGGTGCATGCTATGTGTAACGTGTCATCCATACCAACGGCCAAACTGGCCGTCTCTTCCGAAAGTTGGTGATGGGATTTGACGTGTGTGCTAGATGTTATGCGTGCGTTCACATACGGAACCTCGGTTTGGAGTCTCATTCGAAGGACTATAATGGGAAATGGAGTCAGAACTAATGTTAACTCCGAGGGAAAAATTCCCCTGTACCGAAACGGCCCGGCGGAGATTCAAACCCGCAACCCTTGGATTACGAGTCCGGCGCTCTACCACTGAGCTATTCCCGCCCCCGGTGAGTAGACTGATCTCCTTGCTCTTCGGTTATCCTTTGTCGCCTTCGTTTTGTTTTGTTTTGTTTTGTTTTGTTTTGTTTTGCTTTGTCTTTGTTCTTGTGCGTTCCTGCCTTTCTTGTTTTGTTTCACTGCTTTGTTGTGTTGTGTCTTCTCTGCTGTTAACGTTTCTTCATGGTCTTTTTTTTCTGTGTAGCTTTCTTTGTTCTCTCGTCTCTTCTTTGTTCCGCCTTGGTTGTCGAGTTCTTTAGTTGTCGTCTTGTTGTTATTGTTTTTTTCTTGTTGTCTTGTTTCTTTTTTTTTCTTTCTTTCTTTTCTTTTTTTTTTTTTTTTTTTTTTTGTTAGGCTTGTTCCTTCGTGATTATCTTGTAAATTTCTTGTATTTTGGTGTGTTTTTTGTTGTTGTTGTTGTTGTTGTTTTATCTTTCCCGCCCTGATTCTGCCTTTTTTAATCTTGTTTTTCTGCTCTGCTATTTTGTTTCTCTTCTTTTGTTGTCGTGTATTTCTGTCGTCTTTTGTTGGTCTTTTCTTGTCTTGTATTTCTTCTCTGTTATCTTGTTTTTCTTCCTTGTAGTTTTGTATATCTTTGTTGTCTGATTTCACTTTAAGTTATCTTGTTTCTTTTGTGTTGTTTCTCTTGTTGTTGTTGTTGTTGTTGTTGTTGTTGATGTCCCGCTTCTCGTTTGCTCTGTTGCTTTTCTTCTTCATTGTCTCGTTTTGTTTCTTCTTTGTCGTGACGTTTCTGTCTTGCTTTCTTCCATTGTCCTGTCCAGTTCTCCCTTTGTTGCTGTGTTTTGTCTTCCTTCGTGCCGCATTTCTTCTTTGTGTCTTGTTTTGTTTCTCCGTTCTCGTCTTGTTTCCTCCTTCTTGTCTTCTTTTTGTTCTTTGTTTTCTTGTTTGCTCTTTGTTGTCTTATATCTTACTTGTTGTCTTGTTTTTGTTCTTTATTTTCTTGTTTGCTCTTTGTTGTCTTATATCTTACTTGTTGTCTTGTTTTTGTTCTTTATTTTCTTGTTTGTTCTTTGTTGTCATATCTTACTTGTTGTAGGTTTTGTTACAAAGTGTTATCTGGTAACTATATCAAGAGTTGTCTGTGCCCGTTTTTGCTCTGATAGCATAACAGTGTTACAGATTCGCCTGTAAGAACAGTACGTTTACAATGGTGGTTTAAAATGCTAACAGAAAGTATTCGGCTATTTGAGGCTGGTTATGATATGTATTCCAAACGGGGAGGAAGGGTGGAGGGGAAAGGGAGAGGAGAGCGGGATGGGGGAGCGGTTGGAGAGGGAGAGGAGTGTCGTCACTTGTCCCAACACTTTGGAATTCAGCTCTGGCTGTTGGAACACTTCTCTTCAAGCTTTTGTTGCAGGAACAGCTCTTCACTGAAAGAAAACAGGCCCACTGTGTTTGTTCCTCGGATTTACCGCTGTCTCTGTCTCTCAGCCGCAGGAGCCACGTCCTGTCTTTTACTACAAAATGACTTTTAATGACCACACGTTTCTTTAAGGTTCTGTGGTTACTCCTACAGAGCCCTCCCTTTGAAGAAATGTCTTCTCTGACTCTCGCCCACGCAACGCTGAAACACAATCAGTCAGACAAAGAAGAGGAAGTTCCCCCTTTCAATTGTTACCAACTGGATTGTTGAATTATTTACATTTTCAAAAAGTTAGCACAAGTGATCTATGTTTTCCGTCGACGTACTTTTTTGACACATGACCACATGGCGAACGACTAGGAACTTGGACATAGTGCCTGATGCTGAGCTAGGATTGTGTTGTCTGACTGATGGCTCTCCTAGCTGTCTGCATTTTCCTCTGCTACATTCTCATGTACAGATTTGTCGGTGTGAGATCCCCTGATGATCGAAGACTTTGAGTTGTCAGCTCAGGATCATCCGCGTAGAGATGGCCATTTGCCTGCAAGTTACACTTCAAGGCGACAGAAGGCTTTCCAGAGATTCCAGACAACACACTGGAACTGTCACGCTGTTAACGTTCAAAGGGATCTTGTATGAGATGATGGTCTGCAAACGTTTGTCCCTGCAGATACGGTGAAAAACATTTCTCATTTAACTGCAACTTTCTAACAACTTCTAACAAGTTTCAAATGCCCGGACACTTGAGATGATATTGGACTATTCACATATGGAAGCTTTATAAACGGGCCCATTGTCATGTCCACTGCAGATCATCAGCAGTCGACATTCGAGCCCATCAAGATCTTTACGCAAATTTTGAACATATTTACGAAATGAGCATGTGTCAGCGTTGGAGAAATTTCTGCTCCAGGCTGGCTGCAAAAACTCCCAAGAAAAGGGAGTCAAAGGTCAAGGTGGATGTATGCAGTATGTACATACTGATGTAAGTGTTGGCTTGCACGCTGAGGATCTGCTGCAGGAAAAAGGAAATGAAATGATGGGATTAGATTGGTAGACTGTGGAATTCAAGTGCCTGTAAAATTCTTATATTCGAACTTGGCTCCACGCGACTCTAAGCTTGCTTTGTCTACCCTTGTGCTTGCTCATCAAGTCGATACAATATAAGTTTTGCATGTGCAGTTCACACAGTAGTAGGTATTTGGAGCCTGACGGGTCGGACTCGTGATCCTTATGATCCTGAGGTCGCAAGTTCGAATCTGCACAGGACTGTTCTGGTACCAGGGGCATTTATCCCTCAGAGTCAGCATTGGTTCTGACTGCATTTCCCGAAACGTCCTTTGAAAGAGACTGTGAATTGAGGTTCTGTGTAGGCATAACAACAAGCCGTGCGCACACTTAAAATTCCATCGCTATCTTTCGGAAGGGAAGGCCTGTTTTGGGCTGTTGACATGGATAACACGTACACACATGGAACACCTCAAAACTGTGTGACTGAGAGTCCACTGAATGACACGGGAAATGAGCGAATAACGCCTGCAGGCAGCTCTTCAGTCTTCTCTGCCCACGAAGACAGACCTTCATTGTCAACGCCATCACGGATTGTAAAGCGCTCAGCGATTGGCCGTAACCAGGGATAAGGGCAAGACAAGTACTCCCAATTATAACGTTTGAAGTCTTGTAAGGGTTAGCTGACGCCAACTGAGATCAAACGTGTAAGTGTCCAGTCGTGCTGTGTGTACGGCTTTCCTGAAGTCGCACTTGCTTGCCATTGTCCAGTCGTGCTGTGTGTACGGCTTTCCTGAAGTCGCACTTGCTTGCCATTGTCGTGCAGCTCGTGACGAAAGGTGCGAGGAGAGATGGATGTTTCTACACCAGGCCTGCTACCAGTTTGTGTCCTGCCCCATGATCACCTGGAACACGGCCAGACAGGCCTGTGAGAAGGCGGGGGCCCACCTGCTGGTGATCAACTCCGTGGAAGAAAGGGTAAGGACACTGTGAGCACTTTGAGAACTGTGTGTGATGTTCGCTGTGATATGTTTTGGTGGTGTCACAGATTTTTATTAAGTGGTTTAAGACAAGTGATGCGTGTTGTGGTAATTCTCCATTACAAGACGTTACAGGACGTGTGACGTGTGATGTGGTGTAGGTTTTTATCATAACGAGGTCTGAGAGGCACGGTGTGTGGTAAATTTTCAAAGTGAGAATGTTAAGGACGTGGAGAGGAAGGATTTTATCAAGAGGAGACATTCAGTGTTGTTAGGAAACACCCTCCTCTTATAAAACTGATCCAGCCTGGTAGAAGTTAAAAAAAAAAGATAGAACGTGGAGTGAAACCTGTCATGAACGAGTTTGCTGGCTAAGAGTTCCTCCCTTGAAAAGCTTGATCTCCTGGTACATTATTCACCATCCACAGTGAGAGGTAGACACTCAAAGGGAGAGCTTGGCAGCGGGCGATCTTCTGAGAAACACTCCCCTTGAATACGTGTTTCAGCCCTTCACTCCTTGCACTCAGTGGGCTGGGTCGGTCATGATTCCTTGACGCCCTTGCGAGGTCTGATTTTTTCTGGCGCTGCTGGGGTTGGAACCAGCAACTTCAGGATGGGTGGGCGTCTCCAGACGTTGCTTTTTAGACGGGTGTTCGACCCACATTGCTACCAGGCATCTGTTTTGAGTTTGAGAATTTAAACCTGATGAAGTTCACTTTTGTGTTTGGGTATTTAAACCTTATGGAGTTCACGTCTGTGTCTGGGAATTCAAACTTTTTGTAGGTTCACTTTTGTGTTTGGGAATTTAAACCATATGAAGTTCATTTTATGTTTTGGGAATTTAAACCATATGAAGTTCACTTTTGTGTTCGGAAATTTAAACCATATGAAGTTCACATTGTGCTTGGGTATTTAAACCCTATGAAGATCACGTTTGTGTTCGGGAATTTAAACCCTATAAAGATCACTTTTGTGTTCGGGAATTTAAACCCTATGAAGATCACTTTTGTGTTCGGGAATTTAAACCCTATAAAGATCACTTTTGTGTTCGGGAATTCAAACCGTATGAAGTTCATTTTATGTTTGGGAATTTAAACCTTATGAAGTTCACTTTTGTTCCTCCTTGACCAGATCCAATTGGAAATCCTTTCAGCTGCTTCTGCTGTCGCCTTCAGGATTCTTGTCCTCTTTCATGATGGGCTGATGAGCCTACAAACTCCATGTCCAAACCTCTGCTGCAAAGACTAGGGGTGACTCGTAGCTTTACCTTTCAAGGCTTTTTAGAAGGATATGTAGAAGTAAATGAGACGCTCCTTCATATTTTAATGATGTTTCATGAACAGGACACCATCTATGAGAAGACACGAGAGTTGTACACAGAGACCTGGTGGTGGTGGTAGTAATGATGTTTCATGAACAGGACACCATCTATGAGAAGACACGAGAGCTACACAGAGAGACCTGGTGGTGGTGGTGGTGGTAATGATGTTTCGTGAACAGGACGCCATCTATCAGAAGACACGAGAGCTGTACAGAGAGACCTGGTGGTGGTGGTGGTGGTAATGATGTTTCGTGAACAGGACGCCATCTATCAGAAGACACGAGGGCTGTACAGAGAGACCTGGTGGTGGTGGATTGGGCTGCAGAGGAACGGTTCATCCCCTTGGCAGTGGCTGGACAACAGCTCCTTGCCTGAGGACGTGCTGTGAGTTCTGCTGCTGGAAGTGCGTGTGCGTGCGTGTGTGCATGCGCGTGTGTGTGTGCGCGTGTGTGTGTGAGTGTGTGTGTGTGTGTGTGTGTGTGTGTGTGTGTGTGTGCGTAGGTGTGTGTGTGTGTGTGTGTGTGTGTGTGTGTGTGTGTGTGTGTGTGTGTGTGTCTTCTTCTCTCTCTCTCTCTCTCTCTCTCTCTCTCTCTCTCTCTGTCAAAGCGAACAATTATTCATCCTTTCCATCATCTTAATTTAGACCATCACAAAGCGAGATTAGGCACTCTCTTTGTCCATTTTTAAGGTGGACATCCAGCAAACTCTCTGGAAAGAAGTTCTTTGTGAGAAAAAAACAAAACATCCAAATAGAAATACGAACATTACAATGACAATTTCATGGCTATTAGGAAGCCGTTGTGTTCACCAGTCATGGCAAACGAAGGGCAGGTGTTGATTAAGGGCAGTATAGGAGAATGGGGGCAATGGTTCAGCATTCCCTTAATTCCTTCTTCGAACAAAGAAAACAAAAAAGAAAACAAAGAAAAGGAGATGGTGTCGGTGGGTGGATGGGTGGTATTCATAGCCTTGGCAAAAACATGTTAGTAGGAATAATACCGTTGGGTGTAACAGAAAACTTGTGATTTGATAGACCTCTGTCCCTCCCACCCTCCACTTACTTCCATCTCCTGCCTGTTAGTTTTTGTGTGAGTGTTTTAATGTTTATTTATTTATTATTTATTTGTTTGTTTTTATCTGTCTATTCATTCATTCATTCATTCATTCATTTATTTGACTTCTAGGACAATAATCTTAATTTATCCTC
>CM065748.1:35068432-35085932 GCA_033310375.1 Conus canariensis | reverse complement strand
CTCTCCACCATTGACACACCTTTCCGCACTGCCACGCAGACTCAGCAATTTCGGGCATTGTCAGGACGTGCTGTACAGAATTTCTAGGCGTAATGCTTGTGACCCAAGGTCTTTGAACAGCTTCATTGGTCCACATACCTTTTGGCCATACAACAGCTCAAACAGGAATAATCCTGTGCTTTTACTGGAACGCATCATGGTACGTAAAAGGAAGAGGCAGGACCCATCTAATCCATGCCTGTGGCCTTTCTTACAAGAGGCAGCGTAACATTCCTTTAAGGTTTCACTTCACAGAGCTGTTGTTACAACGTGCATGATAAAGCGTTATTGGTGAGCGTTTTTCGGACAACATGTGGTAGACTTCCTGCTGAATGTGTCCCTGGTACTGTAATCCTCTGTCAGTTGACACTGTTTGGGGAATTCCTGTTCCACATGTTAAACTCGGCCTCCATGACTATTTGTGCTGTGATTTGGTATAATGCAACTGCACTTGTACAATATGTAGCAAAGTCCACCGTGACTAAGACACACGGGTATCCATCTTGGATTCTGGCCCAGTGGGACCTATGATGTCCGCCCCTACACTCTCTCAGAGGATTCTTGCACCATGGCATCAGGGAATTTAAGGGTTTCTCCTTTTACCCACAGAAAGCTGGCACTATTCACAAGATTGTCAATACCACCGAATGTCGGCATATATGTGCAGCCAGTTAAAAAAGTCAAAGATGCAGTCCTCTATCTTTGCACTTTCCAAATGTCACCATCTAAAGACATGACGGCAGGAGGAACGTGGTGGAAACACAGATTTGATGGACATGTCTTTGGGTCTCTTGCACTTCGGTAAGACTCCTGCTGTTCTAATGTTGTCTACAGGTCCAAACTTTGTCATGAAGTCTGTCCCCAAGTCACGTGCCGTCTTGGCATTGCAGCTCTGTCATCTTCTCTCCGTGTTGAATCAAGGAGACTCTCTTTCACTGGCGGAGTCACCAGCCACTGCTGCTGGTAATCCTGCTGGGCCTCAGTCTGCACAGCGCCTTTAAGGGCAGGTTCTGCACATCTGGAACCTCTAGTTCATTCTGACCCCTCCCCCCCTCCCCCCTCCGCCCCCCGGTGCTTGACGTGGTTTCTGATCGGAACATCCTTAACTGGACTATCACCAACAGTTCAATTTAACCTTGATCAGCTTCATCTCCAAATCCACCACTGCTACCGCCAATTTCCATTACTACTACTAATGATAATAATAATAATGATAATAATAATACTTATGTAGCGCCTATCCTCGGCTAGAGACCAAGCTCTAAGCGCTTTACAATCCACACTCGTTTACACAACGGGCTGCCTACCTGGGTAGTGCCGACTGAAGAGCTGCCAGCTGGCGCTTCATTCAGTCGTTTCCCGTGTCATCCAGTCAATATTGTTCAATATCGTTTACTCAATTTTCTTACTTTCTTCATTCTATCCATTTCTAACGCAGGTTGCATGCTATGTGTAACGTGTCATCCATACCAACGGCCAAACTGGCCCTCTCTTCCGAAAGTTGGTGGACGTGTGTGCATGATGTTATGCGTGTGTTTACACACGGAACCTCAGTTTATAGTCTCATTCGAAGGACTGTATGGGAAATGGAGTCAGAACCAATGTTAACTCCGAGTTTAGTTCAGTTCAGTTCAGACGTTGTCTTTAACATCTCGTCATCACAGATGATATCAGACGATAAACGAATTAAGAACATTTCTCTCAATAATTCTGACATACATACACAGAACTTTTAATACAGACCCAAGGATTCAAGTTTTGGACCCTCCTAGTAATGTGGTTACTTCAGTTCGAACAATCACAGGGGCAAGATTAGTCACGCGTGGATCACACAAAATACAGCCTTCATTTTAGTATTTTCCAAGATTAATACCTTTCTCTTTGTAAAGTTTTGTTAATACAGGAAAGTCTAATAATCGATAATGAACAAAAATAGGTCTCCCAGAGACACACGCAAACATCAAGAGAAAACTAAGTGTTCCGGCTGTTCAATCTTAACCTTGTAACTATCTCAGCTAAGAAGGGTGGGCACTTTAGCAATGTAGGATGTGTCATTTTTAAAAAAAAAATATAAAATCGTTTTCCCAAACAGTATTTCAGGCAAGGAAAATAGCAGTTAAAGAGTTAAATGTTTTTTGTTTTGGTTTTTGTACATTTCTGTTCTCCGAGTTTTACAAGGCAATCGGCTGTCTGTGTCCCTAAGCCCCTCTGCTAGAACACTTTTCACTGTCGCCATGCTGTGCAGACTGTAAGGTTGATTCGCACGTAGCTTGCATAACGTCCCTAAAACCTGCCCCTGGTCCATTACTCAACTGAATGAGATGCTGGGCACCTTCAGGTTACATACCAGGCTCCCTACAATTGCATCACACCACTTACAAATGTCAACACACCCACGGTTCCTCTTTAGGCTACGGAAAATCGTAAGAATGTCGCCAGACGAAGGCTTCACGTCACACGTGCTGAGTCTGGTTGAGATGTTCAATGATATTTTAACTCCGGCCTGAACTACTCCAGAAACATGCTGTATAGTCACAATGATCGTGCTGACACACCCTCCAGATAAACAGTCTTCAAAGAAAGGAATAAACAACTAATATCATTTCGCGATGAAAAGACGTAAAATAAAACCACTGAAACTGAGGAATAAACACTTGCGTTTAGGAAGCAGTATTTCTTTGCTCTATTCTGCATATACAGTAATGTCTTGATAAAAACCCTCCGAATAAATAGTCTCCAAAGAAAGCCAAAGAAAGGAATAAACACTTGCGTTCAGGGAGCAGTATTTCGTTGATCTATTCTATATTTATAGTAATATATCGACAAACCCTCCAAATAAACGGTCTCCAAAGAAAAAAAAAAAACACTTGCGTTTAAGGAGCAGTATTCCCTTGCTCTGTTCTACATTTTCAGTAATGTCTTGATGAAAAAAAACCCTCCAAATAAACAGTCTCCAAATAAAGGAATAAACACTTGCGTTCAGGGAGCAGTATTCCTTTGCTGTATTCTACATTTACAGTAATGTCGTGATAAAACTCCAGATAAACAGTCTCCAAAGAAAGGAAGAAACTCTTGTGTTCAGGGAGAAGATTTCCCTTGCTCTATTCTACATTTACGGCAATGTCTTTTGAGCCTTTTTCTCTAGAGATGGTAAGGAGGATCCTCTGTATCGTTAAATCATGCATGCGCAGAACGAAGTGATGAATGAGACGCTGAGGCTGAAACTGGACGCTCTATGGTGGACTGGGCTGCAGAGGAACGCTACATCGCACTGGCGGTGGCTGGACGGCAGCCCTGTATCTGATGACTTCCTGCGAGTTCTGCTGTGTGTGTGTGTGTGTGTGTGTGTGTGTGTGTGTGTGTGTGTGTGTGTGTGTGTGTGTTTGTGTGTTACCTGTATCCGAATCAGGCATGCCAGTTATCCAAGTTTCTGTGGATATCATTGGAGCGGGGTATCCTTGGAGCGGGGTATCTACGGAGGGGGTAGGGGGTGGGGGATTGGGGAAGGCATGTTTTTTTTTTCCTCTGCGGTAAAAAAAAAACCTATGAGAATTAGAAAGAGACTTTGTACAGGGATGTTTGGGAACCCTCGTTCTCTCCTGTACGGTGGGGAATGAAGCGTCAGAGTGGATTAGTGATGGAGGAAAAGGAGGAGGACGAGTGTTACGAAGGTTCCGGTCCCGCCCCCCCCCCCCCAACTCCCCTTACTCTTATCGCATATCACCCCCCCCCCCCCCCCAAGCAATAAAAAAGTGAAAACAGGAAAGAAAGAAAGGGAAAGAAGTAAAAGAAGGCAGACAGACAGACAACAACAGACAGACAGACAGGCAGGCAGACAGACAGACAGACAGAAAGCGAGAAAGTCCGTCTGCTGGTAGCACTTCACTGAGATATAGTAGGATATCACGCCATTGGATATTGTCGACAATGCGCAGATCAGTAAATCACTTATTCCTCACTCTGCTCCTGCTCACTATTTTTGTGAATGTTGTTTTCTTCCATTTGTTTTGTTTGTGTTTGTGTGTATGATTTTTTTTTTCGTAAACGAAACTAAAAATTTGTTTCCTTCTCAGTCCTCTTCATTTGTTCTCCTTCATTATGGGCAAGCTAATTCCATCATTGACTAAAAGGACAGCCTTGTAACCCCTTCCTCCCCCACCCCCTCCTCTTATACAAAGTAACACGCCCTTGAAGTGGACTCGATGACTGGAATGTGTAGCAAGCACAACTCACGTCATGTGTGACGTGCAAAAAAGGTAATATGTTTGAGACCTATCATCCCCCCCCTCCCCACACACACACATACACACACACACACACACACACACACACACACACACACACACACACACACACACACAACACACACACGTCCTCCCTCGGCATGGCTGGCTGGTGGTCCTTCCTTCGTCACGTGGCAGTAGTCAGGCTAATAGACATTTGGAACAGGTGAGGTGTGAGGGGAACCCACCCTTTACCCTCATCAGTGTTGAGGCCGATAGGTATTTTGGAAAGGGTAAGATGTGATAGGAACTACCCTTTACCCTCATCAGTGTTGAGGGCGATAGGTATTTTGGAAAAGGTGAGGTATGTAGGGAATACCCTCTCCCCTGTCATAAAGTCTGGGCAGAGGCAAACGGACATTTTGGAAAGGACGAGTTATATGACACCTATTCCCTCTCTACTTTCAGATCATCAGTATCAGGCTCACAGACATTTTGAAAAGGATGAGTTGTTATCGTAGCTACCCTTATCGAAGCGAACCCCTCCATAAGAAGCCGTCAACGTTGAGCCTTACAAGCATTTTGGAAAGAGGAATGGATATGGGTGCTCTCCCTCCCTTCTTCCTTTTCAGGACGTCACTGTTGAGGCTAGAATGCATTCCGGAAGGAGCCAGCCCATCCCCTCCTCCTCCTCCCCTATCAGGTCATAGGTGTTGAAGGTAACAGGCATTTCAGAAGGGCTGAGAAGGGTGGCAACCCCCTTCTCCCCCATCCTCTCACTCGGCCAGCCCCCTATCGGGTAGTCAGTGCTGAGCCCTGCAGGCCTTTTGGAAGAAGAGAACTGGGAGGGAACTTCCCCGTTGGAAGAAAAGAGTTGGGATGGGAACTTCCCCTGTGGAAGAAGAGAGTTGGGATGGGAACTTCCCCTGTGGAAGAAGAGAGTTGGGATGGGAACTTCCCCTTGGAAGAAAGAGTTGGATGGAACTCCTTGAGAGAGTTGGGATGAACTTCCCCTGTGGAAGAAGAGAGGATGGAACTTCCTTGAAGAAGAGATTGGGATGGGAACTTCCCCTGTGGAAGAAGAGAGGATGGGAACTTCCCCTTGGAAGAAGAGAGTTGGGATGGGAACTTCCCTGTGGAAGAAGAGAGTTGATGGGAACTTCCCCTGTGGAAGAAGAGAGTTGGGATGGGAACTTCCCCTGTGGAAGAAGAGAGTTGGGATGGGAACTTCCCCTGTGGAAGAAGGAGTTGGGATGGGAACTTCCCCTGTGGAAGAAGAGAGTTGGGATGGGAACTTCCCCTGTGGAAGAAGAGAGTTGGGATGGGAACTTCCCCTGTGGAAGAAGAGAGTTGGGATGGGAACTTCCCCTGTGGAAGAAGGAGTTGGGATGGGAACTCCCAAATATAACCCCTTCCCAGTCCCCACCTCCTATCTTTTCGTCGTCGTTAGATTAAGGCAAGTATGATTTTTGAGAGAGGTCAGTTGGGATGGATACACACACACACACACACACACACACACACACACACACACACACACACACACACACACACACACCTCCTCTTCTATCAGATCATCAGTGTTGAAGCCCATAGGCATTCTAGAAGGGGTGAGTTGGGACCAGCGTTCTCCCTTCCTCTCTCAGATCATCAGTGTTGAAGCCCATAGGCATTCTAGAAGGGGTGAGTTGGGACCAGCGTTCTCCCTTCCTCTTTCAGATCACCAGTGTTGAAGCCCATAGGCATACTAGAAGGGGTGAGCTGGGACCAGCGTTCTCCCTTCCTCTCTCAGATCATCAGTGTTGTGGCCAACAGACCTTATGGAGGGACTGAGCTGGGACAGGACTCCTAACCCTTCCCTGCGAGGATCAATGTAATCTTGTTTTTTGTTTTGTTTTTGTTTTTGTTGGGGTTTTTTTTGTGTACGTCAGGCAGTCGTTGACGTCTCTGATGATGTTGATCATGATGATGGTGTTGCAGCAAACAGCGTAGGTTACCGCTGCACGACCCCTTGGAGAGTGAGGACTGTGTCGAAATCGACTCTCATAGATGGATCAGTGGCATCCGGTGCCACGCCCTCCGTTCTTACATCTGCGAAAAAGTCGCCAAAGATGATGACCATCCAATTCCTCTAACCCCCATCATCGCCAGTGTGGCTGCGCTAGGTCTTCTTGTCGTTGTCACTGTCGTCGTTGTTATCATCGTGAAGCGTCGAAGAGGTTAGTGGCGAGGTGTGACCGTGCATACACCTACTCATCTCCCACGCCTCACACATTCACGCATGCGCGTGCGTGTGCACGTGCGCCTGAGCGCGCGCGCGCACTCATACACACACACACACACACACACACAAACACACACACACACACACGCGCGCGCCGCGCGCGCGCGCGCGCACACACACACACACACAGAGCTTCAGAAGTGTCCACAACAACCTAGTTCCAACACTTAAAGCACAAAACAGTCAGCTTTTCAACACTGGTCATATCAAAAAAACGCGACTCAAACAAATTCGTGATATATTTCAAAACACAAAAATATTTTTTCATTATTTTGTCGACAAAGATTAGATGCTGTCAGAACTGAATCAAACGCTGCAACAAACTAATAATGTACATAAAAATATCAGTCGGACATTTGTTCGTTTATTTGAGAGAGTGCCTCTTGAGGCTCACTGGCTATGTTTTTCAGATACGATGGTGACCGGAATTTTCTTGTGTTCTTTTCAGATACTGACTTTGCTTTAAAAGTTACCTCTTGCTTGATTTTCAGTCCCGTTTGGTTCTTATTGGCACTATGTCTCAGATGTTATGTATACGCCTCTACGCGCACAAATACGTGGCATGTGTGGGCTCGCGTTATTATATACCTTTTTTCTTTCATCGGCAAGAGCTATGTACTTTTTCTGTCAGTCAGTAGGGCTGCCCATCTGTCAATATATGTGACAAAAATGTTCCTTAAACTCCATAACCAAAACTGTTGGGCGGATCACTATCAAAGTTAGTTGACGAACTGGAATGTTTGAGGTGGAGGGGGGGGGGTAGGAGGGGGATAAGTGCTGGCTAACAATATCAAAAAGAAGAAAAACGGGTAGGCAGGGGGAGGGGGGGGGGGGTATTAGGGCCAAATGAGGACCATCACAGTCCATGTTGAAAACAGAACCATCCATATCACGTGCTCAGAGGTCTTTCGTCCGCTGACTCAGACGTATCAGTGAGACACAGCTGATTGTGTCTACTTCCGTAGCATCAGACAGACATATTCCACAATCTATAATTCTGTGGTATTCTTTTCTGTGTAATTGTGTGTGCACGCATGTGTGCGTGCGCGCGCGCGCTCGTGCGTGCGTGCGTATGTGTGTGTGTGTGTGTGTGTGTGTGTGTGTGTGTGTGTGCGCGTGTGCGTGCGTGTGCGTGCGTGCGTGTGTGTGTGTGTGTGTGTGTGTGTGTGTGTGTGTGTGTGTAGTGTTGTTGTTGTTCTTCGATTTAACGTCTTTCACTTTAAAGTGATATTAGACAGGAAGTAAGCGTTTACTTGTATATGTGTATGAGTGTGTAGTATGAATTTACTTGTATATATATATATATGTGTGTGTGTGTGTGTGTGTGTGTGTGTGTGTGTGTGTGTGTGTGTGTGTGTGTGTGTTAGTGTGCGGCGCGCGCGTGCGCTCGCGTGTTTGTGTGTAGCTGCTTTACCAACCAGCTTTGCCGTGTTTCTCCAAGTATAGGATGACTTTCTTCTGTCTTGTCAGGAACTGCCTGTGAACAGCGTGTTCCAGCTGTTCCCCTTCAACAGTAAGTAGACACAACTGTGGTGAATAAATTTGAACACTTGTCTGAAATGTGTGCGAATTGTGCGTAGGTCGACATGCAAAAGAAGTGTAAAAAACTGTGTGAAATAAGCGTGACGAGATGTGTTCAATAGCTGTAAGCAGCTGCGTGAACTAATGTGTAAATAACCGTGTGGAGTGTGTAAAAGGAGTTAAGTGCAAGAAGTAACAACCGTTCAAAATGAGGTCACGTATTTCATACAGAAAGAACTGGACACAAGGTGAAACCTTGGCGGAACCCCAGATTCCAAATCAGATTGTTTGGGGATCGAGTTGTTCACCGTAACAGTCAGCACAGCTTGAAAGGCAGGAGCAGAACCAGGAAAGAGCCAGGTCCCAGAAATCCCAGGTGGCCTGGAGTTAATGCACCAGAATGCCATCAGCAGTGGGTGGAAGGCTGCTTAAAGATCAAGCATGGCAGAAAGACAGTGGTGTTGCTATCCAGTGATGTGATGAGGTCACTGCGTGACAACTTTCCACAAAACTATTTCGGTGCTGTGACCGATAGCCAGGTTTACAGCAGTAACACTTCATACTGAAAAAAAAAAGAAAAAGAAAAAAAAATCTCAGAACAGATGTTGCTTCTTTATCTTGAAAAAAAAAAAAAAACAAGGTCTCCGCTTTTCTTCACTGTGTCTAGTCTTGCTGAAGCAAATGTTAAAAGCGGTGTGACAATTGCAGAGTTTAGTACTGAATGCGGGAATCAAGGTGAACCCAGATGACGATGGTGAATAGAGGGGTCTGCACGCCTGACTCGCAGACACCCCAAGATAAAAACAAACAAACAAACAAACACTAAGAATTCGAACATGAAACTGAACGGATTGAGCGTAAGGGTATGGTTTTCAAACAAGAGGAAAGCGGAGAGTATGAGGATGGGAAAAGAGTCAGTTGAGATAGATGGCGGTGGAGAAATGGTGGGGGTGTGGGTGGGGTGGGGGGAGAGCGGGCTGTGATATTGGATGAATAACACGGTCTGTGCTGCCCTGACATAAGGGAGCACGCCCAGTGCAGTCTCTCCATGTTGCCTGGTTGTTTTTTGCTCTGCCTCTCTCTCCAGTCTCTCCATGTTGCCTGGTTGTTTTTGCTCTGCCTCTCTCTCCAGTCTCTCCATGTTGCCTGTTGTTTTTTGCTCTGCCTCTCTCTCCAGTCTCTCCATGTTGCCTTGTTGTTTTTTGCTCTGCCTCTCTCTCCAGTCTCTCCATGTTGCCTGGTTGTTTTTTGCTCTGCCTCTCTCTCTCTCTCTCTCTCTCTCTCTCTCTCTCTCTCTCTCTCTCTCTCTCCCGTGTCTAGCCCTGCATTATCCCTGAAGAATGACCTCGTGCACAGAGCTGTGGCCAGATTCATGTTTGAGTCATACGATATAGAGGGACCCGTGGTAACATAGTTACAGCGTTTGCCCTCAGAGCTGATGGCTGTAAGTTAGAACCGTTCATGGAGTTAGATTTTTTTTTCGATTTGAAAACCTTCATTGTCCACCAGCAATACGTGGAATCTGATTCAGCTCAGGAAAGGTTAAAGGCGGCAGAATTAGAGCGATGGTGCTCCACCCTCCATTATACCGTGCCCTTGACATTGTGAGTCTCTGACAGTTCACCGCCCTTAAGACCAACAAGCTATGGGAATTCATCCTCAGCCTTACATCATGTGATCACCAAAGCTTGACGAGTGAAAGAAAGCTTTTCCTCTTGGCTTGTACACGGGTGGGTTGGTTTCCAGATTTCGTCATTTGTCTTGTGATCCCTGTTCAGATGTTGGGAAGGGGTTTGAAGGTTCAGGGGATCTAACTAAAAATAACACTTCCTCCTATGATGAGATGATTACACTTGATCACAACAAAAAAAAAACACCGGTTGTTTCTCTGCCAGATTTTCGTCTTTAATGGACTTCTTCAGGACTGTCTAAAATAATAGGACACAAGCCTATATGTAAGGTATGAAAAGCAAAAGTAAAAACAATTCACCCTGTAATATTTACATTGACCAGTTGTCACTTATCCCTGAAAACTTCCCCTCACTTGCTGCTTGTAAACCCACATCCAATGATTTATGAACTCGCACTCACCTGCATACATCCCCCCCTCCCCCCCACACACACACACACATCAAGCCCCTACCCAGTCCCATACATACATATTGAAACCCATGCATGCATATTTATATACACATGTACCAACTAAGCACATTCATGATGAGATGATTGCACGGCCCGTAACTCTAAACGAATGCAGCTTACAACACGAGATCTAAGCAGCAATGTCAAAGCAGAGCGCACAGACCCCAGGGGAACGTCTCTTTGTTCTGTGTGCTTTGTGTTCGTGTTTATGCTGGGCGATTTGGTGTCGTAATCAGCCTTCGTTTCGGGGTTATAGGCCTTTGATTATCTCATCATGGAAGGAAGAGTGCTCTTACTTGTTCGTTGTTCACTGTGAATTGTTTCCTCCCTCATTCAATTTCTGTTTACTGTGAAATGTCTTCTGCCTGATGTAAATTCTGTTTACAGTGAAATATTTCCTCCCTCATGTAAATTCTGTTTACTGTGAAGTGTCTTCTGCCTCATTTAAATTCTGTTTACTGTGAAGTGTCTTCTGCCTCATTTACATTCTGTTTACTGTGAATTGTTCCCTCCCTCACTTAAATTCTGTTTACTGTGAAGTGTCTTCTGCCTCATTTAAATTCTGTTTACTGTGAATTGTTCCCTCCCTCATTTAAATTCTGTTTACTGTGAAGTGTCTTCTGCCTCATTTAAATTCTGTTTACTGTGAATTTTTTCCTCCCTTGTGTAAATTCTGTTTACTGTGAAGTGTCTTCTGCCTCATTTAAATTCTGTTTACTGTGAATTTTTTCCTCCCTCGTGTAAATTCTGTTTACTTTCAAGTATTTTCTGCCTCATGTCAATTCTGTTTACTGTGAACTGTTTCCTCCCTCATATCAATTCTGTTTACTGTGAAGTGTTTTCTGCCTCATGTAAATTCTGTTTACTGTGAAGTGTCTTCTACCTCATTTCAATTCTGTTTACTGTGAAGTGTCTTCTACCTCAAGTAAATTCTATTTACTGTGAACTGTTTCCTCCCTCATGTAAATTCTGTTTACTGTGAAGTGTCTTCTGCCTCATTTAAATTCTGTTTACTGTGAAGTGTTTCCTCCCACATGTAAATTCTGTTTACTGTGAAGTGTCTTCTGCCTCATGTAAATTCTGTTTACTGTGAAGTGTCTTCTGCCTCATGTAAATTCTGTTTACTGTGAAGTGTCTTCTACCTCATGTAAATTCTGTTTACTGTGAAGTGTCTTCTGCCTCATGTAAATTCTGTTTACTGCGAAGTGTTTTCTGCCTCATGTGAATTCTGTTTACTGTGAAGTGTTTTCTGCCTCATGTAAATTCTGTTTACTGCGAAGTGTTTTCTGCCTCATGTGAATTCTGTTTACTGTGAACTGTTTTCTGCCTCATTTACATCTTTCTTTCATAAAAATGACGCAAGATAAATCATAATTGTTTCCGGAGAACATCTGTTACAATAAATCCATCGACGACAAACATTACCTTTACTCATGTTATCCATCTGAATTGTAAGAACAATAAAAAAAAAAAAAAAAGAAGAAGAAGAAGAAATGGACTCGCTGATCTATTGATCGTGCTTGAGTCAAAGACATCAAATGATAAGCTATAGTATTAATCGTCTTTTTTTTTGTTGATTTTGCTTTCCTCCTCAACCAGGACAGTGGATGTACCCGAAGACCATCTACACCCCATACCAAGACAGGAATGGGTAGAAGGTATACCGAATGTGTGGTGTAATGTGAAGAAGAGTGTAGTGTGGTGTGGTGTAATATAAAGCGTGGTGGGGTGTAGTGGAGATACAAGTGTAAAAATAAGGTGTGATGCGTTGTGTGTGGTGTAATATAAAGTGTGGTGTAGTGGAGATACAAGTGTAAAAATAAGGTGTGATGCGTTGTGGTGTGGTGTAATATAAAGCGTGGTGGGTGTAGTGGAGATACAAGTGTAAAAATAAGGTGTGATGCGTTGTGGTGTGGTGTAATATAAAGCGTGGTGGGGTGTAGTGGAGATACAAGTGTAAAAATAAGGTGTGATGCGTTGTGGTGTGGTGTAATATAAAGCGTGGTGGGGTGTAGTGGAGATACAAGTGTAAAAATAAGGTGTGATGCGTTGTGGTGTGGTGTAATATAAAGCGTGGTGTGGTGTAGTGGAGATACAAGTGTAAAAATAAGGTGTGATGCGTTGTGGTGTGGTGTAATATAAAGCGTGGTGTGGTGTAGTGGAGATACAAGTGTAAAAAGATAAAGTGTGGTGTGCTGTAGTGTAATGTGATGATGATGATGATGATGATGATGATGATGACGATGATGATGATGATGATGATGATGATGATGATGGAAATAACAACAACAACAGCAACAACAACAACAACAATAATAACAACAATGATAATAATGAAAATGATGATGATGATGATGATGATGATGATGATGATGAGATGATGATGAGGGATGATGATGATGATGTTGATGTTGATGATAATGATGATGATGATAAATTTCCGCAATCGTGTAGCATGGACGTTTCAGCTCGGTTCAGTTCATATTGTTTATAGCCCAGACGACCACAGGGTGCAATATCAGGGCGGGTACATCGTCAAAAACGATTCCATAATCATTGTTTTAAGACAGAGAAAAAAAAAAAGGATATGAAAAGATCAACTTATTGAAAGCAGTCTCTAAGCACCTTCAAACCGGAATCATGTTCCACAACGCCTTAGATGAAATGAGATAATCCTTTATCACTATCACTCATTCTTACGTGTCGGGACATATTTTGCTGTTGCTAGTGAATCTATGCTGACGGTATGAAAAAAAAAAATGAAAAACAAAATGTTGACTCAACTCGACGCCATTTGCACATGGCGGCCACTTTGGCAAAAGCTGCCGCTTTTCAACTCTGCATCTGAACTCCCCAAAAATAGCCCTTGTGAGAACAAAATGGCGGGTTCCCCCTCAGGAGCGGTTCCGCAGTTGGGCGAATGAAACAGAAGTTAGCAGGTTAAGTCCAGTTCCACGTCACGTAACATACTCTGTGCATCTTAAATATTGTAACTGTGAACTTCTTGACTTTTGGGGATTTGAAAGGAAAAACAAATTTGAATGTGTGTGTGTGTGTGTGCGTGTGTGTGTGTGTGCGTGTGTGTGTGTGTGTGTGTGTGTGTGTGTGTGTGTGTGTGTGTTTATATATCGATATAGCTGACAGATAGTTCTGCTTTTGATGTGTGTGATAGTACTTATGTATTTAGGCGGCAATCAGTGAAAAAGTGAGCAAACTGACCCCTAAAAAAAAAAAAAAAACAGTACCAAAAAGCCTATGACAGAATTGATTAATGTTTGACTTTATTTGCGTGTATACATCTTCACGACGCGTGCACTTTCTTAACAGACTCTTACCTTTTTTGTTTCAGAGGAGAGGATTTACGAGAACCTAAGACGTGAAAACACAAAGGGAAGACATGGGCTGTGGGAAAGAAATTTGGCATGTGCATGAAGATCGTACTGCTGTGTGCTGCACCATCCTCTCTGACATTCACATCATTGTCCTTAGTTGCACATTGAAAGGTACAACAGCTTGAACCGCACAACACTTACAAGATAGATGTTGACCGCATGTGATTCTAGAAGGTTATGGCGCTGATTTCTGTTATGATATCTGACTTGAAAACGTATTCATTTTGCGGCTTTACAAAGCACTCCGTAAGACAACATCTTGAACATAGAAACACTAGCTGGTATTCTTGCTGAAATCGATAATTCATAGCGATTAAAACGCTACGGGAAAAGTGCTACTAAACTGTTACGTGATTGTTTTTAAATGAATTAAATTGTTATTATATTATTGTTAAGAGAATATGTTAAGGTATCTATTCTTGCACTCAAAGGGAGACAACTTAGGTTGACATAATACGGACTTGCATGGTATTACTTTGACGCTGACAAGTCTGCTGACTTCAGGGGAAAAAGCAACAGACTTGGATGAAAAATGTTTAGGGCAAAACTTCCAGGAGTATGATGGGGAAAGCAGCTCTTACAATAGCAGAGTTGTACAAATTTGGAGTGTTATGGATTGGACATGTGATTATAGAGTGCAAACTGTATGCACAAACATCAACTGGAGACATGACAGATTTAGTTAAAAGATGTCTTTCAATGTAAATAATGTTCCCAAATTCGAGAGAAAGAAAAGTGTCTGGCAATCTGCCCAAAAGAAAGCAGATAATAATTTGTTAGATTAACAGCAAAATGGGCACCGGAAGGGGAAATTCTTCACGTAATTGTAAACTATGTCATAATATTTCCTATGAGTTCCAAACAGCTATTGGCTATATACTAGCTGACCAAATGCAAATTATGAACGAACCTAGGCCTGTTTAAATTAGAATTTGTATAGATTAAAAGCCCTGTATCCAAAACCCGCATTTGAGAGTACTGACCCGACTTTATCAGAAGCAAATTCCTTTCGTTCAACTACAATTCTTTCAAAAAACAAAGTGGACGACAACAAAAGCCCAGGATCCGTAGAATTTATTGGGATCTAATTTAGGCTTAAATGTTGAAGATAGTGTAAATTAAAGACAGGACAGGTGTCGGTAACTCTCAGGCAGGATGTCATCATTCGCAGATCAAATGGGGGCCGAGAGTGAAGCCATGTGCGATCGAAATTGACTGTCAGAGTAGTTTCCCCTCAGAGACTGAAGTAGGCTTTTCCCCCCTGACAACTGGTGTACATTGAAAACTCCCTAACACTTCATGGCTTTTGTTCTGAAAGAATTTTGCGTTGAATGCCAAGGACGTTCCATCAGGAGAAGACATTTGATCGTGACAGGACACATAACACAGTAGGACAGTTCTGCGTTGAACGCTGAAGACTTCAACCGGAGAGAATCTTTATTTGATTTTGAAAAGTACTAGAACTCGGCAATATCTGCATTGAATGCTAAATTCTTTTCATCAGGATAAAGCTGGCATTTGACCCTGAAAAGGACAAGTGCTAGTAGAATGAAACAGTTCCTGCACCGAATGCGAAAACTTTCATTCAGAAGAGGATTTACATTTGATCCTAACAAGACGTGCACTAGAACATGACAGTAGTGAATGGGTATGAGCAGTGAAAAGGAAAGAAGAAGCTGATTTATATATCATTTACATATCAATTGTAAATATACTCCCATTTTTATTTGTATTGAGCGTGTTCTTCTGGTGATGTGAGGTATTAAGTATTATTTGTCTACCAAGTGTGTGCAAAATACTCAATGTGTGTGTTTACAGATTTTGGAGACATGTCATATTCTGAATACATCATATAAACATGTATAAATTACATGTATCGCACAGCATTTTAAAGAAACCCCGCCCAATATCATTCACAACAGTTCGACAGGAGTATTACCTGGTAGACAAAATTTTCACACAAAAGGTATATGTTGTGTCTATTTTCATTCTCATTAGAGTACTTCCTTTGTAATTTTTTTTTACATTGAATGTGTGTAGTAAAAAAAAAAAAAAAGTTAAACTTCTAATCTTTGCTGTTGCATTACTACTATTTATATCACTGCTACTATAACGAATACTGCCATTACTGTTACATGTAAATTGATTCTGTGCCATTTCTTTCTTTCTTTCTTTTTTTTTTTTTTCATTTTGTTTAGCGTTCAAATTGCTGCTTTACGACGGCGTAGCTATTGTTATAATCAAGAGTTATTTTCCTTTTGTTTTCAATTTCCGATTTCCATGCATTATATGATAACTTGATATCCTCTGGGCTTGAGAATTTAGTAAGGCATTTATGTGAAAGAAAGATTAGGTATTTAAGCCTCTACTTACTCAAAGAAACGGGGAAGGGGAAGGGGGCACAGATGACAAAGTTACCCAACTTGTTATTGATCATGTGACACAAACCCAGAAGGAAAGTAAACTCTGGTTACCTTTGAGAAAACTAGACATTTTAATGAAAAGACGTTTTTATATACTCATTTAACTAGTTGCGAAGAAATTCATGCGGTAAATAAAAATAGAATTGGACTTCATGTCACACTGTTTCTTTTATAATCTGAAGGGAAGATTTTCATTTACATATTTCAAATCGAAAAACAAAAGCTTGAAAATACTGTACAGTAGCGGTATTACCTAGAATAACACGAGTCGAATGCAAGGTCACTCTTCATTAGTATTGTAACTGTGAATACATCTACTAATATTACAACTACTGTGACTACTCATATTGGTAGTGTTTGCTGGAGTTCCCTGTCTAATTGTACATAAAATGTTCTAAATAGTTTATGCTGAATAGTTAGTATCTCCAGAATTGTTATTTCATTTTGATGCGTTTCGGCCTCATGTTTATTTTATATCATTTTTATGTACCTGTGTTCGGGTGCGCAGAATCATTGATTTTAACATCTGAGTGCTGGATCACCAGCAGTAGTGTTTTTTTCATACCCTGTGAATGGGAGAGAAATATAATATTAAAGGTTTTTGATTGGTTTTGATACTTGTACTTGGAAAATAAATAATCTTCTTTTTGATACCTATATGTATGGATGGGAGTGCAGTAATATTAGTTTTGATACCTGTGGTTGCATGAATAGTGATCCTGGTTTTGATACCTGTAGCAGGTTGAGCAGTGACATTGGTTTGATCTCTGTTATTGGATGAGACGCAATTCGTTTTGGTACCTATAGTTGGATGACCAGTAAAATTGGTTTTGATACCTATGGTTGGATGATCAGTAATGTAGGTTTTGATACTTATGGTAGGATGACAGTAACGTTGTTTTTTCCCCTCTGTCCCATCTTCTGTGCCACCTCAGTGGCAGTGCACCCACACCGCTCATTCTGACACTCCACTCCGTCCACAGCCACAGCCGGCAGTGGCAATCCACAGGGAGCAGTCAATATTAAGTCGTCAAGAGGCAACCCACCGGAGGAGACGCTGCACTTCAGCCGAGTCACTTCAGTGGTGTTCAATGGTGCCTGTTCTGATCCAGCATACACAGGACACCACCTACTAAGCCCCCTACTGACGACAATGATTGCTTAGTCGCGGAGCCGGCGTGAGTAAGCTCTCCCTCCGGAGGGCGCCACCACGTCCGTCCAACGACAACCTCCATGGAATTGCCGATACCGGTGATCCCGACGGAACCAAACCAAGGCCACAGTCGTGGAGAGGACATCGAAATTGAGGTCACCATGAGAGCAGGGCATGAAGAGCCACAGAATTTGAGACATTTTTTTTTTTATGCTGATCGATGAGAATGAGAATGATGAAGATGATGCTACGGATTTCCATTCCGGTCTGAGACTGCATGACAGGGCTGTACTCTACGCTTCCTTTCATAATATATCCCGGCA
>CM065748.1:35060932-35063432 GCA_033310375.1 Conus canariensis | reverse complement strand
ACAAAAATCTGATGTAGTCAACGTCTGATAATGGTTGAGTTTTACGTCATCACAGCGAAAGGTTTTAGGGACATGTTGTTCTTTTACGGTAGCCTTTGAAACCAGTCAACGTCTGAAATGCTTCGACTTTATGTAGGCTTTATCCTTTAGCAGCCAGTTCATCTTACCAGATCCACCCTAACATGTCGACAAATTAAAAGACGAAATCCTATCTCTTTCTGACATCTCATAAAGCGTCGTTATGGTCGAGGTTATGGTCAAGGTACTCTCTAAACATAAGACGTTAACAAAATCCCGAGGAATTGTAGTTCAGTCTGCGGTTACAGTTGACCCGTGGGCCGTGGATTTACATTTTCATCACTGTCACATGAGTTGACTATTCACCTCTTGATTATAGATGATACAGTGCCCTCCCGCTAACGTCATAATTTTTTCCTTTCAATCTTTGCAGATTCTTGGTTTTGTCAGCCTCTCACGTGTGGGTTTCTGCATAAGCATGTAATGTGTATGCATTTGCATCTCTCTCTCTCTCTCTCTCTCTCTCTCTCTCTCTCTCTCTCTCTCTCTCTCTCTCCTCCCCCCCCCCCCCCCCCCCCATCTCATTTACTTTTTCTTTTCTTTTCTTTTTTAAAATTCCGTATCAAATTTTTGTTCTGGCCACTGTTTGCATGCTTCTTTTGTTACCTCATCTTATTTTGCATTGTTGACCCTACTCAGGGCGAGGACTGGATGTGAAAAAGCACATCAATGCTCATCTATTATCCTCGTAAATAAAAAAGTTTGTCTTGTCTTGTCTTGTCTCTCTCTCACACGTAAGATTTTATCTATTTTTGTTAACCGTTGATTTGATACACACTGGGAATGAATGTGTGCTATTTGTTTGCAGGAAAGGAAGAGGGAAATGTTATTGTTCTGTTACCCCCTCCCCCTCCTTGTCAAAACACCTCTTTGGTAATGATAATAAAAATAATATCAGCGTCAAAAGTCTCTCTCCCTCTCTCTCCCCCTCTCTCTCTCTCACTCTCTTAGTATTAGTTTCGTAGCATAGTAACGGCAAGTACGAAAAATGGCTAACTAAGCCAATACTTTTACCGTTATAAAATAAAAAATCATTGTCATCGTCATTGTCATTGTCTCTGTATTAGCTTCCGTTCGATTGCGGCTCACAGTCTATTGTCACCGAGACCATGGCAACGTCAATTGTGCAGTGCACTCTGGGATGCATGTTTTGGGACTTCCGTAAAAACATTTTGAATGATTGGGAGGCATGTCATAGCAAAGTCCCACGTTGACAGTCGCCACAGCAAGGTAAAATAAAACATAGTGTATTCCTAGTTGTAAGAGCACATGTGAAGATCTTCACTCCCCCTCTTATGTGCGCTTGTGGAAGCGAGCTTCTTTCCGTCAAGTGTGAATGAATTTCTCATAGAACGGCGTTGAATTATATAAAACATTTACATTGTCCTGATAATCGTGGGAGCCAGCATAGACTGAAACACACGTCACACTATGGTCGGGATGTAATATGTTATGCAAAATTTCTCCTCCAGTACCTCACTCCTATACGAGATAGAGTCCGTTTTCGTCAGATACTGACATTGCACAAGAGTGAGGCCACTGACATGTTGGCTATGGCTGTGCGAGGTGGCAGCCCACTGTACCACAGCCCATGTCGGATGTGCCCACGCCCTTCAGGTCCTTGGGGGGATAAAAAAAAAAAAAAAAAAGCGCGTGTGCGTGCGTGTGTGCGTGTGTGTGTGTGTGTGTGTGTGTGTGTGTGTGTGTGTGTGTGTTGGCAGGCAGAACCAGTAAAGTGCAATTAGCATTGGAGACATTTTCATCAATATAACATGCTTCACATGCACAGAGAACCATGGAGTGATAAACACATCTTGTCTTGAGCATATGGATCTATACTCCACAAGAGTGAGGGTTCAGCCATACAAGTCCTTTTGAGGACACCTAGTCCTGTCCAAGAACTGAAAAAATCCTCAAAATGGAGACTTTAGAGGTTATACATGTTTGCTAGACTGCTTCAAAGCTCACAAAAATGAGAATTTTCATAGAGCATAAATTTGTATTTTCAAGAGAAAATCAGAAACGTTTACAGAGCATTTGATAATAAATCTTAGATAAATTTGTGTTCATTTGGTATCTGCCGTAAGTGTCCAGTTCACTATAGTCTGCTCCTACCAGATCTTGCTGAAGTGACACTATTTAGCAGCTGAAGTATGCATAAAGGCTGGCATTTTTTTTATTATCATCCTTGAAAAGTCCTTAAAAAGTCGAAGAATCTTTTTGGTTGGAAGACTATATGAAACCTGAATGAGTGTGTTTCCTTCAATCTTTGAGGCTTTTTCGCTATTTTCTGTGAGCAAGCTGAGTATGATCTATGATGGAAAGAAGCTGTTGCACTGGAGGTCTGGGGAAAGGGGTGGCATGACAAGAAATCTTTCCCATTTGTTTCAAATTAGTGAAATCTTATACATTTCTTTTTCCA
>CM065748.1:34958432-35055932 GCA_033310375.1 Conus canariensis | reverse complement strand
CGGAATACTATAATATTGCTTTTATCCATATTCACTGTTAACTGCAGATATCTAGCAGCACGGTGTAAACTATTAAGTTGCGTTTGTAAACCTATAACAGTTTCTGACATCAAAATAACATCATCAGCCAACAAAAGGATAAACAATTCAAAAGCATCAAGCGAAAGTGAAGCACCATGTTTACCATTATTAATTACTTCAATTGCTAACTCGTTAATAAACAAAGAAAACAAAATGGGACTGCATGCATCGCCCTGTTTTACTCCTTTTGAACAGTTGATATAATCTGTAAGTTTCGATCCACAGCGGACCCTGGTTTTTACTCTATCATACATACTTCTAATACACTTATACAGTTTACCTCTAATACCATTTTTATGCAAGACTGGCCACAGAAGATTTCTATTTATCGAATCAAAAGCTTTTTCGAAGTCTATGAAAGCTACATATAATTTTCTGTTATAAGAAAACTGCTTTTGTACAAGTGCAAGCAATGTAAACATATGATCAATAGTCGAATAACCTTTTTTAAAGCCTGCTTGATGATCACCTGTGATGTTATTTTCTTCTATCCATTCCTGCAGTCTATGATTAATAATCATTCCAAACAATTTACTACTGATATCACATAGGGAAATCCCTCTATAATTGCTGGGATTGTTAACATCGCCCTTCTTATAAAATGGCAGAATAATTGATTCAGTCCAGTTATCCGGAAACGTACCACTATCAAATAATATATTAAACAATTTTAGAAAGAAGTTTACCACCTGGTTAGAAGAATGTTTGAATAATTCACCAATAATGCCGTCAGGGCCAGCTGCCTTACGATTTTTCAGTTTTCCTAGTGCTAATAGTACTTCCTCTTGTGTGATTGGTCGGTTCATATACTCACCACTGCCTACATCAAACACTTCTTCGAATGGTGTGTTATCAACATTTGAATCTAATAAGGTTTGGAAATGCTGAAACCATGCATCAAGAGTAATACTGTTTCTAGGCTGTCTTCTTTTGACCGAAACTCTGCGGATATTACTCCAAAATTCCTTTTGGCACTTTATAGATGAAACGAGTTTATCTAATAAAGACTTATTGAACACTTTCTCTTTCCTCTGTAACAAGTGCTTATACTCCCGTCTAGCAATTGTATAAGCGTCCCTATCTTCTGTTTTTAAAGTGCGACGACTAATTCGTAATAATCTCCTTGCATTTCTTTTACTAGTATCACATTCTTTATCATACCAATCAGTCGATGTTTTACTGCTATCCAAAGATATACATCTTTTCATACAAACAGCACTTTCTTTTATGCATGCATTAAACATGTTCAGCGCTCGATTTACATCCACATCTAATAAATGCATTGCACTATCTAGCTTTGCTTGAGTTTCTACACTACATAATATATCTTGAAACAAACTAGCATTTTCATCATTCCATACAATTTTTTCTATGACATATTTCTGTTCAAGGTTGCAGGCATGCACAATACTTTCTTTAGGAAAAACAACATGAAGTGACACAGGTAAATGATCAGAGTCAATGCGTTCTAAGACACTTAACCTGCATGAATCAAACAAACGAGCAAATAAATCATTAGAAAATACGAAATAATCGTCAACGCTGCATCCAGAGTCAGAAATGTATGTGTAGCAACCTTCAAGGTCGCCTTTACACACTCCGTTAAGAATACACAGATCAAAAGCAGTGCATACATTCAGTAACATCTTTCCATAGTTGTTTAAAATGCAGTCTTGAGAGTGCCGGTTAATACTAAGAGGATGGCTGTCATACTGTTTATCAGAATCATTATTTCCAGAAATATCCTGTGAAATATTAGAGGTTCTACTATTTAAATCACCATTCAAAATAACATAAACATCTCTGGAAAGTAACAAATGAAAGAGACATTCTTCGAGCAAATTAATACCACTATCAATATCAAAATGGGTATAAAACGGAGAACCTTCAGGTGGTAGGTAAGAGCAAAAATATAGAACATCTTTATCTAGGCCAAATAGTTTTTTATCAATCAAAAAGACACAGAAATTATCATGATCAACATCAATAGTCTTAACAAAGGAGGAGAACTCCTTTCTTATCAAGCAAATTACCCCTCCCGACCTTCTCCCTTGTTTTGAAAGTTTAATGGCGGGTTTACAAAATACATCATAGCCAACAAAGGAATCAGCACGACACTCTTCCATAAATGTTTCGATGAAACACACAAAATCAAATTCATAAATGAAGGACAGAAAATCATGGTCAGTAAGTTTAGAAAATAAGCCATTCACATTCCATAACAAAAAGGAGAACGGTTTATTTACATCTGTACATTCCGCGTCCTTTACTTCACTGCACGTGTTTTCAGCACATTGCACAAGCTCACCGCCCTGACCCACAAAACACCGCTCACCACTGCCACTGCCACCAGTGACAGGCGTTTCTACCGGTGTATGTTTTCTGTGGTTCCCCTCACTTGTCACACCTGTGTTGAGAAAATTTTCCTCACGTGGCCGGCCACCCCCCTATCTGGACTCTTTTAAGTTACCTTGATCATCAAGGAAATATTTTCTACCGTCAACAAGCAGGTGATCAAAAATCATCGTTGCTCTTTTTCCCTCGGATCTTGCTCTCTTCAGGTGAGGGGTAAGGCCACGTCTAATTTCGCGTACACGAGTGGAAAAATCCTCTCCTATAAAAACGTCGCTCCCTTTTAATTTCCTCTTTTCTTTCAGGATACGCAATTTGTCCTTGTAAGAGGAGCAACGAACAATGATAGGAGAGTCTGATTTTTTATTTAACCTGTGAGCTCTATCAAACTCTATGTCCCGCGTCAGTTCAAGTTTATCCGAAATGAGGTCATGAATTTTACCTTCACACTGTTCAGCAGATTCATTCTGACCTCTGGGAATACCGTAAAAGATCAAATTATTACGTTTAGACCTTCCCTCCAGATCGTCAGTTTTTAATTCTAATTTTTCCATTCTTGTCACGAGGTCAGAGTTCTGTTTTACCAGGTCCGAATTTTCTTTTCTTAAAGTCTCCACCTCTTCCCTCAGATCCTTTACCCCACTTTGTAGCGCAGTGAACTGGTCATTTAGAAAACTGATGCTCCTCTCCATGTCCGTAAATTTGTCGTTCATTTCTTTAAAATCACTCGAGCAGTCAGACATCGCATCGCTCTGCAGATTCAACTTGAGTTTGACGGATATTTGCACTGTGCAGTCCTCTACCCTTGCCAGTGCCCCCATTAAGCACCATGCCAGCGGCACCGCTTGCTTTTAGAGCGAGTTGTGGCACTTTCGTCCACATCTTCATGGCTTTCATGTCACAACGAGAGATGAAGAAGATGGCCATGCGGATCGCCATGTTGACACCACGAACGAGGACAGACGGTGTAACCCTAGGCCTGCTCCTCACGTTGATTTTCTGGGGCGGACTTCTTCTACGCTGTGGAGACGTGGAGCAGAACCCAGGGCCCAGGTCGGACAGCTTGAGGCAGGCACGGCTCGGCACCTCAGGACGCAGGGTCAGCGTGGACAGGACTGGAGCTTCACCGGCGGACAGCAGACGGACGACATCCTCATCTCCTCAACAACCCACCAAGAGAGAGAGAGAGAGAGAGAGAGAGAGAGAGAGAGAGAGAGAGAGAGAGAGAGAGAGAGAAAATTAGTTCAAATTATTAGTTAGCAGCTATCATAGCAGCAAGCCAGTGTTCCTCCAAAACGACAGCCTGGTCAGCAAATAAGGATACAAAAACATACTGACACAAATGCTGTTAGAAGTGCTGAGGCCAGTTCAGTCTGCTCTAACAAGGTGAAGCATGGTCCGATTGAGAGCATGTATTTATTGACACACGGTTTCAATGAGAGTGGTACACTTGTTATGTTTGGGTTCCTGTTTTCTCTATCTCTTAAGGCTTAACTCTTCCAAACATTCTCTTTCTTTTTTTTCAAGCAGGAAACATCACCTGACATGTGCATCAGGAATATCCAGTCTTTTAGCGGAAGAACGTATTTAATAATGGTTAAATGTTTATGTCTGAATAAACATTATTCATGAAAAACAGGATTGGCTTAGTTGTTTTTCAATAGTTTGGGGAAAAGAAATAAGTTTGTCATATCAGTGTGATGTATTTCAAAAACGTATGCACGTGAAAATGAAGAAAAGGAGTGGAGTTGTGGCATATTCATTGCTGTGGAATTTTAACCATCAGACTTGGTGAACTTGGAGGCACCTAGGCTTCACTTCAGGATGCAGCAATTTAAGACAATGCCATAACACACTTTTAAGAATTTCAACCATGTGTTCTGTTTTTATTAGACATTGGTTTTCCCAAAAGTCTAGCGCAACATTTCTGAAATCTGATTTGTCTGTGTCCCACTTGATTCACAGTCAGATTCACATGTATATTCTTATTATGTAATGCAGTATGTTGGGAAACTGCTTCTGTAAGTTTTTCAGTTTTTTTTTTTTTTTAAATACCTTTTTAGATTCTTTTTTTTTATTGTCAATGTTGAATCCATAACTAGCCAACTGGTCTCAACAATTTACCATCCACCTCTTCATACCTCCCTACACCCACCCACCAGCACACACACACACACACACGCACACACATGCACACACTCACACAAACTCAAGCACACACACACACACACACACACACACACACACACACACACACACACACACACACACACAAGATGGTAAAACCTGATTTTTCAGTCACACATGATCGTGATTTTTTGCACCCATGAGCCGCCTCTTTCACAGGCTATCAACAGTCCAACATGCCATCAGAGAGGCCTAACCTGTGAAGTTTTTACCAAGATTAAGTATAAGCTTTCATCACTTCTCTCTCTCTCTCTCTCTCTCTCTCTCTCTCTCTCTCTCTCTCTCTCTCTCTCTGTCCTTCTCTATCACTTTCTCTCTCTCACTGCCTCTCTCTCTGTGTCTCTGTCTCTTTCTCTCTCTGTCTCTGTATTTTTGTTTCTGTCTTTGTCTCTCTCTCTCTCTCTCTCTCTCTCTCTCCTTTTTTTTCTAAAGATGAGACTGTCCCCATTCCCCCCATCCAACCCCCCCCCCCCCCCCCACAACACACACTCACCACTTCACTTACACACACAATGCACTAATCCATACTGACAAGTACCAGTCTTTAACTGCCCCTGGTAGGGTCTCTTACAGTGCTGACTTTCAGTGGTGTGTTTCTCTGCCAGTTTCTCCCACTACTCCCAGTCTGTGTTTGTCTGTCTCTTTCTGTCCATCTTCTGCTCTGACATTCTCACTGGTATTATCCCACCAAAAGTGCATGGTGTGTGGGTATGTAACAGTAAGTTCTGGTCAGCTTCTGCTGGCTGCATGGCCCATACGAACTGTCAAAGAGTTTCATTTGTCGTGTAAAGGAAGCGGTGAAGGTTATTTCCTTATATGTACAGACATTTGGTAGGATGTAAACCAGCTTTGAATGTCAGGTTTGTATTCATACACAAGGTCTCCACTGCTGGAAACCTGGAAGCAGCAGAAATACTTTCCGTCAGATGAAGTTTATGGGAGGCAGGGGATGTGGCACAGAGCTGTCTCCTGTTTGTTGAGCCTTATGCTGTGTCCCTGTGTGTGTGTGTGTGTGTGTGTGTGTGTGTGTGTGTGTGTGTGTGTGTGTGTGTTCGTTCAGGTGTGTGTGTGTGTGTGTGTGTGTGTGTGCGCGCGCATGCGCGCGTGCGTACATGCGTGCAAGTGAATGAGTGTGTGTGTGAGCGCGCGTGCCTGTGTGGTGTGTGTGTGTGTGTGTGTGTGTGTGTGTGTTCATGTGTGTGTGTTGTTGTTGTTGTTTTCATTTCATTTAAGGACATTTTTGTTTATTGTCTCAATGAAACACTTGTTTTACATTTTTGCTTCATTTGTTTTTGAGTCATGAATGCAAGTCAGCCCCATCCTCCACACGCACACACACACACACACACACACACACACACACACACACACACACACACACACACACACACACTGGGGTGAAAATGCAGACTTTCTCTTTTCCTCCATGTGTGTGTGTGTGTGTATGTGTGTGAGTGTGTGCGCGTGTGTGTATGTGTGTGTGTATGTGTGTGTGCATGTGTGTGTGTGTGTATATGTGTGTGTGTATGTGTGTGTGTGTGTGTGTGTGTGTGTGTGTGTGTGTGCGTGTGTGTGTGTGTGTATGTGTGTGTGTGTGTGTATGTGTGTGGTGTGTGTGTGTGTGTGTGTGTGTGTGTGTGTGTGTGTGTGTGTGACCTTTAGGTTTTTGGTAGATCTATGACTACTCATGTAAACAACCTTGGGAAGTCGGGTGTCGAGGAAGTAAGACAGGCAGAACCTGTCTTATCAGTGACAATCAGATTATTAACCATGCAGCAGTAGACACCACTACTGAGACTGGTACAATAACATGTTTGGTTCTTTTGAAGGAAAAAGGAAGAGAAAGAGAAGGGGAGAGAGAGAGAGAGAGAGAGAGATTGATTGGTCAATCTTTGATACTCAAGGATTCTGATTTTAGATGGAGGGCTAGTCTTATGGTCAGTCCTTGTTATTCACATCAATACATGTATACACCGACAAATCAGCATAACCACACTGTTATGTAATTTTAGTATCGACAAGCAGACTGTTCATAAAATGTAATAATGACATGCTGTGTAGTGAAATAGAAGGAATAGCAACAGAGAGAAAGAGAGAGAGAGAGAGAAGGTGTGGGGGGGGGGGGGGGGGCAGAGGAAGGGGGTGGGGGAGTAGGAGACTGAGTAGGGGTGGAGTTGGGGTGATCAGTTAAATGGAGTAGATCATGTGTTCTGACGATGTATTCATATTATGGCTGACAGAAAAACTTGCTGATGGAGGCGCATGATTGGTAATCAAATGATTGAATTATTGAGACATGAAATATTATGTAAATGTTTCTTGAAATGTTTGTATTTTGTAGACTGGTTGGAAGTGAATTCCAGAGGTATGCTCCAGAGTAAGGCTTGTACAGTGCATGGGTAGGGTAGGAGGAATATCTGTGAGGGAGAACAGCTGTTCAGTTGTGTAAAAAGGGAGTTACCATGACATGACATGGTATTTGTCAACATTTTAAACACAAATTATGCTTCGTTTAATTCAAGCTGGAAGGAATTATATTGAGTGCATTTAGTCTTTCATCAGTTGTTAGAAGTGCAGCAGAAAGGAGTAGCTTTGATGCATGTCTGTGGAGTGAATTCAGTCTTTTTTTTGTAGACATCACTTTTCTCATCCCATATTGTTGAAAAGTAATTGATTTGTGACATTATGTGAGTGTTGATGGAAAGTGTAAGCCAGTAATGCTGACATAGCACTTCAGTTGAGATAACAGAAAAAGGTTTATTAAGATGATCTTGCATAAATTATAGAGAAGAGATTGCCATTTTAATTCTTCGTCTATCGTTACACCTAAAACATGATGCCCATCTACCTGATTGATAGAATTACTGTTCAAATGAAGTTTTAGGTAAGTAGGAGGTAGTTGGTGCTTTAGGCGAGTGGTTATAATCATAGATTTGGTTTGGACTGGGTGTGTGAATGGTCACTGAGTTTGGATTACACCAGTCTACCACTTCATCCAGGCTTTCCTGGAGAGATGTTTCTATTGTTTGCAGGTTATTTCCATGTGTTTGGGGTGATGAGTCAGCAGCAAATAAGTCCATCATGACTTTCTCATCTGGTATGGACAGTGGTAAATCACTGATGAAGATACAGAATAGGAGGGGCCTAACAGTGAACATTGGGGGACTCCATGTCTGACAAAATCTGTGGGAGAGGTTTTGCCATTAAGCAGCACATACAAAGTTATGTCACTTAAAATGTGATTGGAATAATCAGGAATGGTTCAAACAGATGAACTATTTCTTTAAAAGAAAAGAATGATCAACAAGATCAAATACACTTTTAAAGTCAAGTGAAACTGTCTGTGTATGTATGTATATATGTATGAATCTGTCTATATTACATCAAGGAAACCTGTGTAATGTATGCATGTATGTATGAATCTGTCTGTCTATATTTGTGTGTAACACTTTGTGTTGGTGGTGGAAAAACAGAGATTATATCAGCTGACTTAATTGTTAAAATTGTTTAATTTCTGTGACTCGTAAGCTGATTTAAATTTTTGCAAGAATTTTATTTCATTTAATTCCATGCATTGTTATACCTAGTCATTCAATAGTTTTCCAACTAAATCTAAGAAAAGTAAGATGTATTCGCAAATATTCAGATACGTTTGAATAGATGAAATCAGTGAAACTGTTGAATTTATGCATTCCACCAAATAGTGGGCCCTGGATTATTTTCGTACCACATATCATCAGCATATTTGTTGTTGTTCTTGTCATGAGATCATGCCATTGGATAGGTAGACATATATATACACTGAGCCTCCATTGCAAATGGTTCATTCCTACCCCCCCCCCTCCCCCCCATAGCCCCTGTTCACCTCCCTATCCCCATTCTGTACCTCCCACAGAGACACACGGCACTCCAGTGCTGGGTTAGCTGGCAAGGGATTAGACTGAGACTACCCCAGAACCCATTTGCAAATAACCGACTGACCCTCCCCTGCCCTTTGTGCACGCCTGCCGTGTAATCGACTCCCCAGGCCAGGGGAGATTATATGCGCAGTCGATAGCAGGCCCCCACTGTTTGC
Organism: Conus canariensis; assembly: GCA_033310375.1. NCBI lineage: Eukaryota > Metazoa > Mollusca > Gastropoda > Neogastropoda > Conidae > Conus > Conus canariensis. The sequence goes on along the minus strand of CM065748.1, from coordinate 35,047,237 downwards.
TATGCTTTTTCAAGTTGCTGTGTTTTCCTTTTAATAAGAAGGTGCCGCTGGCCCTTTTGTGAGACAGTGGAGCTAATTTTGGGGGGAGGAACTGACTGAGTGTGAAGTTCAAAGGGGGGTCTATTGTAGAGTGTACTTTCAGACCCTCTGTTGCCAGTGGCAGTGTGAGTGTGATAGGTTCCTTGGCAGTGGCTTAGCATAGAGGATACATACAGCTGTGGTGGATTCAGTGACGTTTGTGGGAGACTGGACAAACAGGTTTCTTGCTGTGGTAGCTGAAACTGAAAGGTGAATGCGGAGGTGATTGATTAATGTGTGAACACCATAAGATTTGATTGTGTTGAATGGGAAGGTAATCAGTGTGGTGAGATACAATAGCGATATGTTGAACTTATTCTATTTTGGTGGCTTGATGTGTCAATTGACTGGCTGAATGATGTGTGTGATTGTTAATGTATGTGAATATGTCGTCATACAGTTTCTGTTAACTTACTGAATATGTTGTCATACAGTTTCCATTTCTGGTGTTACTGTTGTCATTGTTGTCTGTGTCATGTGGGTTCTATAGCTGACGTTTGGTAGGACTAGCGTTTGGAATGGTGTGCTGCTAGGTGAAAACCAGGAAATGTCCATATTAAATGTATGACTCTGAATTAGTAAGCTTTTTGTGTGTGAATGTTTTGAAATTTTGTAGACCTATGGAAGTGGGCTTCCCTTAAGAGTCTTACCTCGACAGACATTCTTCCTGCAGTGGATTGGTTTGTGTGATGTATGGTTTCATTTCAAAGACTAGCGCTCCAGTCTGACCCCCAGTTTGTGTTCAGGTTCACAGGAGACTGACCTTTATGCTGTCATCCTCTACTTTTTAACCTTTGCAGCCTCTTTGCCTTTCTTTCTTCTAGAAAAAGTTGAAACTTTTGTTTTCACCACCGAGATCTTTTGGAATGAATTGCATTCTCATATGTAGTGCATTGTTTCAGTCTGCCTGTTTGAGGCTGTAACACTCTCAGCTCAGAGAAAAAACCATCCCCTTTATTTTAGAAAACCTTAATAATTGTTTCGGTTGCTAGAATTTATGATACACTTGGTTATTTTGTTTGTGATCAGGTGATTAGATAGTTTAACCACAGAAACGGCTAGACGTTGGGATGTTTGTTTTGTTCGTGATCAGGTGATTGGATAGTTTAAACCACAGAAATAGCTATATGCTGGGTTGTTTTGTTTGTACTCTAGTGATCAGACATTAACCTCAGGAACAGGCACTCGCTATCCATTTTTCAGTGCCATTTGTCAGTGTGACATGTTTTGGGTTGCTTATCAATTTTTTTTTTAAACATCATTTTTATACATTGTGGATGACAAATCAACAGGTATGGCTGGCTCCCATAGCACACCCGGTTTTTTTTCTGTTAATACTACAGCTATCATGATATGAACCAATGGACATTTTGCAGACAAGTGTCCTGATTGTTTCTAGTTCAGATGGGAACTTTTTTTAATCTGTGGGTTGACAGCCATAGTCTGTGGTCGACTGGGCAAGGAAGTTTTTCCAGGCCTCTAAACAGCGAGGTGAGCAAAAGATCAAGCACAACTATGTTATTTTGGTCATGCACTAGAGTGAGAGACTGGCCAAATGTGACACAGGCTTTAACCATGTCAGCTGTTTCAGCCTTTTTTGAATTGATGATTTAGCAAGACTGGAAAACATCTGCCGAAAAATATTACAGTGGATGACCAAAAAAAAAAAAAAAAAAAGTCTGAATTTGTACTTTTTACTGCGGTGGGTTTGTTTAAAAAAAAATTATATTGTAAGTTCCAGGAAATGCCTGTTTCAGGTTCATAAATTGCCACAGCTTCGGGGGTGGGGGGAGGGGGTATTGCTGTCTTAATCCCACAGGGGTGCTGCCCTTGAATGTGCCAAAGGGGGCCTATGCGGTCCACCATCAACCTGCTCGGCACTATATTTTCATCTTTTTCGGCTACTACCACCTGTTTTCAGGTCTGATTGTAAAAGCAGCACAGGAGAGGTGGTGAAGGCAGACACTGTGGACTATGAAATTTCTATCTGCCTTTGCCAGAGTGTCCCATAAATACTTAGCAATGCCCAGCTGTGATCAGACAGAACATACCATCCTGTGACCATGTCTGTCATTTCACACTGATTGCTAATAGTTATGGTTTTGTCACATGCATGCACACACACACGCACACGCACATGCACACACACACACACACACACACACACACACACACACACACACACACACACACACACACACACACACACACATGCGCACACACACACACATGGGCCCATGCCCACACATCCATACACACACATGTGTACATTCACTGCACACACATACATGAAAAAAAAAAAAAAAAAAAGACACAACCAATGTTAGGTAGGCTCTCAAGGTCTGACCAGCACACTGGGCTAATTTATAGGTCAGACATCTGCTGAGTCATAGCCACGAGACCTTCTTCAATTGTCTCATCTTTGTTGCTAATTCATTTAGCCATCAGCTTAAAATCATGCATAGTGTGTTCTCAAAACTTAGCAGATGTGGTGTAGCGTATATGGACTAGTCCGCATGCAGTGACGCCTCGATGAAACTGAAACTGAAACATGGTTTTGTCTCCCACAGATAAAAATCACGGAGAGCAGACAGATACTATGTACCATGCTTTCACTTATCAAAGGGTTTTGCACTAATGATGTCATTACCCTGTAAAATGAAAACTGAACCTGAGCGAATGTTACTGTGTGTATATGAGGCCATCATTCCTTCCAAACATGAATACACGCACACATGCATCAAATATTTAACTGTGCACATTAGCCAGATATTTTATCAAAGTGTCTGTTGTTCCTGCGTTCTGGAACAAGTTGGAGTGTCTTTCTCTGGCAGCCAGAAGTTAGGCAATATTTGAATTTATGACCCTTCTTTTTGAACCCCCACTGCATATTTTCCCATAGAAACACAGCTTAACATCTGTCTGTCACATAGTCATACCAGATTAGTTGAAATGTGCAAACATGTTTGATTATTTAGCATTACGTAGAACTTTTTTTTTTTTAATTATGAAGTTCACTTTGATCTCAGACAGATGAAAATTAAAAAAAACAGTAGAGTGAAATCAGTTTTTTTAATCAAGTGAGTGTTGAAAGCAGTAACCCCGAAGCTCATGTTTTCTTAGAATTTACCCCAGTCAGTGTTCAAGATGGCAGGTACTTGCACATCATTCTAATGAATTGACCCCAGTCAGTGTTCAGGATGGCAGGTACTTGCACGTCATTCTAATGAATTGACCCCACTCAGTGTTCAAGATGGCAGGCACCTGCACATCATTCTAATGAATTGACCCCAGTCAGTGTTCTAGATGGCAGGTACTTGCACATCATTCTAATGAATTGACCCCAGTCAGTGTTCAAGATGGCAGGCACCTGCACATCATTCTAATGAATTTACCCCAGTCAGTGTTCAAAGATGGCAGATACCTGCACATCATTCTAATGAATTTGGCATGCCATACTCAGTACAAAATGTGTCACTTGTACAAGAGCGACACAGAAATAAATCCTTTTTGAACTTGAATTATTACATACTCACTAACAAACATCTGAATGTTCTGATTATTGTGATATTGCTGATCTGTTCAATTTGTTACCAGAGATGGGTCTGGATGTTTTAAGGTGCACAATGAAACCAGAGATTTTTCCTGTACTCGGTGGAAGAAAACTATTGTGTAAGAGCAGTTAGTACCAATAAATGCATGACTGAATGATTAGATTGAATATTTTAGTATCATGCGTACTTGCTATGCCACATGCAAGAGACCCCTCAAAATAAACCTGTTGGAATGTCGATGATAGAAGAAGAAATTCACAAATGGTAATGATCTTACACACACACACATACACAGGTAGATGTACACACAGACAGACAGACACACACACACACACTCACACACACACACACACACACACACACACACACACACACACACACACACACACACACACAACCCTTCCCCCATACACACATTCCTCCCCCTACACACACACACCTACACAACATGCATGCACACACATACACACACTCACACACACACACACATACACACACATACACAAACACACACACACACACACACACACACACACACACACACACACACACACACACACACTGCTTCTGTTGGAATGTTGATGGTAAAGGAGAAAAATTACAAATTAGAATGATCTTAAACACACACTCTCTCTCTCTCTCCCTCTCTCTCTCTCTTTCTCTGTCTGTCTGACTCTCTCTCACACACACACACACACACACACACACATATCCCTCCCCCTCCCCCCCCCCCTCACCCCCACACACACCTACACACGCACCTACACAGCGTGCACACACACACACACACACACCACACACACACACACACACACATCCCTCCCCCCTCCCCCCCCCCCTCACCCCCACACACACCTACACACGCACCTACACAGCGCACACACACACACACACACACACACACACACACACCCAACACACACACACACACACACACACACACACCACACACACACACACACACACACCCACCACTAACACACAAAGAGGGTGGTGAACATGACAGACACACTGTACAGTTGGTCAGAATTGATTTTGTCAAGTGTATATATTGAAATCACTTGTATGTTGCTGCAATCTGATTTCTAGAGCTTACTCTCTCTTGAAGACTCTCTTTCCCTCCTCCTCTTACCCCTCCATCCTCCTCTGTCTGTCTGTCTGTCTGTCTGTCTGTCTGTCTCTCTTATCCGGTTTCTCCCTCTTTCTTGAATCATGGAAACAAAACACCAGTGAATCCATGATTTTCTGTTCTTTGCAGGCTGCATCATGAAGACTGGTGTGTTCCCCTTTGCAGGCTGCATCATGAAGACTGGTGTGTTCCCCTTTGCAGGCTGCATCATGAAGACTGGTGTGTTCCCCTTTGCAGGCTGCATCATGAAGACTGGTGTGTTCCCCTTTGCAGGCTGCATCATGAAGACTGGTGTGTTCCCCTTTGCAGGCTGCATCATGAAGACTGGTGTGTTCCCCTTTGCAGGCTGCATCATGAAGACTGGTGTGTTCCCCTTTGCAGGCTGCATCATGAAGACTGGTGTGTTCCCCTTTGCAGGCTGCATCATGAAGACTGGTGTGTTCCTCTTTGCAGGCTGCATCATGAAGACTGGTGTGTTCCCCTTTGCAGGCTGCATCATGAAGACTGGTGTGTTCCCCTTTGCAGGCTGCATCATGAAGACTGGTGTGTTCCCCTTTGCAGGCTGCATCATGAAGACTGGTGTGTTCCCCTTTGCAGGCTGCATCATGAAGACTGGTGTGTTCCCCTTTGCAGGCTGCATCATGAAGACTGGTGTGTTCCCCTTTGCAGGCTGCATCATGAAGACTGGTGTGTTCCCCTTTGCAGGCTGCATCATGAAGACTGGTGTGTTCCCCTTTGCAGGCTGCATCATGAAGACTGGTGTGTTCCCCTTTCAGCGCCATGTGCCACCTTCCCCCATGATGTTGACCTAAGATGAGCAGCCTGGAAGCGCCCTCTACCTATCGCAGTGACAAGTCGGGTGGCACCGTGCGCATCGAAACCAGCAACCGAGCTCTTCTAGCCCTTCTGCATGAGAACTCCTCAGCAAACCCAGGAGCAGCATCAGCGAACGTTGAAGTAACGTCACCCTACACTGTAGTAACTAGCCCACACCGGCAGTCCTCTGGGTTTGTTGATAAAGAAGAAGACAGATCTGTGACAGGTTTTGAAGCGCTGCCTTCCAGACGAACATCAGCTAGGGATGATAACTCTGACTTCTTCAGAGCTGAAGAGAAAAGTGTGCGAGATAACGCAAGAAGAGCACCAGCTAGGGAGAGTAAGACAGATGCCTCGGGAATAACAGAGAGAAGGGGGCATGATAGTTTCCTCCCGGCACAGCAGCTTGGTGCGGAGACTGCAGCAACCAGCACTGAACAGGACTTGCCAGGAAACCCAGCCTCTGTGAATTCATCAGCTGATGTTGGTGTGAATGAGAACGCTGAGGATAGGTGGAGCGGTGATGGTGCGGATGTTGAGGGCAGTGCAGGCTTGGAAGTGCCTGGCACTGGTCTGACCAGTGAGAATGGACATCCAGGGGGTTTGAGTGAGCTGGAAAGAGATCAGGCCAAGGATCCTTTTGTCTCCACACTGGGAGTATCATCTGATGTCACCACCTTTCCTGATGGTGGAAGTGATGATGCTTTGTCTCTAACTCCTCTGTCTCTTCCAGTGACTTCTCCAAGAGCTGCTGGAATAAACAACCCAGAACATCCACGTTTTGTCACTCCTTATTCGTCACGTCGGTTAAAAGACACACCAGGGCATAAAAGATCAGCGGTTGGCACTGGTTTGGTTAATGAACAAAGGGTGCAGACCTCACTGAATGCATCAGAAGACCCAGACAGCAACAGAGAGCAGGCCACCAGGTTGAGGGCTGGGGGCAGAGGAATCACCAGCACAGGGTCTGTTCCGCATGTGGTTCAACACCCTGTCAGTTCCCTACAGAAGACCACTCACGTCCATGCCTTGTCCGATGCTGCAGCGAATGAGACAGTGAACACAGCCAGCCGGCGTGAAGAGTCGCTGAACCAGACTGCCAGACACAGAGAGGAAGTGGTAAGATCTTCAGAATCTCCCGTCAGTGACAGAGACTCGGCTGTTGAAGGGAAACATCCGCTGTCACTTCACCAAGGGAGCGGCTGGGATCATAAACTGTCTCATCCGACAGACGTCGGTCAGGGTGGACATAGCGACAGCCCTGACCCTGCTGCTCTGGACACGCGTCCACTGGCCCCGAGATCAGGGGATGTAACACAGCAGGTTCTTCCTTCCCCTTCCCCAAGGAAGCTACATCATCTAACAGCTGAGGAGTCGGTGGTTGAAAGAGTGTTTGTGGATTCACCCACCTTCACACAGGAAGAAGAGCAGGAATACAGGTGAGAGGAAATGCATATCATTCTGAAATAATCCCATGCAGCGAGAGCTTTTTTTTTTTTTTTTTTGCCTTTTAATATGAGACATTATGAGATGATGGATATTGGTACAAAATTGTTTCAGATTCAAAATTGAAATATTCTTAACCATTGATGCAGATTATATCAGTAAAACAATAACAACGATGAAACTGCCAAATTGCAGCAGTATAAGAGATGATTCTTTTTTTTTTTTTGATTCAAACAAATAAAGTAAAAATAGAGAGAAGTATTTTCCACACTACTTGTGTTGACTAGATAGTTTGAAGAATCATGGAACACACTAAATTTTGTACTCTTAACACCCCTACAGCTGGTGAACAAAATGAAAAAAAAAAAACACCCATAATTTTCTGCCTGATTTTTATAGAGAGAAAAATCTGTAGTTCTCATTTGTACTTGTATTAAGTTCTTTAAGTCAGCTCAGTGGGCTGGTAGAAGACAGCAATCACTAGTTCATCAAAATGCATATATATGTATGTGTGTATATATAATACAATGCTGCTTATTCTCTAGTTTGCCTGCAAGGTAAATGCTGGCATTCCATCAGGGCATTTCCTGGTGCTATCAACTACAGAAGTGGAATTCATGCTGCTCTGTTGACCTTGTCTGTCAAACATGCGGTCAGAGTTGCTGTAAAAAGCTGATATCATCAGGTAGATCCTGACAACGACAAAGAGAATCAGAAAGAGAAATATATGTGTTTACTGTTAATCAGGGTAAAAACGAGTGTTGTGTGTGTGTGTGTGTGTGTGTGTGTGTGTGTGTGTGTGTAGAGAGAGAGAGAGAGAAAGAGAGAGAGAGAGAAGGGAATTGTGTGTGTGTGTGTGTGTGTGAGAGAGAGAGAGAGAGAGAGCAGGTCAGTTCATAAAAGAAAATGAACTTGTTTTCCCAGTCAGGCAGTGTTTTTGATAATAAGTACAGACTGAAAGATTTGCTACTTATGCACATTGTTTTAAAGATAATGCCAGAATATTTTCACATACACACAAACATATCTTGATGAAAGTTCATGAACGATAAACTATAAAGTTATCAAATCAGAAACAGTGAATGTTAACTTAATGCTCACAGTGTTCATGTTCATGGGGAAGTCAGTAGCATCCTTTTTCTGTCTGAAGTATTGCTTGTGTGCAGTAATTCTGTGACAAGTGGCATAAATGGGGTTTAGCAAAAAAAAAAAAAAAGACAAATTGAAAATAAACAAACAAATTGTTAAGAGTTGGTGAGGAAAAATAAGGGTTGGTTGGGTCTTAGGAAAGAAACGAATTCGTGGATGGTGATGGGGTTGGAGGTGGCGAAACATTAAGGCAAATTTGTGGATGGTGATGGGGTTGGAGGTGGCGAAACATTAAGACAAATTTGTGGATGGTGATGGGGTTGGAGATGGCGAAACATTAAGGCAAATTTGTGGATGGTGATGGGTTGGAGGTGGCGAAACATTAAGACAAATTTGTGGATGGTGATGGGGTTGGAGGTGGCGAAACATTAAGACAAATGACACACACATTGGTGCCTTTAATTATCATTATTATGTTTCCAGGGGGGAAAAAATGAGCGGTCGGCTGGGCTATAAGCAACATTACCATACCTTACCTTACCTTACCTTTTATGTATTCAAAACTTTCTGGCTGACCAGCAGTTCCAAGTGCGTATTGGCACCACACTGTCTGACATCCATGGGCAGGAGTTGGATGTACCTCAAGGGAGCATTCTTTCTCCTGCTCTCTTCACTATCAAAATCAACGACATTGTCATATCAGGAACCAGGGTTCTGAGTCCTCTCTGTTTGTTGATGATTTCACACTGTATGCAGTTGGAGTCTCTTACACCAACGTACAGCATCGACTTCAGCTCTGTGTGAACAAGATTCAGCAGTGGGCTAAGGAAAATGGGTTTACCTAAAAGTACCAAAACTCAGTCAATCCATTTTCACAATTTTCGTCAGTTTTTTGCCGATCCTGAAATTCGTCTGGACAAGTCCACCATTCCAGCTGTGAAGGAAGCCAAATTTCTGTTGTTTTTTTTTTTGTTTGTTTGTTTGTTTTTTTTTATCAAATGCTGAATTTAAAAGTCATATCCAACACTTAAAAACTGCATGTCAGAAAGCACTGAACATTCTGCGAGTTGTGGCACACACAGATTGGGGCGCTGACAAGAAAACTCTCCTCCATCTTTACAGGGCTCTGATCTGCTCCAAACTGGACTATGGGTGTGTAGTGTATGGTTTGGCCAGACCTTACTACCTGAAAAGTCTAGATCCTATCCACTGTCAAGGACTTTGATTGTGTCTGGGTGACGTTCCACACCACTTCTGTTTATAGCCTGTACGCTGAGGCAGGAGAACCATCCCTCTCAAATCGTAGATTGAAAATTGCCTTGAACAACTGTCTGAATCTCTCTTCTGAACCTCAAAACCCTGCATATGGCTGTGTTTTTTATCCCAAGTTCGAAAAGAAATTCAATGACCACCCCAGTTCCATTCCACCCTTGGGAATTCGTATTCTTCCCCATTTCAACAAAGGAGATATAGACCTTGGAGTAGCTTGTGATTTATCCAAGTTTCCTGATGACCCTCCATAGACTTTCTTCACTCCAGAGATCCGGTTTGATTTAGCCTCGTACTGCACTGATTCCACTAGTTCCTTGGCACACAAGTCCCTTTTTGCTGAACTGTGTTCCAAGTTTCCCTCCTTCAAAAGAATTTTCACTGACGGTTCCAAATCTGAGGAGGGAGTTGCCTCTGCTGTGTTTTGTGCAGTAGATCCCCCTCAGAGGTGTACTGAACACATTCCTACCAGTAGCTCCATCTACACTGCTGAGCTGACAGCCTTGGTCCTTGGTCTTAAAATGGTCTGTAAATCCAAACATAAAGATTTCCTCATTTTATCAGACTCCCTTTCTGCTTTTGAGGCCATTGCCGGTCGTAATCTCAAGCACCCTCAGCTGCTGAAAGTTTTTGAACTGTATACCTCTCTGAAATCAGATGGATACAACATAGTTTTTGCCTGGGTTTCCAGCCATGTGGGCATTCGAGGCAACGAGGTGGTTGCTCAACTTGCCAAGAGTGCCACAAAGAAAGAGTTGAGCAGATTGTCTATTCCTTACACTGATCTCAAACCCAAAACACAGGTTTATGTCAAAGACCTCTGGCAAGAGGAATGGAACTCGCAGACGGATAACAAACTATTTAAAATCTGTCCAAACCTGAAAGAGTTTTTACCATGTTCCAGAGGTGGCCGTAAAGACAAAACAGTCTTGTGCCGCTTGCATACAGGCCACTCATTTTATACCCATTCTTATCTTTTAAAAGGTGAAGAAGCTCCGTGGTGCATTCCATGTCATTTACCACTCACAGTGAAACATATTCTTTTAGAGTGTTGGGACTTGCATGATGTGAGACATAAACACTTTACAGCAGAGTCCATGAAAACCCTGTTCAGAGATGTCCATCCTGACATTATCTTTGAATATCTGAAAGAAATTAACATTTTTCATCTGATCTAAGATTTTACAAAAGAAAGATTTTTAACAAAGTTTCTGGTGCATTTTTAGAAGGTGTATTTTAAAGAAGTGTGAATGGTGTTTTTTTTTGTTGTTATTGTTGTTTTTTGTGACTTGTGAGCTGACTTCAGTGTGGTGACAGCCCTGATGTGGCCTTTTGCAGTCGGCTGGGCTATAAGCAACATTACCTTATCTTACCTCTCTCTGATTGCATCTTTCTATCTCTCTCACTTGTGTGTGTGTGTGTGTGTGTGTGTGTGTGTGTGTGTGCGTGTGTGTGTGTGTGTCTCCTCACACATACATAAGTTGACACAATGGCATTCAAAGATTGTTCAGGTTTCGATGTGATCATATGTGAATGTATATGCCTGTATGTGTGCAGGTTTGTGAGTTCTCGGATTGAAGATGAAGAAGATCCTCCAGACCTTCACCTCACCTATCGTGGTCTTGACCTGCAGGCTTTGAAAAAGATGGAAGGGACATCAACAGCAAGCATCCAGCCACCCAGAAAACCTTTTAAACAGGTGCGTTACCAGGACGACGAAGACCGCTTTGAAGACAGGGAGGACTTGCTGCAGTACAACGCAGCCACTGAGCAGCGCGGACAGTCCCCTGAAATTCAGACGCAGTACGTATTAAAGTCAAAAAACGGTTCAGGCAAAACAGCGGTCAACCAACCACCAGAGCCGGTGAGGAGCTTGACTCTACCCTCTGGTCCCTCCTATGATCCTCAGGACGAAGAAGACCTGAAGAGAGAGGCCAGTTACCAGCAGGAACTGAAAAGCCGTGTGGACACCACACAGCGCACGGCAGAATCCACCGTCATTCCTCAGGTACCACGCGATCCAGAGGGCGAAGACTGGTTGGCTGAAGACGAAATGGAAGCCAATGGCCCCCGCTACCAGCATCACCGTGACTCCCTCAGTATGTATGAAGGGCAGAGGCTGCCTCAGAACATGCACAGCACACAGTGGGAAGATCCTCCCCCCGTCCCTCACCATGGGTTTGGTCAGCCTCAGGGATACACAAGGGCCGCTCACATAGGCTTTGCAGATCAGGGAGGGCAAGGCTATGCAGACAGTCACAGGCCGGGCTATGCTATGATACAGGCAGCAGATTATGGGGAAACCTACCACAGAGACAGATATGAGGAAGCACACTACCAAGGACATCCAGCAGCCTCCCACTCGCATGTCATGGGGGAGGAGTTCGCAGACATCCCCCAGCAAGGGAGGTTTGGCAGAGACAGGTTCGGACACAGACACCATGTGGGGCATTCCCACAACGGTTATGCAGAACCCCGCAATGGACTCTACCTGACAGAACCTCGGGGGTACCCTTTCACCCCAGAGCCCATCGACGGCCCGGCAGTCCCAGGCAGGGAGGATGACGGTTCAACGGCCCAGGCACCCTTCCCTGTGGTGGACACGGATCGCTATCAGGTGGAGGATGACACACCGCAACTTGATCCTCACAAACACTCTGGAATCATCACCCTTCCTTCCAGACCTGACTACGATTACGTCTCCCACAACAAGACAGATTATGGCTTCATTCCCAAGCGCACTTACAAGAAAATAAGGGAGGTGAAGAAACGAGAGGAGGAGAAGCTGGAGCACGTTTTCGTCCATCCTAAAGTGAAACCTAAAGCTAAGAAGGGGAGTCGGGACAGCTCACCGGAACGTCCGCTAGCCATCACACACCATCCACACACGCACAGAGATCCAGGGGACGGAACTGCCCCAGGGCCAGAGGAGCTGTGGGCACATCAGTCAGCTCATCTGGTTCAGTCCAACAATGCCACCAAGGTCAGTGGCTACTGTGTAGATGTGCTGTTTTAGAGTCAGAAAAAGGGAGAGCACACCGAGTGACTGATTAACGATCATCAGTCTTACAAAAGTTTTAGTTTTGTATTTTGTTAGGCTTCTGGCAAAGCTTTGGAAACTTGGTTAACTTTGTACTTTTTGGCTAAGTCTGTCTGTTGTCTAAATTGTGTTCTTGAACAACCTATTTGTCTCCCAAATGAACAAACAAAGTATAAGATATTTCATGATCATCATTACTATGAAAAAATCTGAAATAAATGTTAGCGAACCACCAAGAAAAAAGTGATTAAAGATAAGTGATTGCTCGTTCATTTTTGTTGTCCTAAGGCCTGAAGAAGACCTAAGAGGTTGAAGTGCATCATGTTTTGTCTTGTGATTCGTTTGTCCATGTTTTTCTTGCTAACATTTATTTAAGATTTGTTTAGATTTCCGCCTGCAGTTGTCTCACTTTGCAACTACATCATTATTATGATTTTGTTTTTGATGTTGTTAGGAGTATACTTTGCTATTTTTCACAAGTAGTGTTGACCTTTTTTGACAATATTTCTGATATTTTTCTGTATTATATTTTTGACAAACTGGTGACAAGTGAGTCTTGTAATCATTAGATATATATGTGTGTGTGTGTGTGTGGCAAATCTTAATGTTGGCATTTTCTCAGCAAGTACATGCATGAACTGAATGAAACTTGGCAGAATGATAAACGTTGTTAGGAGTTATTCAGTTTGCCCATGCATGAAGGTGTCACTGAGTCGTATTGGCCAGAAGTATTCAGTGTACATTTTCAGCAATAAATTCAGTGTCACAAAATTGTTGTTTACCTATGAATTATGACCATTTACAACTGTTGCTTTTTACGCTGATAAGAGACATGTTACATGATATTCTGGTTTCTATGCAATAGGTATGACAAAACGTAAGGTAAATTTGGTCAAAATGACACCATTTATTGCCATTTCTACCAAGCAGAGGTGGAGATATGAATTAGTGAATTACATAATGCAGAACTAAACTCAGGCCTCATAATCATTAAAAAAAGGAAAAAAAAACTGCATCATCCGCTTCACATCAGAATATTAGGTCACACTGATGACGCAGTAAGGTGAAGTGTTAGCGTAAAAGAAGGGAAATATGACCATGAAATAGATCTCTGATGGAAACAGATCTTTGGGATCAACTTGCTCTTGTGGTCATTTTGTAATGGGCAGGGGAAGAAGCAACGATCAGTGTCAGGACATTTCACAGTGCCACCTTGGAGCAGGAGGGAGGGGGGTTCAAGGGAAGGGGACTGGTGGAAATGGGACGATAGCGCCAATGGGTGCAGATGAAATAAGTGATCAGTGTGTAGAGAAGTGAGAACTTCCTCAGTCGACGGCTGGTGTTAATGCTGAGTCAGTTGTGACTATCTTACACTTTCTGTGTTGGTCATCTGGCTATGGTGATACATGTCCTTCCCCCACCCACCCTGTGCCTCAAGTTCTGCTCTCACATATGTTCATCACATGTAAGTCAGATGTAAGGCAAATTGCCTCTATTGTTTTCTCTGTTCTCGTCATGAATTGAAGTCAGCCTGGGTAGTGTTTTCAAATGTTTTTGCAGTAAATCGCTGTACTTTAATTGTGCCAGTTAGTGTCATGCTCTGGTGAACAACTCCTAGCTTAATTTTTAGGGTAAACAACCAAAGAGGAGGCTGGATCTGAACCCCTCTGTGACTGGCCAGTTTCGGCCGGCTACTGACAGTCCAACCAGTCGAGAGGTTGATGAGTCTTCACAGGGGACCAGTCTGACTGAGCCGGTCGGACGATGGCGTCCGTCTCAACTGGTCAGAGTGAAGAGCTGAACCCCAAAGTGTGTTGGAGTGCTTTACTAGACCTCCCTGTGATTCCTCTGTCATAACTCTCACCCTTTGACTGCTTTAAACACATGACGTACACACTCAGTTTAGGGGTGGGTTTTTTTTCCCCCTTAAGGCACTTGCTCTGTAGTCTAGGTACTTTTTACCTTGGTATACAGCCCTCACAGCTAAAGGGAAAGAACTGTTGATTGCAGTCAGCTGAGACCTGTTAAGGACCAGTCCTGAAACTGGTCTGCCAGCCATATGAGATAGTTACCATTCAGAAAAGTCTGCAGAGGGCTTCTGTGCACATTTTGTCATGGTTTTGGAGCTAGATTATCTGTGTGCAGAAAATCAGTTGACTTGAAATATTTTGTGTGTCTGTGGGTCATAAAACTATAGAACAAAAACTTCATACCTGTTATGTATACATATTAGGTAATCAGTCCTTTGTGCTCAGGTACATTTTTTTGTTTCGGGGTGTGCTATAATCTAAAGAACTGCTTTTTTTTTCATAGGTATATGGGATTGATATTAGCCTATGTGGTAAAAATTAAACACATTTATTTGTAGGTTCTCATACACAGACACATGTCAGTTTTGAAAGGTGAGCAACGTGTACACATTTTCTTCCTCAGGTTCTAGTAACAGACAACAGTCATGAAAACAAAGAATTCTGAGTGCTGATTACAGTTTTGATCTCTAAGTAAATAAGCAGATAGGAACTAGTGGTGTATTACTCTTCCTTGCTAAAAGGGTTATTTGTTTCTCCTTTTTCGTCCTGTTATGATGAAAGATGAAAAAGGTTAAAAGTCATTTGTTTCTCCTTTTTCGTCCTGTTATGATGAAAGATGAAAAAGGTTAAAAGTCATTTGTTTCTCCTTTTTCGTCCTGTTATGATGAAAGATGAAAAAGGTTAAAAGTCATTTGTTTCTCCTTTTTCGTCCTGTTATGATGAAAGATGAAAAAGGTTAAAAGTCATTTGTTTCTCCTTTTTCGTCCTGTTATGATGAAAGATGAAAAAGGTTAAAAGTCATTTGTTTCTCCTTTTTCGTCCTGTTATGATGAAAGATGAAAAAGGTTAAGTCAGTCACGCAGCTCTAAGGACATAAAGGGCAGTGAACGGAGATTCACAGTGTCTTGGGCACCGCATAATGCAGGACACAAGCTGCCTCACTCCTTCTTCAGCTTTAACCTTCCCTGAACTGAGCTGGCTACTACTAGTATGTTTGAACATTGGAAGCCTAGTTTGGAACAAAAAGAAAAAAGAAAGAAAGAAAGAAAGAAATCGGATCCCTTGAGTCATAACTGTCAGCTCCACAGCTGAATGTTGTACTTAACCGTTGGACTTTGGGCCCCTCTTTTATGGTTGAAAGAAACAGGACGGACAAACAGTAACCTAAGGTGATGACCACCACTTTTTAATATTTCTATGATAGATTTGATCAGTTTTGATTATTGTTGGATGAAAAGTACTGGATTTCATCCTTGTTTATAATTATAATAGCATCTACCAACACTGATTCAACGTAAGCCCAATCTTAAGTTGCATTTTGACTCTTTTTTTTTTCTTTGTTATTCTTTTATCTTGAAGTTAGATGATCTGAAGCTCCAAGAGTCTGTGTGGCAGGTAGGACATCATCTTTAGTCAGACTAAAGTCATAAATTTCATCATACATTTTTGTCTCTCTGAAACTGAACCAGAAATGCGAGACTTTTCTTGCTTTGGCCTTTTTTTTTTTTTTTTTTTTTTTGCTTTCATGAAAAAAAAAGAAAAAAAAAAAAAGAAAAGATAAATGTTAATGAAAAGTCTGTAAAGGTAAGTTAGGTGTTTGGGAACCGTTGTGTGTTCAGTATTACAGATGAAGGAAGGCAGACGCACAGGTTTTGGGTAATTGCAGATTCAGCCAAGTTGTGACTGGCTTGCTCTTCCCTCCTTAGTTGGTTTGTGTTCTGATTTCATCTTCAGGGAGTTGACTTGCCTGTGAATCTAATCCTGTGCTTCATGATCTTTTTTTTTTCTTTTTTCCGCATACGCAGGCTGATACTCTTGCGGACACTCCCTGTATAGACAGGCATGAATTAATCCCATCTACCCAACAAAGGGAGTGGAGTTTTTGTGTGTGTGACCGTTTTTTATCCTGCCATTAAGGCAGCCATACTCCAGCTTCGGGGAAGGTGCATGCTATGTGTAACGTGTCATCCATACCAACGGCCAAACTGGCCTTCTCTTCAGAAAGTTGGTGATGGGATTTTACATGTGTGCAAGATGTTATGCGTGTGTTCACACATGGAACCTCAGTTTATAGTCTCATTCGAAGGACTGTATGGGAAATGGAGTCAGAACCAATGTTAACTCCAAGGGAAAAATCCCCCATGTACCGAAATGGCCCGGCGGAGATTCGAACCCGCAACCCCAAGATTACGAGTCGGGGATCTACCACTAGGCTATTCTGGCCCCCACACGCTTCATGATCATTTCCTGTTTTATTCTGGTTTGTTTTCTAGATTCTTGGACCTGTCTCAGTAGATAACTTTCGCATAGTTTATGGACCTGTCTCAGTTGATAACTTTCGCATAGTTTATTGTGCTGTTGTGAAATGGATGACAGTTACATTGCTTCTTTGACTGGAGTGTCATGGTTGGTTTATTCATTTAATGGATATTTATCGACTTCACTTTTGATGCAGGGAAGTTTTTTTTCTGGATTTTCCTGATGAGAGGAGCCACTGGATCATGCTTTTGTAGGTGTCACATGAGCTTTGTATTCTTAACTAACTTGGCAGAAAATGCCTGCACCCTGAAATCAGGTGTAAGCCGCTGTCTCCAACGACAGCACAATGATAGCAGTGAAAAACAGTAGTAAAAGTGATAATAGAAAATTCTGTTTTGCTTTCCATTTTCTCACACTTCATCACAGTGTGTGCTTCAGTGTGCCACATTGTTTTGGTGTGACCTTTCAGTGTGCCACATTGTTTTGGTGTGACCTTTCATGTGTGCCACATTGTTTTGGTGTGACCTTTCACTGTGTGCCACATTGTTTTGGTGTGACCTTTCACTGTGTGCCACATTGTTTTGGTGTGACCTTTCACTGTGTCCACATTGTTTTGGTGTGACCTTTCACTGTGCCACATTGTTTTGGTGTGACCTTTCTCAGTGGCCACATTTGCTTGGTGTCCTTCACTGTTCCCACTTTTGCTAGTTCCCTTTCCTCACTGTGGCCACATGTTGTTGAGAGGATTTATGTGACCACATTGTATTGGTTTTCTGTGTGCTACATTAGTTGTCCTTTCATGTCCACTTGTTTTTGGTGTGACCGTTGTCACTGTGTAACCATCATTTTGGTGATTCCTTCACTGTGTCACATGTTTTGGTGTGACCTTTCACTGTGTGCCACATTGTTTTGGTGTGACCTTTCACTGTGTGCCACATTGTTTTGGTGTGACCTTTCACTGTGCCACATTGTTTTGGTGTGACCTTTCTCAGCTGGAACCCCACATTCTGCTTCCCAATGTCTCTTCCATGTTCCACTCTTTGCTCAGTTCTCTCCCTTTCCTCATCCCCTGCGTGGGGAACGCAAAACAATGATTAACAGGCATTGAAGAGGATTTATGGTAAATGAAGTCAGTCATGTGATTGGTTTATCTGTGTGTCTCATCTCAGTTGTCTTTATGTCAGTGTGTGTCTTTGTGTGTGCGGTGAATGTTAACAATAACATTGACATTTTGGTGATTCTCTGCTGCTGCTGCTGTAAGCATAGAGTGACTAATATTGATTTATAAGAGAAAGTTAAAGGAAAGAACAGAAATGAGATGTGTTCAAGACGTTTTGTTTGTGCATGTTGTGTCAAAGTTTGAGATGGTCAGAGCTTAGTTTAACCCTTTCACATCTAACTGTGGGTCTGCAGTTCAGGGTCATGATGGAGAAAAACAGGAAACAATGAACACAGGAATCTTAGAGATAATTTTGATTTTATTGAGAACTAAATGAAAAATGTGTAAACCCAAGTTAAAAGTTTAAGCGTTATTGTCAAGGAGAGACACCACAGCAAAGTGAAAGGTTGCAAACATTTGAACACGTCAAGAGAATCAAAGGGTTTAATGGTCATAGAGTGGTGTTACAGACTTTTCTTTTTAGATCTGATGGAGCTCTTGTGTTTTATTTCAATCGATTTTGATACATTAACTTATGAATCATTAACCAGCTCTTGTGTTTTATTTTAATCGATTTTGATACATTAAGTTATGAATCATTAACCCCTTTGCAATCGCAGGCAAACAGACAGGCAATGAAGAATGCTGTTGAGGTTTTCTCGTGGGTCTAGCTGAATTGGTGAAGGAAGGTCATGTTTGAGAGCAGTGGCAGGCATTCCTTATCAGGGGCAACTGCAGAGTGTCAAAGTGATGCAGAGTTGTTGTTTTTTTTTTCTATCATTATCATTTTCTTCCATTAAAGGAAGGGAAACAGCTGTTCCACTTCTCTCTCTCTCTCACTCTCTCTCTCCCTCTCTCTCTCTGTCTCACTCCTGTCTCTCACATGCACATTTGTTGTCAGGATAACACACTGATTATGTTCAAAACTCAGTGAATCAGACTAACTCACTGAGGTAAATTAGACTTTGTTTATGAGTAGACTCCCATCCTGTATCTTTTTTTTGTGGTGTATCTGTAAATAGACACAAAGTGTTGTTTTACACACACACATCCTCTCCCCCCACCTCCATCCGATGTGAATTGGTCTACGGAATCAGTTAGATAATGTCAATGTCTTTCTCTTAATTTTTCCATCCTCCCCCCCCCCCCCCACCCCCCCTTTTTGTTTCACTTTGCTTGCTCCTGTTATGTGTGTGAATAGACAATTGTATTGCTATTTCAGTTCATTTGAAAAAGATTGTTTATTGTATATAACCAGTTTTGGTTGGTTCGCCACAGACGTATTACCTCCAGGCCAAAAATTCGCTTACTGCCTCCCCACCCCACTTAATCCTTCCATTGTATTGGAAGCTCATCATTCGCAACATATATTGCCACCCCAGTATAAGTATGGAAAACAAACAAAAAAACTTTTTATAGCGCAAACCAAACGCTGCCTAAGCCTGTGCCAAATATGACACAATATGGTTGACTTTTAGTTTTAGTGTACGTCGCTTTTTATGTCATTTTTTTTTTCTCACAGATATCCCCTATCCAGTCCCTACCCATGGCCTACCCAGGGGACATCATCCAACCAGGACCTCTCACCCAGCATCTGGTGACGGAAGATGGGCAGAGAATTAGTGTGGATGTTAACTTGAGACTTGTCTCCCCTCCTGCAGGATCAGACGGTGAGGAGTACTCGGGCGGGCATCACTTTCGACATACAGGAATGCAGTATCCATTGGTAAGTGCACGTGTCCATAGAGGCAGAAAAGCAGCAGACACTCTTAGAGGATTGTTTTGGAAGAAAAATGAAAGCAGTCTTTAGAAGAAAAATGGCAGCAGTCTTCATGAGCGCTGACAGAAAGGCTTCCAGGTAGGGGGATGATTTACACTGGAAAAGCCTCCACACACACCCCCCTCCCCCCCCCCCCCCCCCCACCCCTCCTCGTCCCTGATGAGGCATACGCACGAAGAAATGCAGGACAGCATGCGAACACATTCAACGCCCACTTTTGCGCTGAATTTGAAAAGACAAGCACCTGTCCTTGTTCAGAATGTCTTTACCCTTTAACTTAATGTATGTTTCAAAGCATAATGACTGCAGGTGGTTCAAAGTGTAATGACTGCAGGTGGTTCAAAGTGTAATGACTGCAGGTGGTTCAGAGTGTAATGACTGCAGGTGGTTCAGAGTGCAATGACTGCAGGTGGTTCAGAGTATAATGGCTGCAGGTGGTTCAAAGTATAATGACTGCAGGTGGTTCAAAGTGTAATGACTGCAGGTGGTTCAAAGTGTAATGACTGCAGGTGGTTGAAAGTGTAATGACTACAGGTGGTTCAAAGTGTAATGACTGCAGGTGGTTCAAAGTATCATGACTGCAGGTGGTTCAAAGTGCAATGACTGCAGGTGGTTCAAAGTGTAATGACTGCAGGTGGTTCAAAGTGTAATGACTGAAGGTGGTTCAAAGTATGATGACTGCAGGTGGTTCAGAGTATAATGACTGCAGGTGGTTCAAAGTATAATGACTAAAGGTGTTCAAAGTACGACTGCAGGTGGTTCAAAGTACAATGACTGCAGGTGGTTCAAAGTACAATGACTGCAGGTGGTTCAAAGTATGATGACTGCAGATAGTTCAAAGTACAATGACTGCGGTGGTTCAAAGTACAATGACTGCGGGTGGTTCAAAGTATGACTGCAGGTGGTTCAAAGTGTAATGACTGCAGGTGGTTCAAAGTGTAATGACTGCAGGTGGTTCAAAGTATGATGACTGCAGGTGGTTCAGAGTGTAATGACTGCAGGTGGTTCAAAGTATAATGACTGAAGGTGGTTCAAAGTATGACTGCAGGTGGTTCAAGTGCAGTGACTGCAGGTGGTTCAAAGTATAATGACTGCAGGTGGTTCAAAGTACAATGACTGCAGGTGGTTCAAAGTATGACTGCAGATTGTTCAAAGTATGATGACTGCAGATGGTTCAAAGTATAATGACTGCAGGTGGTTCAAAGTACAATGACTGCGGGTGGTTCAAAGTATGACTGCAGGTGGTTCAAAGTATGATGACTGCAGATGGTTCAAAGTATAATGACTGCATGTGGTTCAAAGTACAATGACTGCGGGTGGTTCAAAGTATGACTGCAGGTGGTTCAAAGTATAATGACTGCAGACGGTTCAAAGTATAATGACTGCATGTGGTTCAAAGTACAATGACTGCGGGTGGTTCAAAGTATGACTGCAGGTGGTTCAAAGTATAATGACTGCAGATGGTTCAAAATATAATGACTGCAGGTGGTTCAAAGTACAATGACTGTGGGTGGTTCAAAGTATGACTGCAGGTGGTTCAAAGTGTAATGACTGCAGGTGGAAGCGTGACAACAAGCGTTGAGAAATGAGACACTGAGCACCAAATGAATGCAGCAAACAGTGTAAGTGATGAACCTCAACTTGTTGCAAGTCTTTTTGTTTTTCAGGCAGGTAAGAAAACAGACACATGGATAGCAAAGATAAAGAAAATAATGGGAAGAAAATTAACTGCAGGTAAACAGGCTTTTAGTCTTTATGAAATCAACTAGGATTAACAGCTTTCCGCCTTTTATGAAATCACTAGGATTAACAGGCTTTCAGTCTTTATGAAATCACTAGGATTAAACAGGCTGTCAGCCTTTATGAAATCAATTAGGATTGAAAAAAAAAAGGCAGGGGGGGATGGGCGGTGTGACTGAGCGAATTGGCATGGGGGGGGGGGGGGGGGGGAAGAGGAGAGCGTGTTAAAGTCTGATTGAATCTTTAAACACAGCACATTGAACTGTTGAATTTGTAGGTTAACATAACCGCTTGTGGACTGCTATTATCACAACCAGCGATGAATTATTTAGGAACCTTACCCATGAAACCAGAGTCAGTTTCAGACAGGTGTAGGCAAATGTTCATAATTCAGAAGTCAGCAGTTCCACTTTGCTGTCAGAAATCCTTTCCATAGAGCCTGAAATCATGGTTGGCACTAAAGGTTGTGTTCCTTCTTATTCATTTAACTTCAGTGTTTGTGGGTTTGCTTGGCTTGCTTGACAAAGACTAATACATCGTTGTGTCATACACACATAGTTTGTCAAATTCTGGCGTACCATTATAGTCTTGTGACTATGTAGTGCATTGGAAGAAAACCTAGAGAGAGCTTGACAGTAGGTCTTCAGAGGAGAAACTACTCTCAGACAAGTGCTTCAGCCCTGAACTCCCAGCTGTCTAAGGGGACCGAGCGGCATCCAGTGATGACTCATAGCTGCCCTTCTCCCGTCAGAAATATCTTTGGTGCTGCTGGGATATGAACATGCGCCTTCTGAATGGTTGGATGTCTCAGTGCGTCTCATTTTAGTGAGATTGTAAATGCTGGGATGGGTGCTGGCTGTCCATTCTCCACTGTCATAAACAGACAGCTCTTTGATATGTTTTTGTGGCATACACTGAACCTCTGACAATCCACAGCTTGTATGGTCAACAGACTGTGGAAACTTTAATGTGTTGTTGTTGATGTAATATCTTAGTCATTCATGTTTTCACTGTTTCTCTCCTATACCAATTCATTCCTTGGTTTTTTTGTTGTTTTTTTCTTCTCCAGTACATTTTCTCTTTCATCCTGTAATATGTCCATTCTTAATTGATAGCTTTATTCCTTTCGTTACCGACTGGTTTATGGTTGGTAGACTGCTCGATTGATGGCTGGGTGCATTGCTTAAATGACTAATGTTTTCACTCATCTGTTGAAATTAAGGTCTTAGAACCATGTGACAAAGACTCCTGCTTGTTTATTGATGAATGGATTGATTGTTAAGTTGATGTATTGACGACTTTCTTCACTCATGTATTCATTTGATGCTCCAACAGCCAGGTGGCAGAAGCCCCAGAGAGCATGTCGGCAGTGGTGGCCATGACTACAGCGACCCAGTCTACATCAACACAGTCAGCACCAATCCCTACAAGAAGATCCCCCCATTGGCTCCAGCTCGGACGGTAGGTCATGCATGGCGAACTGCTAGAAGATCCCACATGTCAGTGCTGTCTCTGAAGGGTAGGATACACATACACTGCACGGTGCAAGAACATTCATGGAGCATACCAGCATCACAACGTCTGCTCCTTTTTACTGTTTCATCACAAAAACAACAGTATTTATCAAGGGAAAAGTGATAAGTATTGATTCCACTGAAGAAAATGGTCATTTACATGAAAACAGCTTATCATGTGAAAATATTCTTTTTCAAAGATGTACGAAAATAATTATTTCTCTTAAGTATTTATTTTCACACAATGACTAACAGCAGAAATCAGTTTTTTTCCCCACTGCCTCATCTTCTAAACCACTTCAGTGGTGTTAACAGCTGGGTGTAGCTGTGTGTGTGTGGGGGGGGGGGGGGGGTGGGGGGGGGGGGGGGGCAGAGTGAGCAGTGTGTGGGATAGCGGCCTGGCAAGACTGGGGACATGAGGGAGAAGAGGCAGCCGAAGAAAAAGGAAAACCGTCCTACACACTGCAGAGTGGGAAAACCATTTGTCTTATCTTGTGTTCCTCTGCAGTGGCACTGCTCCCATCAGCACCCTCTGTGAGAGTAGGTCCTACCTCAGGTATGACAGGCATAACCCTTCATAATGGCACTGCTCCCATAGGTCGTACGACAGGTATAACCCTTCATATTACCATGAATTGTGATCTTCCATGTTGAGCAGATTCCGCCATTGAGAAAGTATCCCCACGCCCCCCCTCCTCCCAACCTTCTCCCCCTAAAAAAAAAGAAATTGAAATTTTCAAGTGACGAAAAGGTTGAACATTTTAATTAAAGCACAAGTTCTGATCGCAGGTGAAGAATGAATCTTCGGCGTCTGTCCATTTTGTGTGGCGTTCTTCCTTGGTTACCATTCATCTGATCCTCTGTTCCCTGCATTTCTCCCATTCTGCTCATTCTGGCTGTTCCCTGTTCAGCAGCATCAAGGCCACTCAGCACAGGCAAGTCCATAGGGAGCAGTGAACATCACTGTCAGGTCATCACGAAGCAGCTCGCTGAGCGAGACACACTGCTTCGCTGCCCAGTGAGCATGGTGGTGTTGTGATCCAGGGGCACCACAGACCAAACCTCCAGCTGACCATGATGAAGGCCTTGTCAGTGAGCCACTACATATGAGCGTCTTCCTCCAAAGGGCACCCACCACATCCGTCCAACCACAGTCCCAGTGATCTTGCCGAAGCTGGCGACTCTCATGACTGGCCAGTGACATCGACTTTGACAGGAAATTGAAACCGAGGTAGCACTAAAGCAGGGCATGAAGACTTGCATTGTGAAGATAATGATCCATAGAACTGAACAGAAAAATATCCTTATAAATAATCGTCCACGTCACCTATGCCCAGGTTCCCCAAACTCGGCGCCCACGCATTCTGATGGCAGCTACACGCTCACCTACCTGCAAAACAGAGAGAAGCAGATAAGTGCGGAGAAGCCCTGGTACCGCATCTACGGCCTGAAGGACTACAGACGCATGCAGAGGGAGGTTCAGCTAGGGCGGGGCACACTGGGGCCTGACCTGGAAAACGAGACGTTCAGGGAAAAGGTAGGGCACTGCCACCATGCTGGCATGTGGTGGGTAGGCAACAACAGCAGTTTTTTTTGGGGGGAGTGGGGGGAAGGTGTTGGAGGGGAGTGGGTGGCTGGAATAGGGGTGTAATTTTCTGGTGCTTGCTTGACTTTAGATTTTGAACTTGTAAAAAGGAAAACAGTGCATTCATATGTTTTGAGTTTTGGTCTTATGCCTGCGTGAAACCTACATACACATGAACCAAGTGTTACCATGATTATATTATGATGCCAGAGGACTGGACAGAGAAAAGTTCTCCAGCTGTTTGCCTGCTTGTTTGTTTCATTTGCTTTTATCCCTGGTCAGCTGGCAAGAACTTGAACTATTCATTTGTGTGTCTTTGTATTGTTTTGTACTTGGCTCAGTTTTCCAGTAAAACCCTTTCATAAGTTATGTACTATTGGTTATTTTGCCCAGAGTTTTTCAATTAATAACAAACAAACAAACCAACGAAACAAAAAGGTTTCTTATTTGTATGCACTCGTAACTTGGCTCAATTTGCAACATAAAGCTCCCGTTTGTGTGTACCCATTGGCTTGAATAGTTGGAAAAAAATTGTACTTGACCGAGGCATTTTGCAGTTGAAAGCTTTGATTTGTATGCATCCATTTGCTTTTATCTACCATTTGTACCTGGCTGAGATTTCCATAGAAAATCTTCTGTTTGTGTGTACCTCATATCGGCTCAGACATTTTTCCAGTTAAAAAAACATTCCAGGTTTTTGTTTGTTTTGCATCTTTTCTTTTTCCTGTGAGACATCTCAAGAAAGCATTCTAGAAATCCTTTGGAATGTGGTCATTGAAGTCAGGTAAGGCTTGAAGAGCCAGGAGAAACTTTGGGAGCTTGTTTACAAATTGTAAGGGTGCCACTGTTCAGGCTCAGTCTGGGAGTCTGGCCAGGTGAAGTTTTGTGCTGTTCAGTCCAGATGTTGGGAAAAATTCTCTCTGGCCTTTTCCTCTCTGTGTGCTTCTTGTCGTGACATGAACTGCCCACCGCTGTGTTGTCAATGCTTGCCCTGTTC
The DNA here is from genome assembly GCA_033310375.1 of Conus canariensis. Taxonomy (NCBI): domain Eukaryota; kingdom Metazoa; phylum Mollusca; class Gastropoda; order Neogastropoda; family Conidae; genus Conus; species Conus canariensis. The sequence goes on along the minus strand of CM065748.1, from coordinate 35,021,752 downwards.
CATGTTTCACAAGGCAATGAGGTCAAAAGAGGGATAATCCGGCGCCATTTTTTTTTTTTTTTTTTTTTTTTTTTGAAGTAGAGATAGCTGGCCAATACCTGGCAAACCACCTTCAGTATTATCCCGTGGAGGGCCGGGTTTTCCCCAGCTTTGCCAGGGCTTCCTTGCTTAAACAACTAACACAGGGTGACCTGCACAGCAAAAAGTGATTTTGGTTCAGATTAGTCAAAACCCAAATTTTGGCATCATCAGGACCAAGTTTTACTCTGTGTTCTGTAGTGCCATACCTCAGTAAACAGCGTCTTGAAAATGCTGAGAAATTTAGTGAGTGAGACTGCAGATACTTCAGCATTGTAGTCGAGTGTGGAGAAAAAGTGCAGTGATTAAGGAATCCAGAACATACTTTGGGGTGAGATCACTCTTTCCAGGCTTTCTTGGTGCGTTGTCGTCTGTCCAGAACATACTTTGGTGTGAGATCACTCTTTCCAGGCTTTCTTGGTGCGTTGTCGTCTGTCCAGAACATACTTTGGTGTGAGATCACTCTTTCCAGGCTTTCTTGGTGCGTTGTCGTCTGTCCAGAACAAACTTTGGTGTGAGATCACTCTTTCCAGGCTTTCTTGGTGCGTTGTCGTCTGTCCAGAACATACTTTGGTGTGAGATCACTCTTTCCAGGCTTTCTTGGTGCGTTGTCGTCTGTCCAGAACAAACTTTGGTGTGAGATCACTCTTTCCAGGCTTTCTTGGTGCGTTGTCGTCTGTCCTGTGAATCTGCTTTTTTGTTTCATGTCCCAGGGAAAAAGACTTGTGATCAACTGTGCACAGACTGGTGTTTACTGATGGTTGAGACCACTGAAACTGTTGGAACTACCCAAACATTGCCAGTCAGCCAGCATGCATGCATCTAGATCTCCTTCCGATGTTTTGAGAGAGAGAAAGAAATGGCATTGAAGAGAAGCAAAGGGAAGGTGTGTAACTGATATTACGACGTTGACAACAGATCTACACAGCTGAAACCTGCTGAGAGACTTGAAGAGTGCAAAGCACCGATTAGTTCAGGGCATCCTAACTCACCACACGAGTTTTGCATTCATTTTTCATGGTCCAAATAAAGGCAAACTTTCACTTTGTTTTTGTGTTTGTTTGTCTTTTGTGTGTGTAATGTCTGACATTTGTCATGTCACTGGGCAATCAGTTCTCTACCCTCTTGTATGTAGAAGAGCTTCCCTAAAAGTTGCAGAGGAGGATAGGCAACCCACCCTTAGTGCGCGGATGCATTCTTGCCACATTGATGCAAACAGAGCCGTGTACTTCTTTCTTCACTGATTATGTTCTTTCATTCTTTTTCTTTTGTGCCATCAGCGTGACAAAATGCTGAAGAAGATGGACTATGCCAAAGCTGTGAAGGAGAAGAACATGAAGGAGCTGACGGCCCGCAAGTCGGTTCCTCACCAGGAGGAGCAAGACGACATCATGAGCAAACGCAAACTGGTCAGTGAGCTGGGTCCTGAATCGGGCCTGGTGTGTGTGTGTGTGTGTGTGTGTGTGTGTGTGTGCGTGTGTGTGTGTGTGTGTGTGTGAGTTTGTGTGTGTGTGTGTGTGAGTTTGTGTGTGGTGTGTATTGCATGTGTGAGTGTGGGTGGGTGGGTGTGTGGTATGTGTTGGTGTGTGTGAAGGGAAATGAGGTCATTGAAGTGGCATCTTCCTAATGCTTGAGGTCGCTTAACTTACCATCATTTTGATTCAGCAGAGTAGGTTTATTGTTTGTTTTTTTTTTAATCTTTTTATTTTACTATTGCCACTGTTGGTTTAATTTGATCTGAAATCAGTTAATGTGGACAATATATAAATGCTTTTCACAGCATCTCCCTTAGGTCTCCAGAGGCTGATCTGAGAACTGTGGCCATATGAGGGTTACAGGCACAAATGTAAATCATTCAAGTTTTGTTTTAAAGTACCTTTGTCAATGCGTAATCTATAACATCTTCAATCATCCTAGATTGGCTGAGAAAGCCTTTTAAAGATACTTTTTTTTTTTTCATTATAAGGGAATGTTCAAAGTGATCTGTTTTAGTCACACCTCTGCCAAGATTCATATTAAGCACATGAATGTGTGTTGATCTGTTGTGCGAAGTTTGTGAAACTGGTTAATACTGATGATCCACTGTTAAGGACAAAACAGAACAAAACCCCAAACATGACACATCTTAACCTACATGTTCTCAAAATGATGTGGGTGTTACAAAACAAACTTCAAAGCGGCATATTATCTTGGCCATTGTAGAGTATATTAATGATACTTGTGACATTATGTTCATCCACCAGGATGTGTTTTCACCCTTCTGTCTGTTTTGACATCAACAAGACACAACAAAAACTGTGAGCCACAGCATTTTGGAAATTTTATAGAAAATAATGTTTATAACCAGCCACCATGGCAAAGTGGTTAGTGTCGTAAACTCCCGACTGGGAGTTCGGGGTTCAATTCCTATCAGAGCCATGTGGGTTTTTTCTGCCCTGACCGACTCCTACCCAGAGTTGAGTTTGCTACCGGGTTAGTTGGGAAGACTGGGACCACACAGTCTAGTTTCGTCCACTAAATGGATGCGTCTCTGAGAGTGTTTCTCAAATTTCCTGATGAACACTACAGGTGTCTGTATCTCTTGGGCCTGATTGATGCAGGGATATACTATGAAAGTAAGCATAGAGTACAGCCCTGTCATGCAGTCTCAGACAGGAATAGAAATCCTCATTCTCATTGATCAGCATGGGAAAAAAAAAGTCTCAAATTTTGTGGCCCTTCGTGTATGCTCTCATGGTAACCTCAGTTAGATGTCCTCTCCAAGTCTATGGCCTTGGTTTGATTCTGTCAGGTTGGCGGTTTCAGCAAATTCAAAGGGTCTGTCGTTGGACGGACATAGTGGCATCCTCCCGAGGGAGAGCTGCGACCAAGCAATTATTGTCGTCAGTAGGGGGCTCAATAGGTGGTGCCCTGTGTATGTTTGATCAGAACAGGCGCCACTGAAATGACTAGGTTTCAGTGCAGTGTCTTCTGCAGTGGGTTGCCTCTTGATGACTCGACATTAACTGCTCCCTGTGGATTGCCTGTGTGGGCCAAACCAGGCTGAGGCTGTGGATAGGGGGTTGGAATGAGCAGCATGGGTGTGATACCACTGAGGTGGCACAGAAGATGGGACAGCAAAAAAACAACAACAACAACAAAAAATTTGATCTCTTTCCTACAGGCTGTGGAGTATGCCAAGAACGTGCCCAAACCCACTGTCAGGCCGAAGGCCAACCCCTACAACAACTACGAGCTGGCCTCCAAGCTCTCGCCCAGCGCCAAGCCGTCCAAGGGGCAGCCAGCCAATCAGAGGAAGGCCTCTGTGGAAGTCCTTGACCTCGACAAGCTGCATAAGCGTCACAAGGAGGACAAACGAAGCGCTGAGATCATTCAGCGGAAGGCTCAAGGCGTTGCTTCGTAGAAGGGTGGTTACCTTAACTCCACCTCTCCCTCTGGTGTGCGTAGTGTTGGTATTGTTTCAAGGTGATCAAGTGCTCCCTTCCCCTCCCTCATTTCTTCTTCTTCATTATCTAAGACATTGAAAGGAGGTTTAAGAAAAAAAAAAGCTTTTTTCTTTCTCCCAAATATTCTCATTATCATACATTGTATTAAGATGTAATTTGAGACCGAGCTGGGTGATATTTACAAAAAAAATTTTTTGTAGTGGATGTCTGATGTCAGTTCTGTTTCCAACACATTATTTAGTGTTTGGAAAGTTTCCAGCAAGAGTGGTTTTCCTGCCATTTTCATTCCTTTTGAGGTAAATTTTTCTAGTTGGCAAGTTTGTGATATAATTTTTTTTACTCATGTTATTGTGATGGAAACAGAGACCAAGTTGATATCGTACTTCTTCTTGTAGAAGGGGGAAATCTTTACTCATGTTACGGTATTTGTGTCGTTATTGTCTCAAGGTTTCTCGTTGACGCATTGTCTCAAGGTTTCTCTTTTACATTTTGTTTTTCAGCAAGTTTGTGATAATGCAGATATATTTTGTATCAGACTTGCTAACGGGGTCAGTGAACTGCTGTTTCTCCATTGTTTAATAACCAGTTCATGTTAACGGAAGTGGGACGAAATTGCAGTGTATACATGCCTAAACTGTATAAATAACAAAAAAAAATGAAGGTCTTATGATGTTCAATGCTCAGGTTCTTTATTTGTGATTTTCTGCCCCCAAGCATACACAAATAGCTAGTGCAAAGACAGAGTCAAGGGAGACAAGAGGCAGTACAGAGTGAGTTGAAATGAATGGTGATGATTTGATCCCTTTTATTTTCCAGCAAGATCTGGCTGAAAGGGAATTGAAAGGAAAATTGATATTCTGATGAATTCACACTTCATGTTCATTCTGTTAAATGCTAACCACTTACATTTTTGTTAATAAGTTAGTTTGACTAAATCATAGTAACAACTTCTTGTTCAATGAAAAAAAGTGTTGCACAGCTCTGTCTACGCAGTATTTTCCAGCAGTGATCCTGGCCGGCATGTTGAAGGGCAGGACTTTCATCTGTACATGCTGGCACAGGTTTCAGGTGTGGGACTGATCCTTTTTGCCAGTCTCTGGCGTATCTGTATGGTGGTCAGTTCTGAGACCGAAACAGTGTGACATCCAGGCCATCAGCTGCATCCTGGCTGTCCTCAATTTGAGCATGTTTCGCTTTCAGCTTGGTTCAGGGTCAGGAGCAGTATGCATAGCTGCCAACCTTCCTGAATTTGTCAGGAATTTTCCTGGTGTAAAGCCCTATCCAAGATCAAATCCAGAATTTCATAAGTTTCTTTCTTTCTTTTTGTTTTTTAGTGTTGAGTTTAGGGGACTTTTTTTTTCTTTTAAGAGCAAAGGGTTGATAAAATGGCACTAAATGTAGCACAGTTGATGTTCTGTAAATGCTTGCAGCTGTGTGTGATGGGAGACAGGTTTTTCTGTTTGAACCGTCCAGTGATCCATTCATTCAAGGAATCAAAAGTTTTCTCTGTAGCCTTCCATTTCTCCTCTCAAGGGATCAGAAGTCAAGTTGCGACAGTATCCTGGCTCCTGAATTTTGACTCCAGAAGATTGGTGACCACGCAGTTGCAACAGGCCCAAGCTTTCCACTGTGGTTATGGAAGAAGGAGTGATTGGTGGCGTGCATTGTCAGGCTGGAGGAGGTTAATGAAGGAAATGTCAGATCATTTTCGCAGCAGAGAACACTTGTGTAGTCCCCCCCCCCCCCCCCCAACTACTGTCTTTTTTTTTCTTAGCTGCTCCCTCACAGAGTAGAGGCCATGAAAGATTATGCAGACATCTCTTACAAAAGTTTATTCTGCCAGGATACAGTCTCTAGTGTGCGTGTTCAATGTCTCAGGAATGTGGAGGACTGGACGAATTTACTGTGAGCCTGATTTGAATCTTTATGTACTGTCTGCCTACTCAATGCTAAACGTGTTCTTGTGAGTGGTGGGGTTTACATGATGAAAGACATAAACAGTAGACTCCATGAATATCCTACTCAGAGGTGTTACACTTGATGTGATTTTTTAGTTCCTGAATTTTCCTTCTTTTTTTTTCTTGACGACTTTGCAAGGAATTTACTTTGACAACAGGCAAAGTGAGGTGACTGCAGGCGGAAATCTGAAACAAATTTGCTACACAGAGTGATTGCTCATTCATTTTCATTGTCTTTAGTGTTGTGTATCTTGCCTGAAGAAGACTGAGAGGTCAAAACGCGTCATGTTTTGTCTTGTGAATTGTTTGTCCATGTTTTTCAGCAGAGATTTATCAGTAATTTTTCAAATTAGAATTAGACAAGATGACTACCATGGCCCTTTGTGGTGGGCTGGGCTTTAAACAGTATGAATTGTCAAGGAACTCGATTGTTCCAAATTGCTCTTCAGCGTCACTTTAACATCCGCAGAAGTTTACTTTACCACTTGTCTTTTGTTAGTGTTGTTTTGTTTTTGTCACACGGTTTTCATTGTGGACTTAGAGTCAAAGAAATGTAAAACATGGTCCTGAGAGGTTCCGCTGCTTCCAGTTTGAAGATTTTGCCTTTTTTTTTGCTTTGGTTTAATCAGGGGTGGTATTATGCAGGTGATTTAAATCCATATGCTTTTGGATTCATCAAGAATATGAAATTCTTCAGTGTGTGTGTGTGTGTGGTGTGGTGTGTGTCATGGTAGTGTGCATGTATGTGTGTTATGGTCCTTGTGTGTTTGAAAGGAATGAAATATATCAGGAACACAGCCAAGAATTTTGCGTTTTTTTGTTGTTTTTTTTAGGGGGGAGGGGTATAAGCAGTGGAGGGGGAGAGGGTGTCAGTTGATAATTTTTGTGTTGAAATTTTTTCTAGTTTTTTTTTTTCTCTGAAATGCCCTGAAGTTTTCAGTGCTGTTTGAATTATGAATCAGAATATTTTGTTTTGTATCCGTCCATAGAATGAGATGTGAGACTAATCTGGTAGTGAGCTGTCTGCACAAACAGAATTTCATCTTGTGATATTTTGTGAAACATGCATGCTCTTGCTCCCCCTGCCCCCTCCGTCCCCTATCCCCATCCTACCTCCACCCCCACCCTGCCTCCACATCTCCCCCTGTATTATTTACACATTTGAAACTCAAGGAGTCTTTTGATTTTACTTTACTGAAATATTGCCACTCCTTTGGCCAAAATACTACTGGCGAATTTATATACTGTCTCGCCACTGCAGTTCACAATATTTGAATTGCATTTAATGTTCCTTGTTGGACTACCATAGAGGTATTATTTTTGAATGTCTTATACTGAGCAGTAATCGTCATCATCTGCACACAGTGGCAGATTGTTATTGTTTTGATAATATTAGCATGAAATCAAAGAAAAATGGAAGTCATATCTTGAATTGGCCAACAATCATTCAAAAAGAAAATCAAAACTAAAGCTCTTTTACTTACGTTTATTGAAATGAAAAGAATTTTACAATTCTGTCGTTTTTTCTTTCTTTGTTTTTTTTTTACTTAAAAAAAAATAAACTAGACTGTATTTTCAAACAAAATAGTTTCTTTTGAAACTTTATAACAAAATTAGAAATCAAATACTTTCCATAGTTTCCATCTCTTTTAAGATTTTGGGGACATAGCATGGTGTTCTCTCAAACACAGCTAGTTATAATTTCTTGTACAGACACCATACAGAATTTCAATACTTTTATGTGGTCTGACCATAGTTATGTCTTTCAAAAAATTGTCAAAAGGTATTGGTTAGATATTGAATATGACTATTTTCTGATTTGTTACGCTGACTGATTATTATCAGTGCTGTTTTTGGTTGTTTTCTGTTTATTATTATTTTTTTTTCATTTTAAGAGTTATCAGACGAAAGCAATATCAAACATGACGTGATGTTTAGATGCGTCCATGTTGTTCAGTGTTCATGATACGGCTCCAGCATTCCAGAGAGTTTGATCAGCAGTTCTTTGTTCTGAACATGACTTCCAGTTGTTTTTACATGAATGATTGTCTTAAACAAGCACTTAGTATAGTTTTGAAGAGTTCTGGAATCATTTCTTCCATTGCAAGTCGTTTACATGTTGAAATATTAAAAGATCAGTTTCAGATTTCAAATTATTTATGTGAAACGTATACATCCATTTGTCAGTCATCTCTATAAACTGGGCAGTTGTTTATTTAGTATGAGTCCAGTTTGATAATATCAGGACTGGAATATGTACATCCATTTGTAAATCACCTCTGTTAGTTGGACAATCACATAATTAAGGATTTTCCATGGAAATGTTACACATGTTTACAATTGTATAATGGCTGGACTGAAATAGGTATATCCATTTGTAAATCATCTTTGTTTATTTGGCAGTCATGTAGTGTATATTGTGGGCAGAATGTTTTACATGTTTGCATTATTGATGGACTCATTTGTATAACACAAGTTCAGTGTTTTATAATCTTTGTCTGGAACAAATTCTATTTCTTTTTTTTTTTTTTTTTTTTTTCATTTTTTGATCTGCTGCCCTTTTTTTTTATGTGATATCATCGAATTCCATCCATTTGCTGTAGTCAGGTTTGATGTGATTTCTCTTAACATAGTGCCACATTGTTACTATTTTACTGTTCTTGTTGTACATATTGTTGATTTGTATGAGAATCCATACCAGCAGTCTATGCACACTATACTTTTTACAGAAGTACTGAACTTCAGTATAATGCATTATATATTGTTGAAAACATGAGATGCATAAATTTTCACAAAGTAGATATCCACCTGCTGACTTCGGTTCAGGCTCAGTGGCAAGGCGTTGAACTTTTCTGATCCAGTCATATGCAGATGACAACTGTCAAAAGTCCAGACCTTGAGAGTCCAGTAAAGGCTTATGAATTACCTGTGTTGAACTTATTTGTCAATGATTTTTTTTAAACAAAAACTATTTTATAATGGAAACTAATTTGCGCTTCATCATTTTCTTTCTTTCTTTTTTTTTTTTTTAACACTATTGACACCTACTGAACAGTTTAATAATGCTGAACATCTGATTGTTTCGTTGATATTTTCAAAACGGGAGTCAACACAGAGCCTTGAAGAATTCTGTGAAAGGGTCGACTTGGACGCAAATAATATTGTGTCCCCTAGTTTACAAGCGTATCTCAAAGAAGGCCCTGAATTGCAAATGCTTAGGGGATTGGTTAACCAACAAGGTTGAGATGGTGTCCATTTCCTCACATGAATGGTAGAGAAAGACGGAGTTTTCCCCCCTCTCTTCTCTTGACCGTTCACAACTTTGTATGAAGAAACAGTGCAAGTTTAACTGGGTGTGCCTTTTAAGTCTGCCAGATTTGCAGATCTTGTTTCCAACTGATCATCATGTAACTGAGCTTGTTTATGATCAAGCACTGGTGGGATGTATGAGCTTTGATGGAGTATTTCTAGATTGTCTCTTGTAACTGTATCGAACAAATGGAAATCATGTACTTTGTGTGCTTAGGTGATAGCTGGTTCAGCTCCGTCACTGCACAATTTTTTGTTTTGCTTTGATTTTCATATTTTGTCGAAGATACTACAGCATACAAAATATCAGCAAGAACTTGAAACTTTTTTTTCAGCAATTCATTTCAGTTTGTCATTGTTTACGATGGAAATCTTAGAACATTTTGCTTGTAATCATTTGAATCTTTTACAATAAGATTTGAAATTAATTCATGTGACTGGACAAAACACTTTGAACTCAATCTTGTATTATGAATTTAGAATTAACTTGTATGGTTCTGCAAGACACATATTCACGTCTCTTTTGTTTATCAATGCTTTTTCTAATTTCATGTTTGTGTTGTTAATTCAACTTTTATTGTGTTTGGAGGTACTTATGATGATCCCTGTGATAAATACAATTGTAAGAGTGTGCATGAATGATTTGAAGGCAGATGTATTCTAATCTGTTAGAAGAATCAATTTTGCAAACAATTATAAATGTTTATCATGAAATGCACATGCATAGACTAAGGGAGGGTATATTCTGCGATTTTTGATGACTGTATTCCATTCCAGTTTTTATGTTGATTGGACATTAAAGATATGAAGTATTATTCTGCTTTATTTTTTAATTGCATGTGAAATGTAAGTGTGCGATGTTCCATCAGAGTTTTTTTTTTCTCTGAACTGTATTTCTTGCCATTCTACAGTCAAAAGTATGCTATTGCAGCATCTGTCCAGGTCTGAATTACCCTGGACTGTATTTCTTGCTGTTCGACAGTCAAGTTTGCTAGTGCAGCCACAACTTAAGCGTGAAATTTTAAAGAGTTGGATTTTAAATGCCCTGATGCCTTTTGATGTGTTTGAATCCACTTTTGCTTTTCATCTACTACATGAGGCATCCTAAAAATATCATTCTTACACAAAGCATTAAAAAAAACCTCATCAAATATCTTAGCATATCCCACATTTGTTTCAAAAAGCACATTTCTGCATTAGTCAAACATATATCCAATCCCTTTATCTTTTTTTTTTTTTTTTTTTTTTGCTGTCCCAACCTCTGCGCCACGTCAGAGGCATTGCACTCACGCCGCTCATTCCGACACCCCGTCCACAACCACAGCTCGGTCGGCCCCGCCGCAGCTCTGGCACCAGCAATCCACAGGGAGCAGTCAATGTCAAGTCGTCAAGAGGCAACCCACCGAGGAGACACTGCACTGCTGCCGAGTCACTTCGGTGGTGTTCAGTGGCGCCTGTTCTGATCTAACATACGCAGGACACCACCTACCAAGCCCCCTACTGACGACAATAATTGCTTAGTCGGGAGCCAGCGTGAGTGAGCTCTCCCTCCAGAGGGCGCCACCACGTCCGTCCAACGACAGCCCCCATGGACCCGCCGATACCGGTGACCCCGACTGAACCAAACCAAGACCACAGACGTGGAGAGGACATCGAAATTGAGGTCACCATGACAGCAGGGCATGAAGGGCCACAGAATTTGAGACTTTTTTTATGCTGATCGATGAGAATGAGGATGATTAAGATGATGCTACGGATTTCCATTTTGGTCTGAGACTACATGACAGGCTGTACTCTACGCTTCCTTTCATAATATATCCCGGCATCAACCAGGCCCGAGAGATACAGACACCTGCAGTGTTGGTCAGGAAATTTGAGCAACACTCTCAGAAACACATCCATTAAGTGGATGAAACTCAACGGTGTGGTCCCAGTCTTCCCAACTGAGTCCGCAGCAAACTCAACTCTGGGTAGGAGCCAGTCGGGGCAGAAAAACCCACATGACTCGAACCCACGACCTCCCAGCCGCGAGTCCGCGACGCTAACCACTTCACCACGGCGGCTGGTCAATCCCTTTATCTTACCTTACAAGAAAAAAACACAGTTTATGGAAAAATTAATACAATCACATTGAAAATACACGTGTTTTTTTTTTCTCTCCACTCCTTTGGCATACGTTTCGATTCTTTTTCACCTTCTTTATTCCAACTCTTGTTGTCCTTTTTTCTTTGCACTCTTTGAAGAAGTTTGTTGATAATGTCATTGTTTTTCAGTATACAGTCAAACTCTTTGTCAAAGTTTCTTGATAATGTCACTGTTTTTGAGTAAACAAACTCTTTGTGAAAGTTTTTTGATAATGTCACTGTTTTTCAGTACACAGTCAAACTCTTCTTCCGTAAGCGCGATCCCTCTGTTCGTAGGGATGTTTATTTTCCCATCCAACTCCTCCTTGCCATCGTGCTGTCGTCCTCATCAAGCACACTGTTGTGTCAGAAATGGATAAGCTGAATGTCGTTCTATTTGGAGCACATCAAGAAGGTACTCCTGTTGCCAATGGGTAGAAGCTGCTCTCCTTTTGCCTGCTGTATCAACTCAGGACCAGAGGACATGTTGAAGATGAGGCCATGCTAGGTAAAATGACTATAATGTTTGGATACACCTGTCCTTTCGAGTGTTGGACTGTCTATAGGTAGGCAAAATCTCTTTGGTGTATACTCTCCATTCTTTCTCATGTTGTTTTATACAGGTTAAACGCGTGATGATGACCCCTGGCCGACCTGGTTTTTAGCATCATTTCCATTAGTGGGTATTTATGGTTGGATGGTCTGTTCCCAATTCCAAACAACCAGCTCGTGCGCAATCGACTCGCCCATTAGGGAGGAAAGCATGTTTTTCTCAAGGGCATAGCAAAGATTGTTGTAGAACTTGGCTTTTTAAAAAATTACAATCGAAGGCTGTTTTGAAGTACATTAAAGTCTTTTCCTCTTCTGAGTTCATTAGACAATGTCCTTCTTGATTCCCCTATCCCATCCCTCTCATCTTTCGAAGCTAAGTTCTGAGAAAAGTTTCTCCAATTCCCGCACATTTCGAAGTAAACACTTCCCTTGTGGCGTTGTGTCCACCAGTCTTTCCAACAGGGTCTTTACCCTGCAGATCCTCATAATTTGGCAAAGGTCCTTATTCCACGCACCACTGATCACAGCTGGAATAGGTAACACTCAGGACGGTCCTTTCACAGTTGACATCGGTCTCCCTAATCTGCTTTGTCCTGTTGTCAAGGTTCTGAGGGTTTGGTGATGTCCTGATGACGCTGGTTCCAAAGGTTTTGTCATAAATCAAGTATACTGGTTGGTGTCCTCCTTTTATCTCCGATGCACCCGGCTGTACCTTATCACTGGTTGAGCTCGCTTGGATGTCATTGTTTCCAAATTTTAGCATCCAAAGAGTCAGAAGGCATTTCAATACCTGACATCTGTCAATTATAATCCTCATATAATGATGATGCGCCCAGTACCCACGTACAGTCTGACAAATAGGGTGGCTTATCTTTTCAATTTTTTTGGCTTTAGATGTGTGGTAAGCCTCGCCGTGTATCAGACACTGGTTCATTTGACAGCTAGAACTGCACTGCCTTTCCCAGTCTACCGACACCTTTCTGAAGACTTGCAGCCCCCGAGTATCAGCCAGTGGCTTGTCAGACTGCTGGATGTAGCACAGCCTTTCACAGTCTGTACCTCTCTGAAGACTTCAATCCTGGGCTTCAGACAGTGGGTTGTTAGACTGCTGGGTGTAGCACAGCCTTTCATACAGTCTGTACCTCTCTGAAGACTTCAATCCTGGGCTTCAGACAGTGGGTTGTCAGACTGTTGGATGTAGCACAGCCTTTCACAGTCTGTACCTCTCTGAAGACTTCAATCCTGGGCTTCAGATAGTGGGTTGTCAAGACTGCTGGATGTAGCACAGCCTTTCACAGTCTGTACCTCTCTGAAGACTTCAATCCTGGGCTTCAGACAGTGGCCCGTTACTGCTGGATGGAGCACAGCCTGTCCTACAGTCCGTTTCTTTCTGAAGACTCCCAGCCCTGTGCATCAGACTGTGGCTTGTTAGACCACTGGATGTGTCAAAGCCTTTCCCATAGTCGGCACACACCTAAGGTTTTTCACCTGTGTGGATTTTCCTGTGGGTCTTTAGGTCGATCTTCCGAGAGAACGCTGCCCCGCAGACATCACAGGCACACGGCCTGCCATCTGGATGAATCAGCTTGAGGTGGTTCTGTAAATTACTGGACCATTTGAAGTCAGAGTCACAGTGTGGACACTTGTAGGGTCTCTCCTTGGTGTGGACTCTCTTGTGCGACTTCAAGTGTCCGGCATGAGTAAACGCCATGCTACAAACATCACATAGAAATGACTTTTGACCGGTGTGAATCAACTGGTGTCTCCTCAGGTCACTAGCCTGAGCAAACATCTTACTACACACATCACACACGTATGGTTTAGGACCAGTATGAATCAGCTTGTGAACTGCCAGGTCATCAACTTGAGCAAAAGTAAGGTTGCACTGATCACATGCAAATGGTCTAGGACCGCTATGGATCCGTTTATGTGTCTTCAAGTCACAAGCCCAAGTAAAAGCCTTGCTGCATATATCACACACAAACTGCTTGTGACCAGAATGAATCACTTTGTGTTTTCTCAACGTTCCAGCCTCTGTGAAAGACTTGCTGCACACATCACACATATAAGGCTTATGACCGGTATGAATCAGTTTGTGTTTCTTCAGTGATGCAGCCTCGGTAAAACCTTTACTGCATACATCACAGATAAATGGCTTAGAACTGGAATGAGTCAGTTGATGTCTCCTCAAGAGCCCAGCCTCAGTGAAAGCCTTACTGCACACATCACACACAAATGGCTTAAGACCAGAATGCATCCGCTTGTGTCTCTTCAATATTGCAGCCTCAGTAAAAGTCTTACTGCACACATCACATACATACGGCCTGTGATTGGAGTGAATCAGTTTGTGTCTTCTTAACGCATAATCCCGAGGAAAACTCTTATTGCACACATCACACATAAATGGTTTTTGAACGTTGTGGATAATTGCATGTTTCTTCACCAAATAAGCCCAAGGAAAAGTCTTACCGCATACATCACACGCATGCTTCTTTCTTTTCTTTCCATCTCTCTCACCACCATCCTCATCAAATTCCTCTTTCTCTCCCTCCATCACTTTCCTGTCGCTATGGCTGTCTACCTCCCTATCTGTGTCAGTAGTGTCATGTTCATCAGCATCACAGCCGTCAGGTGTTGGGGCCACAGGTAACACAGAGTGTAGTTCCACACCGTGACACACGGCCAGGTGGAGTTCCAGACTGCTGACCAGCACAAAGGCAGCAGAACAACGCTGACACACACCACCTGTGTTCACAGACAGCACTGACCCACAAGCGCTGTCAGCCAGGGGCTGTACTGGGCTGTAGACAGCTGACGGCTGATCTGGGCTGTAGACAGCTGAAGGGCTGATCTGGGCATTCTTCCTCCATGGACCATGGCGGTTCCTGCTTCTGGGAAAGCGAAGAATCCAATGTGAGTTACCTATGGAAATCTCTGTGTGTGTGTGTGTGTGAGCATGCATGTACATGTATGCACTGTTGCTTGCATGTGTGTGTGTGTGTGTGCGCGTCTGCGTGTAGGTGAGTGTGTGTGCGTGTGAGTGTGTGTGCGTGTGTGTAGGTGTGTGTGTGTGTGTGTGTGCATGCGTGTGCACATGTGTGTGTGTGTGTATGTGTCTGTATGCGTCTGTGTAAAACTGTGAGTGTGGTAGAACATACAGTATAAGACAGTCTGGTGACAATTTTTCACTAACACAGAAATGACCGAAACTGTACAGCTGCGTTTGCAGTTCTAAACTGAAAACCTTAATGTAAGAATAGTTGACTGCAAAATACACACACACCACACACACACACACACACACACACACACACACACACACAAAGCTGGCACCGCCTCGGAAACATTTTGTAGCATTCCAAATTCAAGCATTTGGAATATTGCAAGTCAAGACTCAATAGCACTGTCATTCGCACTTCAGTTCGCACATGGCTGATAGTGGATACAGTAGAAGGAAATCTTGCTAGTTACCATGTGAATTTGAGCAGACCTACAAAAAGTCAAAATGGATGACATCCAAACCAATCAAGAAGGTGGCAAAACGGCTATCATCTTCAAACGATTTTTCTTATGCTTTTTCTTGCTCTCCTTCTCAAACTTGGCCATTTTCTTAGTGTTTTCTTGCACACACACACACACACACACACACACACACACACACACACACAATCACACACACAAACAAATAAACACAAACACGCAGACACACAAATACACACACACACAAACACAAATACACACACATATGTGCACACACACAAACACATGCACACACACATACACTCTCACACTCACACACACATGCACGGAAAACAACAGTGCATGCATGCACATGCATGCACATACACACACAAATACATACGCAAGCGCACGCAGGCACCACACACACACACACACACACACACACACACATGCATTCCATTTACACCTTGAACTTGAAGACTCTCTCTCCAACTTTCACAATGACGGCTGTCAATCCACTGAAGATATTACAGAGTGGCAACAACTACTGATCGTTAGTGTTGATCGTTACAGCTGAATGAACTGAATAGTTATCAATGATACGTTCTTCCCATGCTGAAACATAAACTGAAGTGTTGGCTGCACTCACTGTTCACTGAAATAAACTACTATACCTCTGAAATGTCTCTGATATGCCGATTCGTAGAGAGCCTGAGCAAATAGTGATGTTACTGTTTTTAAGGCTTGCATTCATTGTAGAGCACTTTCTTCTACACCTACATACATGAAATTTGGCATGTGTCATACCTCTGATAAACTCTACCACTGTGCCAAATTAGAAGCTGAGAAACAAACAAAAAAAAAGCCCCAAATCTACGCCTAGCACCACCTTAAACACAAAAGAACCACTCATGTACATAATGATACACTCAAACTAAAACCACCCAGCTTATCCAATGCTAAGTTAAACACACAAAACATATCACATCTAAAAAAAGAAATTTTAACACTAAAACCACTCAACTTTTCCAACATTAAATCAAACACACTAACATTATCCCCAGACATAACAATGAATTCACATTCTACTTTCAACAGAAGTGACTGGTGTCATTTCCAACACAAACACTAAGTCAAAGTGCGACTTCACTGAACCAAGTGCTCACATCAATCAGGCGTTTGATGCGAGATGAAACAGACATCTAAGACACTTTCTCCCCACCAAGACATGACGCTACATTCTCAGAGTACACTACACCACCAACTTCAGCCAGTGATCAACACCACCACCACCAACTGAGAGCAATCCCACTGCTCTGTGAATAAGCGTTATTGTTGTAAGCAGGGAGCTGACCAACTGTGATCCTGAGTACAGACCTGTTTACGCTAACAATGCTTCTGGTGTACTTTTCACAAAAGTGAGTACCCTTTTCAAACAAGTATGCATACTCTCACTGAGAAAAAAACAAAACAACAACAAAAAAGCCGGGTGTGGCTGTGTACGGGGAGATGGAATTAATAGGGAGTAATGCCTCTGGGGGGGAGGGGGGGAGGGGGGGATAGTGGAGGAGGTAGCACAGGAAAAATTGGCAAAACACCAAAACAAAACAAACTAACATATAAACAACAAAAAAAAGAGCTGAACAAGTATTATTATGACGACTGAACACGTTTCTTACAAAGGAAATTCATAAGTGCACGTCCATGATACTGGGAAACGGCTTTGGGACATGGACACTTATTTTCCAACTGATGCTTATTTAAGCAGATTGTCGATATAACCTCACCAATTCACAAGATATGTGTGCAATAATGATGGATAAATAGTAAATTTACTATTTAAAGGACAATGGACCCCGGAGTGAATAATGGAACTTCGTTGTACGCAGTGAATCAGAGCATGATGTCATTGCGTTACATTCAAAGGAACAGGAAACAAAACCAGTTTCTCTCAAATAAAATACGATTGCTTCAGTGATGGGGGTAAAAAATATCCTTCGGTTTACTGCTTAAAATTCAGTATTTTCAAATATTTTTTTGTCATTCGAACAAATTAGTGTATTGCCACCAAGAAACGATGTTTTTGTGTGTGTTCTCAAAAGCGTGCATCCCTAGTAACCCCTGACCCCGGAAGTGGAATACGGAAAAGAAAGTAACTTACCTCAGGACTATTTTTAGTCACTTCAAAATTTTTTAAAAAAAACCCACATTTTTTCATTCCTTTCACTTTATCCAATAGAATATCTCATTTATTAACTTTCATTTTCTAGCTCAATTAAAGTGCCTGGACTTTTCAGTGCTGAAGAACTTTGCAAGGAAGTATGCCAGTGTGATGATGTCCCATTTTTTGGCGCCATATTGAGTTGACACTTCAACTTGAAAAAAATTATATAAAATGCACAAAACCCATTTTGTTTGCAAAATTCTTTTACTTCACAAGACAAATGCATAACACACCACATCAAACCATCAACTGCATCCACATTTTTCTGTGAGTTCTTTAATTGATTATCAAAGTCAGTTCACCCGTTTCCCAATATCATGGACATGCACATAACCATTTCAAAGGGCCTCCAAGAACCCTGAGCACCTGCACACCCTCACACAAACCTAAACGCATCAAGTTCAGGGTTTTGATGTCATGCATTCATGTGTAACGACTGCTCAAACCCAGTACCTATCACTCACCACTGCAATACTGAATGCGGAGTCTCCAGGATCTCTCTGCATGTCATCCTGCATTGATGTCGACAATCCCCCATAGGCTCTGTTCATCTGTTTGAAAAAAAAAAGAAAGAAAAAGAAGACGTTAAAAAAACAAAAGAAACACACAACATATTCACTTGTTGTTCTTCCTTTCATTGTCATTTTCATCATGAGTCTAAAAGCAATACAGCACAAAAAGATCTGCCAAGTATGATGGTTTTAAACATCCATGTATTATCGCATTAATGATAAATTCAAGGTGTCTTGGAAGACTAATTTTCATACTCAGCATCTGTCCTCAACATCAGTCCTTCTGGAGACAATTTTTTTCCCCTCAGCTATCTGTTCTGACAAGCAGTCTTACAGCAGACAATAGTTGTTTTTTTTCTTAACAGACTGTTCTGACAAGCAGTCCTACGGTAGACAATAATTTTTTTTCCTCAGCCATCTGTTCTGACAAACAGTCTTACAGCAGACAATAATTTTTTTTGTCTAAACTGTTCTGACAAGAGTTCCTACGGTAGACAATAATTTTTTCCTCAGCTGTCTGTCCTCAACAGCAGTCCTAAGACAGACAATAATTTTTTTTTTTTTATTCTAAACTGTCTGTTCTGACCAGCAGTTCTGTGGTAGACAGTAATTTTTTTCCCCTCAACTATCTGTCCTTCCCCACAGTCCAATGGTTACAGTTAATCTTAGTTCTAAATTACCTATCACAACTAAGCAACAGAATAACAACTAAAACTGAAACTGGCAACTAAGCAGAATCCAGGCAGTGGAATTCAAAGTGTAAACTGTGTAATGTGGGAGGAAATCTCTTACACCATGTACTCTCAAAATGAGAGGAATTCAACACGAAAACAGTGAAATGTAAAGAATAAGAAGTCTCTCACGCGTTCTTCTCTCAAAAACGTACAAATATTTTCATTCTTGTACAACAGAAGTGGAAACAGTAGCCTTGGAACAAGCATGAAACTGTAGCCTTCAAACGAGCATCAACTATTGGGGTAATTATATTTCAAGAGACGAAAATCTCCATAACTGTCAGTACAGTGATGCTGATAATTTTCTGTTCTCATTTTATTATTTTTCTCTTTTTTTTATGCTTGGTTTTTTTTTTAATTTTTTTTTTTTAACATGCCTGTGTTTGTGGTGAGGTGGCAGTGTGTGTGTGTGTGTGTGTGTGTGTATGTGTGTGTGTGCATGTATGTGAGTGTGCGTGTGTGTGTGTGTGTAAATTTGATGGACCACCCCCTTCA
Source organism: Conus canariensis (assembly GCA_033310375.1). Classification (NCBI taxonomy): domain Eukaryota; kingdom Metazoa; phylum Mollusca; class Gastropoda; order Neogastropoda; family Conidae; genus Conus; species Conus canariensis. Next base: position 35,002,859 of record CM065748.1, on the reverse strand, counting down.
AGCTATCTTTTACTTTTACTTTTTTATCCATGAATTATATGAATCATATGATTTGACTTTGATTGTCTTCTTTTACTGTTTTAATAATCATACCTTTGGTGATATCATTGCATGGTACTGAAATTTTGTTCTTATTTTTATTCGTTACAACATGTCTATTAGGGAATGTTATGTTTTACTGTTCAAATGCTTGTACAGTGTGTGTGTGTGTGTGTGTGTGTGTGTGTGTGTGTGTGTGTGTGTGTGTGTGTGTGTGTGTATGTGTGTGTGTATGTGTGTGTGTAAGTGTGCTTTTTTCTACTAATGTGAAGGACCACTCCTTCCAAGCTATCTTTAGTATAAATCTCTCTTCTTCTTTTTTTTTAATCCTTGAATTATATATGACTTAATTGTCTTCTTTTACTGTTTAAATAATCATACTTTTCTGTGATATCATGGCATGGTGCAGAATATTGTTCTCATTTATTCCTTACTTGGTGCTTAACAGGGAATGTCATGTTGTATTGTTAGATTATATTATATATATATATATATTATATAATGTTATTTGTGTGTGTGTGTGTGTGTGTGTGTGCGTGTGCGTGTGTGAGTGTGTGAAGGACCCCACCCCCATCCAAGCCATTTTCACTACAAAATCTTTACGTGATTGTATTCTTTTTACGGTTTAAACAATCATACTTTTTGTGATATTATTTCTTGGCATTAACATTTTGTGCTCTTTTATTCTGTACTTGGTTTAATAGGGAATGTTATGTTTTTATAGTTAAAATGTTCATACAAGTCCGTTTCCAATTTTCACACCGCTATGAATTATCTCCCTTCAGTCTCTCTCTCTCTCTCTCTCTATCACTCTCTCTCACCCTACTTCAAACATCTTACTTAGCAGTACATCTTTTATTCCTGATTTGTATTTAACTCCGCAGGTTGCTTTTACAGTATAAGTAATTATACATTTTGCAATATTATTAATCTTTTGAATGGTGCTATTGTTTTTGTTTTCTTTCTTTTTTATACTTAACTTTGAGCTTATCTTGGAGCATTCTGTTTTACAGTTGGAGTGTTTATTTAAGTGTGGTGTTAATATTGCATATGTGATAGTGGTTTGTGGTGGTGATGTGCGCGCCTGTGTGTGTGTGTGTGGTGTGGAGACTCTATTTTGGCGGGGTGTGTGCGTGTGATTCTGTGTTGGTGTGGTGTGTGTGTATCTGGTGGGGTGGGGGGTGGGGGAGGGGTGGTAGGATGTGTGTGTGCATGTGTTAATATTGATATATATGTACAGACTGACACAAGATGGATAAATGAATTGACAAGGAATGACCGAGCACAGTGGAAAGAGTGGAATATTTTTAATGATATACTTGTTCATAATCTGTTGTAATATGTGAATTTTGATGATGGCACCACAAATTTTCCTTGTATTCTATGAGGACAAATAAATATCGTGTATCGTGCAGTACAAGACAAAAAGTAGATCTAAGCTTTTGTAAATAACGCACCTTTTTTTTGTTGTTGTTTGTGACTATAATTTTCAGATGCAAGGAAAGCCTAAACATACACAGTCCCCCCCCCCCCCCCCCCCCTCCCCTCCCCCAACATCAAAATAGGTTCTTTTTAAAACAAATTACTTTCAAACCCGATTCATCGGCACACTCTGACACAAGCTCATGCTCTCTCGCCTTCTTTTTTTTTTTTTTTTTTGAATATGTTTAAGGGCATGTTGCCGATCAAACAGAACACTGCCTAACACGATTTTGCATGTGAAAGTTAGCACGAGTTGGCACTCTTTGGATTAAAGCCTCTGCCATGGTTACTCTTCACAAGTGCCATAACCGCTCAAGAATTTCATCTCCAGAATTTCTTTTCAAATTACTTTTTTTTTATTAAGTTTATTGTATTTTTTCGTTAAACATGTGTACAAAATATGTAAAATTGTATGGGTATACCGGTCTGCTAACAGATCATGATTCCAATCTTTCAACACTTTTGCCATAAATATTGTGGATAGGGCTAAGACATACAAGGAGGGCTATGTATCAGATGATGGTCTCCTGTCTCTCAAGTTGCTGCATGGGCAGCTATTTGAAAGCTTTACTGAACACATCAGGCCCATGACCCTGCCGATATTTTCCTCATCTATTTCCTCAATGTCATTGTCATATTTCTTCTCCCCCGCACAGAAGTCCTAGCAACAGGATGTTACCATAGAGACCTACCTTGTCAGTGTCTGTGTCCAACCCATCACCTGCTGAGGACTCAGGTAACTCAGAGAAGGGCAGAGGTTCTCCGTGACACACGGCCAGGTGGAGTTCCAGACTGCTGACCAGCACAAAGGCAGCAGAACAACGCTGACACACACCACCTGTGCTCACAGACAGCACTGACCCACAAGTGCTGTCAGCCAGGGGCTGTACTGGGCTGTAGACAGCTGACAGCTGATCTGGGCTGTAGACAGCTGACGACTGATCTGGGTATTCTTCCTTCATGGACCACGGCGGTTCCTGCTTCTGGAAAAGTGAAGACTATTTCAGTGTTTACTGTTTGATATTATAAGTGCTTCACACACACACACACATACACACACACACACATATACACACACACACACACACACAAGGAGGGGAGAGAGAGAGAGAGAGAGAGAGAGAGAGAGAGAGAGAGAGAGAGAGAGAGAGAGGACAGACAGACAGAAAGCAACATACAGTTATTATCAGAACAAACACCCTGTATTTTGATCACTATTTCATTTTAATGTAGCTGAACTGGTGAATGTAAACAGCAGACTAAATTTCCTTTTTTCACCCCCTAAAATCTACTCTTCAGTACCTTAATCATGACTTTGATGTCAACTGACTTTTCAAAACCCTGGACATCAGTATAATATCATTATCAACAGACCTTTTATACACCCCAAAAACATCAGCATAATGTCAACAGACCTTTTCTTTTTTTTTTTACACCTCTGTCATCAACAAAATGTCAACAGAGCTTTTCTACACCCCACACATCAGTGATAATGTCTAAAAACCTTTTCTACATTCTAGACGTCATTATGTCAACAGGCATTTTCTTCAATTAAAGACCAGTCATTTGTTTTGTGTTTGCTGATTGTGTATGAGCAGTGTCCAGGTTGTTCAGTGTTTCTAAGGGCAGAGAGGGGGTGGGGTATGGGTAGGCAGAAGGGCTGAGGAGGAGGCAGATGGGAAAGAAAGGGGGAAGAGGGTGTGGGGGGCACAGGGAAAGATGAGGGGATGTTGTCAGCTGTCATCAACTGATTGTGTCAGACACTAAAAGTAAAGATCTGAAAAGAAAAAAAATGTCTTCCATTTGTCATATGAAACATGCATTCCATCGTGTAAAGCCTGAACTTCCAACAAATTTAAAAAAATTATACTACAAGAAATTTCAAATCATATTTACTGCAGACGCTCTTGAAAGAAGAGAATCAGAGAAATCATACTCACCAAACCATCACCACTGTCCATTACAGGTGCACAGAGTCCTTCCATGACCTCTCTTTTCACTGGGTCCATTCTGCCAGCAGTGCAGTTTTCCCTTGGACTGACCTGTCGGAAAGCACGAAACAAGCCACTGGGTGAAGAAATAAAGAAGAGGAGAGAGTGTCAAAATACGCTGATGTGGATGTAAACAATGTGTTATAGTGAGTAAGTGCAATAAACTGTCGCCACCATTAAAATAACACGTTAAAACATGAAAACACTGAAAGAGACCAAGCTGCCAGTAACAATCATTGCTTAGATTTCAGCAGAATCGAATGGCATTCTCCCTGCACCTGTGTGACACTGACAACACAAGACACACCCAGGTTGGCATCTTCTGATCTTGATTCAGGAGGCTACTAACTTGATAGAATAACTGTCATAAACACCTTGACAGAGTGTAAAATAACATCTCTCAACAGATCCACCAGATGCACTTCCTAATGTGTGTGTGTGTGTGTGTGTGTGTGTGTGTGTGTGTGTGTGTGTGTGTGTGTGTGTGTGTGTGAATTGAATGTCTGCTGATACAATTTTCAAAGCAATGAGAAAAGCTATAAATTCAGTCAGTCATATGTTCAAAGTATGAAATCGGTGAGATTAAGATGCTGAATATCTAAAGTTTTTCTTCTGCACTGAAGACCACCTGGGTCAAGAAGAACTTCAGTAAGGTTTTGGTTGCATGAATACTGTCAACAATGTTCAAATTAACATGCTCTGAAGTTCTGGTTATCTTTGGCTGAAAATATCAATGTAGAATATTTAAAGCTTTGAGCTTAATTGCCACATGTTGATATGAGTAAATTGCAAAGAAATATGAAAAACATAATAAAGTTTTAGAGGAATCCTAAAACACACATAATTAATCATATCACAAAGAATTGTCATTCATTGAGTGTGTCTATTGGAAATTCAATCATAAACATATGAATTACTTACACGCTGGTCATAGACAGTATGACCTGGCTTGGGTAAAGTTGACTGGAAACATAAAATGGAATAGATATATATCTATGATGTTTATTGTTACCTGTAGTAAGTATCAAGCTTATTGATGGACACTTAAACTGCACAATGCCACGGACTGACAGCTGATGCTATCCTGTATCAGTAGAAACCTGACTTTTTACATATTTGAAGAACATGACCTCAAATTGAACAACATACAAATTTACCATGGCATGTACTGCTCAGTCTTTGCTTCAACTTCTGCCGAATGCATGTGTGTATGTTTGAGTGAGGGAGAAAGAGAGAGAGAGAGAGAGAGAGAGAGAGAGGGAGAGTGTGTGTGTGTGTGTGTGTGTGTGTGTGTGTGTGTGTGTGTGTGTGTGTGTGTGTGTGTGTGCTTGTGTGTGTGTGTGTGTGTGTGTGTGTGTGTGTGTGTGGAGGGGATGGGGGGAAGTAGAGGCAGGGACAGGGATAGGAGAGGATGTGTGTGTGTAGCTGGCACTGCAGAGTGGCTATACAGGACTCTAAAAGGTTTAGAAAAAAAAAAGGAAAAGAAAAGAAAACCAGTTCTGGATAGATTCAGTGTAAGAGAATAGTTATGTGGTTGCCCCAAATCCAAGCTATATATTGTAAGTTAATGCTGTTGTTGTTATTGTTGTTTTTTGTTAATGGCTTTATCAGTTGTTTTTGTTATTGTTCTGTTGTTATTGCTCTCTCTCTCTTTCTCTGAGTCTCTCTTATCTGTTACCCTCAGAAATAAAGATTCTCATCATCATCATCTCTCTCTAACATGCACTCCATTTAATTAGGGATGTGATGTATCAGATGATGAAGAATCTGAATGTTTATAAATCTTAAATTTGCAGATATTAGAAAACGGTTTACCTTAGCGCGCACACACACACACACACACACACACACACACAGCTTTCAGTTTCATTTTCATAATGATGTGTCACTGCATGCAGACCAACCCATACACACTCCATCAAATCTGTTAAGCTGCAAGAATACACTACACAGGATTTAAGGCTGATGGATAAATAAATCAAAGACTAATTTGTATAGGATTTAACACAAGGTCTCATGACTTAGCATTAGCTCAATGCATTGGTCAAACCATGGGTACCTACTTAACATTATCTGAACTTGAACTTGAGGTGTTTGAGGCCTCGATGGAGGCCTGTTCACCTTCGAGATTTGTAGATGTAGTCTACACCTATGAACTTGCATGTGTGGGGTTTCTAATAGTACTGGCACTACCACCACCTATTGATAGCATACTGGATTAAGCTTTGAGGGAAGGCTATTCCAGTGGACATCCAGTCTGGACTTGAAGCTGTTCAATGTTGGAGCTGTAACTATGTGAGCTGGGAGGCTATTCCAAGAGTTTACGACTCTCTCAGCAAAAAAATTACTTCTAACTTGTAGCCTACAGTGTCCTTTGACTAACTTCAGACTGTTGCCCCCTGTTTCTCTGCTGTCAAACAACTGAAACTGAGGGTTCTTCACCCTGTACATGCCATGCACATATTTGTACAAATCTATCATGTCACCTCGAGCCCGTCGATGTTCAAGACTGGGAAGCTGTAGTATGGCCAAACGTTCTGGATAGGGTTTGTCCTTGAGCGATGAAAGGAGCTTTGTTGCTCTGTGTTGAACATCCTCCACCTCAGCACACAAAGTCTTGTGGTGAGGTTGCCAAGCCGAGTGTCCATACTCCAGGACTGGTCTTACAAGTGACTTGTACAGCTTGGTAAAGGTCTTTTTTGTCAAGTGGTCGAAAGATCGTCTAATTATTCCGACAATTCTATTTGCTTTGGATGTTGCCTGGGCCACACGTTCTTTGAAGGAAAGCTTGTTGTCAACATGGACACCCAGATCTTTCTCCACTTGGCTCTCAGACAGGTTGATGGTTCACGCCTCGTCGGCTTCATTCTTCCCCCTCATCTGGTACACTTTGTCCGACTTTGTCCATCCCAATTTCAGGACATGGCATTTATCTGGGTGGAGATGGAGAAGCCACCGGTGTGACCAGTCCTGTAGCCTGTTCAGATCCTCCTGTAGGTCATGTGTAGCATCTTCCATGTCAGTCCTGCACCACTAATATAGTTGTATGTGTTTATTTGCATTTGTGTGCAGGTATGTGAGTGCGTGTGTGTGCATGCATGCATTTGTATGCATATAATATATATCCATGTGCACATGATCTGTAGGCTTGTGTGAGCATGCTCCTGCACGGACGCATGTGTGCACACACACACACACACACACACACACACACACACACACACACAGAGGGAGGGGGGGATCAGAACAACATTTCAGTGAGGGTGCATGCCCTTTTTTTCCTTCCAGCATTACGGATACTATCCTTCTCCTACACTAAATAGCCTTCACTCAGATCATTATCAGCGCACAGGATACAAGTGTATGCTATGTGTATACCATCCATCACCATCTATCTACGTGGCCTGTTCTGAAGCTATGGATACATTATACGTGTATACAATCAATCATCTATCACCATCTATCTATGTGGCCTGTTCTGAAGCTATGGACACATTATACTGTATAAAATCAATCATCCATCACAATCTATCTACCTGATCTGTTTTGATGCTATTCATACATAACCGCGATTAGACCTGGTTGGTGTAAATCATTAAATGAAAATTATGAGAGTCTGGGCATTTGAACTGAATGAATAAACAGAATTTAAAGGGGTCCTCCCCATAAATAGCATGTTTGGGTTGTTCAAAAGTATGATCGAGCGTGTTTCGATGTACGTGTTACTTTTCTTCTGGAACTCACTTCTATCCGCGTTTCTGGTCGTGCAAGTAGCCAAATCGTGACTCGTCACGGAGATTGCCGAGCACAGTATGGAAAGAGACGAGAATCGGGGATTCCGCAAGTGATGTATAAATGCCAACACCTCGAGGCGATAATGGCAGATGCTCCCAGCTATGAGTCGAGTTCCAATGATGAGGACATCGAACGTGAAATTTTCACTGGAGTGTATGGAGTTCAGCCGTACCAGTTTGAACCTACAGCTCCTTGTACAGTACCACCTCCCTCGCCATCAGACGCTTGTGTTTCTTTCCAGGCAGTTTGAGCTGGCAACACGGACTGGTAAGTTCATTCAATCATTGTGATGAACATCGATCTAAATCAAGTTTTTGAAGCACAACTTTTCGGCATTCTTATTCCTCCAAACTGGAATTTTGTCATTCAGATAGTTACGAAACAACACAATTTTGAAAATCAATTTACTCTAAAATCATGAGTGGATAAAAATCAAACATGACTACGTATAAAATTTGTTGGAAATCCTCCTTTCATTTTAGTGTATCCCTGTTGTGTTTTTTTGTGAGGCTGCTTTCCAAGTGAATGAACGATTTATTGCAGGAAAAATTCCACATGAAAATTTCCAAGACCAACCCGGGGTCGAACCACCGACATTTCGGTAATGACTCCAGCGCCTTATCCACTAGGCTGACCGTGGCCTCCATGTTTGCAGTTTTAAGAGGGTGTTTTCACCCTCAGGTAGACATTTTACAGGTTGACCATATTATGTACATGTACACACATACGCACGACACAGATACTATGAGATAGTACATGATATACACATGCACATACATGTATACATCTGTTCCCATACATACATTACCGAAGTATGTAAATAACTTTAAAATGATTATGTGATAAACCACATTTTCCTTCAGTTGTTTAGATCTAACAGATAATGCCTTTTCCTTTGAACAGGAGTTTGTCAGCTACTGCATCATCACACTAATTCTCTTCCCTGTAGAAATCTTTTCAATAGCTGTTCACTTTCAGTCCCCCCCCCCCCCCCCCCCCCTCCACACACACACAAAGCCTTTTTTTAACATTCCTCATTTTCAATCTCACTCTCTCCACTTAAATTCTGAAGTCCCACAAGACAATTAGAATCTGAGGCATCTTTTACAATATATTGCAGTCAAAGACTCTGGCTGTTATTTTAAAAACTGATATGTGTGCCGTACATCAGATCTAAGCTGCAGATCTAAGCTCATTATTCTCTTACTCACCAGGGCAGTTTATAGCATACAGACATACCACACCTGCATATATCTTAAAATGCACGCTAAGTCACCATCCTGTATCCAAATACTATCAATAAATAATTCACTTACTAAAGCATATGGTTGTTGGGCAGAAACTTGAACTTGCAGGGGTGCCTGATGTTCAGCAATGTCCTGAAAAATAAAAACCCAAACTATTATTCACTGGAGTCCAACAAGTTGTTATTTGTGGACATGGACACTTTCTTGTTAATAAGAATCATGACATCAGTTTTGTTGGAAACAGCAACAGCAGGGGAAAAAAATCAATCACAAACATGCAACATGATTGTGCATGTCCAGCGAGGAGGCTGCCTGGCTTTTGGAGCTCCCGTTTTAAATTAATTTTTACATCTTTTACGTCTTTACATCTTCTATTCATACGAGTAACTGTGAATTTTAATAATCAGCACTGTTGGCTGTTCGTAGTTTAATGCTAAATTTTTTTTATTTTTTTTTTAACGAAATTGTGTTTAAACCCTTTCTGAGTTTCAGGTAAGGTGTTGTGTCTCACTAGGCTTTTCAAGATGGCTACCGGTGTGTTGTTCCTCGGCTTCGTTAAAAGTTTTCTACTTTTTCTTGCTGTTTGCACATGTGATAGGAACAACGATATCCCTAGAAATCAGTTTAATTTTGAAATTTTAGATGTAGATGTAGACGCCTTCAGTTCCATTTTTGCAGGTTATAAAACTTTGTGTAACCTGAACCATGTTAGCCTCCTGTGTACACCTGTGCCGAGCACTGTTCTCACGTCAATTATTAGGCCCAGATTTGAACCTCTGATTTCAATTAATATCAGAAATAGTACAGTGATAAGGAATTGTTTGAATAAAAGAGTTAGACATAGAGGAGTTAAATCATGGCTCTTAAGCCTTATCCTACTATCGGGAGACATTGAACTCAATCCTGGTCCGTCCACCAAAGTAAAATATCCATGCGGAGTCTGCAATTTGCGAGTCACATGGAAACATAAAGCAGTTGCCTGTGACGTTTGCAATACATGGTATCACACTAAATGTATGTTATTAAATTCAGCAGTTTATGAAGCATTATGTAATGGTGATATATCTTGGACGTTTACCTGCGGGCTTCCAAACTTTAGTTCGAGACTTTTTGAAGATTCTATTGAAGATTGCAGCTCAGAAAGCAACCGTTTTGACCCGATCTCACCAGACCAATCTCCAAAAGAAAACTTGAAATTTTGTCCTAAGTTTGCATCCACCCCTGATTCTAAAACTGATAAAATCCCAAATCATAAAGTGCAACCGAACTCCAAATCATCAAAAGAAAAAGATAAACTTAAATGCATAGTCGTAAACTTTCAATCAATTATCAAGAAAAAGGAAGAACTCAGTAATTTAGTCACCAAAAAAACCATTAGAAACTGGAACATCCAGCAGTGAGCTTCTAATGGAGGATTTTGATATTTATAGAGAGGGCAGACTTCGAAAAAGAGGTGGGGGAGTCTTGATTGCCATTCGGAAGAACTTAGCCAGTGAGTTTTTATATCAAGGCAAAAATAGTGAAAGTTTACTTTGTAGGATTAATTTTAAGAATAAGAGACCTGTCATTGTAGGATCAGTATACAGACCTCCAGACTCAGATAAAAATGTATGTTCGTCTAGACGTCTATTTGCAGAGACATTTCTGACATTGTTTTGGCCAACAGGAAGGCAATATTATGGATTGGTGGAGACTTCAACTTACCTGATATTGATTGGTGTGAAGATGCCATACTTGGTAATCAATACAATAAAAACGTTAATTCTCAGTTTTTTTGATACCACCAAAGACCTTGTCCAGATTAGTGCAGTCAGTTGAAAAACCAACATGTGGCAATGCATTCCTGGATTTTTTTTTTACCAATTGTCCAGGTGCTTTAGGCAATCTGGAACTAATTGCAGGCCTGGGTGATCATGACATAATTCTCTTAGGGAGCAACTTTCAACCCTTTCAAAGAAAACCCACTAAACGTACCATCAGACTCTGGAACCAAGCAGACTTACCAAAATTACGCAGGGATACTCATGATTTCAGCATTTTTTTTTTTTTTTTAGGTCTCATAGTGTTAAAGTAATGTCAATGACCTTTGGAAGTGTATAAAAACTAACTTGGAATTTATTATGGATGACAACATACTTACTAAAATAACTTCAAGCAAGAACCACCAGCTATGGATTAATACAAAAACTAAACGTTTGTTGAGAAGGAAACATCGGTACTTTAAGAAATTGAAACTACACCCTAATTCAGAAAGATTACTGATTAGGTATAAACATATTAAGAGAAGGTGTCAGAGAGAATGTAGGCTTGCTCACTCCATCAATGACTTCAGAAGGTGATCATCAAAACAAGAAATTATGGTCTTACATAAGGAGTAAGAGACAGGACAACAATGTTGGGATTCCAGACCTGAGAAACAACCAGAATAACCTAATACAGGACCCTGAAGGGAAAGCAAATTTACTAAACAAGCAGTTTTGTTCGGTTTTCTCAAATCCCAAGCCTTTAATTAACGTTAAACTAAAGGATGATGATAAACTCCCTGAAATGCAAAATATCAAAGTAAGCAAAGCAGGAGTATTTAAGTTACTGACCAACATCAATGAAAACAAAGCTACTGGTCCTGATGGTGTTCCTGGCAAGCTCTTAAAATTATGTGCCAATGAATTGAGTGAGGTATACCAACTACTTTACCAAGCTTCACTGGACCAGGGAGTAATACCTGATGAGTGGCGAGATGCTAGCATTGTTCCTTTATTCAAAAAGGGTGACAAAACAAAAGCAGAGAACTACAGACCTGTACCTCTTACATCCATATCAGCAAAACTACTTGAACACATAATATATAGTAGCATAATGGACCATCTTGACAAATATGACTTGTTAAATAATACCCAGCATGGTTTTAGACAGTGAAGGAGTTGTGAGACTCAACTTATAACAACTCTCAATGATTTTAACAACTGTCTTAACAACAGACAGCAAATAGATCTATGCAATTTTATTAGACTTTTCTAAAGCCTTTGATAAGGTTGACCATGAGGGCCTGCTGCTTAAATTAGAACACATCGGCATTGGCGGTTCTTTGCTAAAATGGGCTAGATCATTCCTCGCTGGGAGAACGCAGAGAGTTGTGGAAGGGTCGTCATCCCATTGTAAACCAGTCTTGTCAGGTGTACCACAGGGAACTGTTCTGGGGCCCTTGTTTTTCTTAATTTATATAAATGACATACGTAGAAATCTCTCTCCTGGAACTACTATAAGGCTTTTTGCAGATGACCGCTTAGTATATAGAACAATCAGAAGCAAGAATGATACACACATTCTACAAGAAGATCTAAACGGTTTACAAGAGTGGGAAAGAACTTGGAAAATGGAATTTCATCCCCAGAAGTGCCAAGTGTTGCGTGTATGTAATAAACGCTCACCAACTTGATCAGAATATTCTATTCATAATACTATTCTTAAAGAAACCAATGCTGCAAAATATTTAGGCGTGATTATAGATAGTCGTCTCAAATGGAAAGAACATTACAATTTAGTATGTAAGAAAGCAAATAACATCTTAGCTTTCTTATACAGGAATATCAATGACTGCCCCAAAAAGGTTAAAGACGACTGCTACAAAACACTGGTTAGACCAGCACTGGAATATGGTTGCTCAGTCTGGGATCCTTACCATCTAAAGGACATTGATAACCTCGAAAAGATTCAGAAGAGAGCAGCACAGTTCGTAACAGGGAACCATATCAGAGAGAAGAGGAATACCAGGAAGAAAATGAGGAAATTAGAATGGAAACACTTAGAAGAGAGAAGAGCTTTTATCAAACTTAATATCTTCTTCAAAGGCAGAGCTAAACTAATTGATATCCCAAAGGAACAACTAGTATTGAATAAAAGTAGCACCAGGAGTGGCGGTCAATGTTATGCCATACCTGCATCAAATATTGACAGCCACTTACATTCGTTTTATCCTAGTTCTGTACGGCTGTGGAACTCACTGCCGGGTGCCATCAAGATTGCCACAAATGCAGTCTCATTTAAAAATCAAATTGATACGACAGTCCTGAGATCTGCATATTGACGACTCTTCTATTTTAACTTCCCCAGATATTTTATGGTTACCTGGGCCTGAATCTGGCCATTGCTTTTAACTTTTTGAATATCGTGTGCGACCCCTTGTTGCCGTGTTTTGCTCCAGGGGCCAACAGGATGAGTCGCACTTTATTTTATTTTATTTTACTTTTTAACATGCACACTGGTGACCTGCTCGTTTTTGAGTGAACCAGTCTTCTAGGAAGAAGAAGAAAAAGAAGGAGAGTTTCAGTGGCTGCAGGCAGTGTGACTGACTGACTGCCATTATGACTCTGGCATGTGTGATTGAAAGTAACAATGTATGTTTCAGTTTGATGCCAACACTCTACAAAAACCAACAACTATCTTTACAACCAACCATGCACTGTGAATGAAATGAAACACAAACAGATCAACCACCCATTCCACAAACCTTACCTTCTTTACGTCTCTGAGTTTGGCTCTCTTGCTCCTGACAGAATCCGTGTCACTGTTACGTTTGAGGCTTGCACTTGCAGCTGGCGAACGAACAGAGAGTGCCTTGATACATTTTTCTGTTATAATAGTTGGCACAGCATCCTCTTTCAGCTGTCTTCGGACCCGAATTCCGGCTTCCACCTTTACCTTCCAGGTGTGTTGGTCTTGGAAACTGTGCTCTTCAAAGTGACGACCGCAAAGGCCATGATAATTGTCCCGAAGAACAAAATCTTTCCTCGTTGTGTTGACAAAATTTATCCATAATCGCCTAAACTGGCTGGAAGCACCTGGAAAAGCATGAACGCTTACTCTTTGCTTATTTCCTGATGAAATTCCGCAACCAGACATAGCACACATTCGCCCCATCTCACTTAGGGCCGAGCACGAAGAGCGACTTAACTTTTCGACGTCATCAATCAGGAAACCCCCCTTTTATCGAAATCGAGGCTCTCGTTCCTGTTTTAGCCTCTCGCTTTCCCAATCCGCAGGAAATGCTGCTCTCACTGCAAGATGAGAGCACAGGCGGCTGATTCGGGGCCTGGTTTCGCAATACGACCACATACCCAAACTGTGTATTTGGTCAAAATAGATTTGTAAAAATGGGTGAGAACTTTAACACACAACAGAACAGGCTTCCATCGCCATGAACTGATTTCGTTCTGGTCCTGGATCTGCTGTTCACTTAAATAAGACTTTAATCTCCGATTTCGCTATTCTTTTTCATTTCTTTTCTCAAGTCAATACCTGCAATCTGGTGTTGCTGCGAAGAGATTTTAGTTAGTTTTCTTCCTTTCTTTCTTTCTAGCCGACAATGTTTTCGTCAAGGGAATTCACTCGTTGCGCGTCCTGTCATCATATAATTGAGAGCCGAAAAAGGTGGATACGGAAGAGCTTTCAGAACTGCTTCGACCAACATTAATGCTCCGCGAATAAAAACATACGTGCGCAGGATCAGAAATCAGAAAAATAAAATCCTGATTTGATCCTGAAAAACAATCATATCAATGTTTGGCATACATACGTTATCAGCCTTTTGCCTGAATATTCAGAGCTGACATGTTTTTGAATTTTCTCCAAGCCTTTAAAGAGTGTGTAGTTTCTAAAGTTATGGCTAGAAATTTTTCAAGACGATATGGTTCTTCCAATGTCTAGCAAATGCTTTTTTTTTCTTTGAAAATGTTAAGCTTTTTGCAGCAGCAGCAATTTCATTGGGCAGATTATTCCACAAGTTAATGACTCTCTTATTAATTAAACTGTTAATAAAAAAACAAACAAACAAAAAATACACTGAGTGAATAATTTTGCCGATGTTAGTGGGTGCCCATGTATATATATTGGCTCGTATGATGCAAAGGTTTTTATATGGTGCTTCCATCCTGATGAACACACAGTATCTTGTTGATTTCAATCATATCATCTCTCAATTTCTGATACTCCAGGCCTGAAAGTTGTTGCCTGCTTAATCTTTCCACTTGGGTCAAACTACTCATTCAATTACTTACATTGGAGAATCTCCTCTGCACATTTTTATATGTTTTCTAAGGTTTAGGGGCCATATCACATTTTAATGTTTTAGAGTTGGTCTCACAAATGATTTAAATAATGGAACCATACCATTATGTCCTTATCTTTAAATTGGATACAATTTTGAGATTCTAACTATTTTATTTGTCTTTTTAACTGCTGTATGAATATGATGTTCAAAGGTTAGATTTTTGCATACCAAAATATGCAAGTCCATTTCCAGCTCAGTAACTTCCAGGTCAACAGGATTGAATATGATAAGCATAGTTATGGTTGATTTTTTTTACCAACATGAAGCATTTTGCATTTATCATTATTTGATCTGCTACTTTTCTGTCCATCTAAACAGTTCATCTACACTTTCTTTAAGCAGATGCTTTATTATATACAGGCATCTTCTTAAAAAAAAAAGATAAAGTGTTGGTCCCAAGTTCATACCTTGAGGAACATCAAATGTAAACTTTGATGTACCTGATTTTTTATCCACAATATTAGCTTACTCACTTCCGTTATGTCAAAAGTCTTCTATCCAATCATGCAAAGTGCCCTTAATGCGGTAGCCTTTCAGTTTGTGAATTAGTCTTTTGTGTGTGACCTCCTCAAGGGCTGTCTGAAGGTCCAAGTAAATCATGTGGTGAATTGTCATTTAGCATCGTCAACCAGTCCTGAATGGTACTCAATAACTGTGTAAGACATGATCTCACTAATGCGGCGTAATACTGATAAATTAGATGAAAAATCGTTTTCAATTTAATATTTATTCAATGAATCCCTAACTATACTTTCACAAGTTTTAAATATCACTGATGTAAGAGTGACTGACTGGCCTGTATTACCTCTGTGTGTGCGTGTGCGTGTGTGTGTGTGTGTGCACGCTTTTTAAACAGATTTTACCTCCACCAGTTTCCAGTTGTCTGGTATTTTTCCTTCCTAAAGCTTTTTGCTACCTATAACAACCTTAGATGTATTCCGTCAGGACCCTGGTGATTGTGAACCATGTAATTTTGCAAGTTTATCATTAACTTGTTTTTCTGATGTACGTTTTTCAGTTCTGACATAAATAAATGGAATTAGCCATTAGGCTTTTTAAAGTTCAATCTTTATTATATGATCGATGTAATATGAAAGGTTATCATGAACAAACTCTGGGTTTTGTGATCCTTATTTGTTACACTTACACTCACACCATAGTCTTTTAAGTATCTCCATTGGTCAACAAGATTTTGGAATGACATGGTTATGAGTGACTAACATTACCCTACACAACTGACATAAGCACAAAACAGGAACACGACTGAAACAGTTCTATAACAATACGTGCCAAGGATTGGGAAGTATCTCTAGTCTACCTGGCATCAAATCCCAAGTCTTTGTTTCCCGTTTTGAGTGGAAACCCCTGCTTTTGTTGGCATGTCTTACCATGTATACAAATAACATTGCGGGTGCATCTTTGCATCTTAGGCACACAGGGGAAATAGTTTGTATTTGGATCACTTGCTGAAGTGGGATTGCTCAGGGTTAGAGCTGTGCCTTTCGGGGCTTATCCACAGGGGCCGTAGTTGCCAAACTGGTCTAACTGAAGTTCTGAAAATGAGCAGTTTGTCCTTATCTGTTTAATCATTTCATGTTTAAACTGTAGACCTATATCACATTGCAGATTGTTTTGCTTTTCATTTCTTCACTCCAGTTTCACATCTCCTGTCTTTTTTTCCCCTCCCTCCGCATCACTCATAGATGGACATGTATATATTATGGGTCATAGATGACTGTACGTTGTCACAATTTGAAGATTAAATATTAAAAAAAGTGTTGAAAACAATAAGGAAGAAGAACTATCTGTTTAAAAGATTCTTAATAACCAAACAAGGTACACAATATTTTCATTATATACAAATAAATAATGGTTGTAATAAACAAATTACATATTTTCATTATTTACAAACAAATAATGGTTGTAATAAACAAATTAAGGCAGCCCAAAAAGCATGTAAAAAAATATGGAAAAAGTTGAACCAGAAAGGTTTTGGAAATATGAACAATCAAAAACAACAATGATCAGCTACAGGCTCGTTAACTAAAGAGGATGGAGATGTTGCTCTAACAGACCTGGAAAAAAGAAACTCCCACCATAAGTAAATATTTCTCATATATGTTTACAGAATGTATCACCTGCAAAACCAGGCTGTAAAACCAGGCTGTCTTGTAAAACAGAAAAATGGTGATGGATGTATTGGTCACTTTAACAGCTGTTGAGAAAACATGAAGGGAATGAGCTGAATATAAGTATGGCTGAAAGCCCGGATATCATACCATCTAGAGCTTAAACAGAATGGAGTAAAGAATTATCATTGCCATTAAGTATTCTTTCCAATAAATCTATAAATATGGGAACTGTTCAAACAGAACTGAAAATGCTCATGCTATATATGTGAAGGAGTTATCAAGGAAATCACAGATAACAATTTAACTTCAGTAATTTGCAAAATATTTGAAACAATCATCAAGAGATACTATTCTTGATCATATAGTGACAACAAACTCCATACAGATTGAAAGCATGGTTTGCACCATCACTAACCTTGAAACACCCAATTTTTGCATGTGATAGAAAACTTTATCAAAGAAAAAAAGAGTCAGACATGGGGAAGAATATTGATGTATCTACCTTGATTTTGGAAACTGTTTGACTCTGTTCCCAATGTTAAGACTGCTTATCCAACTACAGAGTAACAGGTCATTTATTACCTTGGATATGATACTTCTTGAAAAACAGAAAGCAGCTGGTCAGAGTTGGAGATGCTTACTCTAAGAGTGTTGATGTTATAAGTGGAACACCACAGGGAAGTATTCTTAGACCTGTTCTTTTCACAATTTTCATTAATGCTTTGCCTAAAACAATAAATAATTTCTGCAAAATATTTGCAAATGATGCAAAAATTTATTAAATACATGCTGTAATATCAAAACTCTGTAACAAGATTTATATTCTCTGGTAAGAAACCAGGAACTTGAATTTCAATGCTTCTGAATGTAAAGCTATGCACACATGAGGAGGGGATGGGGGATATCCCAGTAAAAAAAACTATGGTATGATTAATTAAGGTGTTTATAGAGCAGTTACAAAATGCACAGATGGGAAGGATTTAGGGGTCATATTTGATGAACATTTTGATAACTAGATGCAAAATGCAGTCAACAAATCAAATAAACTGCTTTGAACTAATTATAAGAACCCTCTCTTTCACAGAGAGGGACACATTTCTGAACTTAATGCAAGGGAGAAGTAAAGATGACATCTGGAGTGTGATAATAATAAAACTATTTGGTATCCATATCTAACAAGCCAGTTTGCTTTAGTTGAGAGGGAGCAATGAGGAACAACCAATGGGTGAAAGGGATTCAAAATTATTCATGCAGAGACAGGTCGGAATTTCTAGAATTACCCACTTTCATAAGCAAGAAGAATTAGGGGCGATCTTATTCACAGCTTCAAGATTTTCAAAAATACTGATGACTTGAGTGTACTTGACTTCTTCAAGTTATCATAGCGTGTGCTTGCATGTGTATGCATGTGCCTGTTTCAGAGTTAACAGATACTGTGTGAAAATTACGCACTGTTGTGGATGTGCGAGAGTAAACTAGTAATAGAGTTGTGTCCATGCCTGATGTCCCACACCCTTAACAAAACAAAACAAAACAAAGACAAAACAGGAAAATTTTTGAAAAAAGGAGGTTGCTTATTGAAAGCTGCGGACACAGTCTAAACAATTGCTTCCCCACTGGATGTTCTTCTGAAGCTTCAGATAAGAGCATCAGGCTCTTGTGAGGATTTTCAAGGCAAGGAACATGCATTCAGACTCCAGTCAGCAGCAAAGAAAAGTCAGTAAAGGAAAAATGAGCATGCCAAAGATGGACGCAGTTGTCAGGAATGCAAAAAATACAGTGGGGAGGCTTACTGGGCAGACCACTTTCAAAAAACAAAAACATGGTCATCATCATCTTTTTCTTTCATTGCATGGGTCTGCCATTAAAAAATAAAGAGAGAGACAAACAGACAGACAGACACTGAGACAGAGAGACAGACAGACAGAGAGACAGATAGAGAGAGAGATTTTTTGTGGAATCTTACCCATTTTCATGTCTTGGATTATAGAGAAACACAACACCAATGATCAAACACAGTTTTCTCAAAACATTTATTTTTTCATTGACATACACATTCGTGTGACAATCTGTAAAAAGCAAGTCACACCAACTTTGGCATACTGATGTAAAAGTTCCTGCTGAGTGCAATGATGGTCTCAACTGACTTCCTTGCTTCATAGATTTGAAATGAATTTAAATGGTCTTATGATGCATTCCCTGATCGTGGTAACAAAACACTGACAGCATAAAATGCAACATTCTTGATCTGAGTTACGAAACACCAACATCATAAAATGCAATATTTTAGTTACTGCGTAATGCCGTAATGATCACAAATGCCCTATGCCTTCTGCTGTGTTTGAATCCACTTTTGCTTTTTATCTACTACATGAGGCATCCTACATAAAACATGGAACTTGGATCATAAGGTGCATGCAATCGAGTCATTTTCAAAACAATGGTATGCAGTCTATACAATATCTGGGAATAGTCCCCCTTTGCCACATTACGACAGGCTTCGGTAAGAGGAAAAGAAAGTGAGAGAAGAATTTGGTAGGAGAGAGGGAGAATGGCGCAACTGAGAGAAGAACGTGGTAGGAGAAAGGGAGAATGGCGCAACTGAGAGAAGAACTTGGTAGGAGAGAGGAAGAATGGCACCACTTTATACCTGTGTGCCTGTGAGAGCAGAGTACACATGTGCGTGAGAGCGTGCGCACATGTATATAAACGTTACCTCCCCTGCCCGCAGTTTCCTCCTCTCCCTAGCATCCTTCACGAACGCCCTCATGTACACACAGCCCTTGCATGCACGTTAGATCAACCCCCTTCACCTGCTGCATGCGCACACACCAACATAGGTCTCTTCTCAACAACTGGGCTTCAAATGGCCAAAGAGGAAAGAGAAGCCACAAGTGCGCAACTGCATGCCCCTGTAAGGGTCCACACACACCACCCCCCCTCCCCCCCCCCCTCCCCCCGACCTTTTTTTTAAGATTTAAAAACTGTGCAATCTAGTACACTCCGGGAATAATTTTGAAAGCCTCAGAGTCAAAAAGAGATAGCAGTCTTTAGCACACACACACATACATATAGGCGTGTGCACATGTCCACTCTCTCTCTCAGAACATTTGCACAAATATCTGTAAAACACACACACACACACACACACACACACACACACATCACAAACAGGCGAGCTCTCACACACAAACACACACTGCTCTTGCTCTCTTTTTAACATAACCGGCAATTTACACTACTAAAATAAAGAAGTTTTCTTTTTCCCCACACCATTATCAGCATTCGAACAACCATAATAGACTAGAAAAAAAAATTGTCTTTAATGATATGCTTCTTTGTGTACTTAAGGAAAATCACACTTGATAACCCTAACAATATTTACATGATACAGCTTTGTGGACATATCATCATCATCACACACACACACACACACACACACACACACACACACACACAAAGAGCTTATATCCACACATACTCTTTTCTTTCACACAATCAGCGATGCTACAGTGACGAAAGAAACAACGTATTTGAGTGCGAAACAAAGTGATCATTAGATCTAAAAACAAGAAAGGTTCGAGAAGGTGGGGATCAACCTAAATAACCAATACATCCAGTGCTGGTGCTATTGCCCTGGCCATCCATCCATGTCAGGTCAAATAAACCAAAGCTTACCACCTCCCTTCAACTAAACGTATCTCTCATGCCGCCTTGCATGGTCATCCATTCCCGTGTCCCTAACGTTTTTATGAACTGGAAAATTTCTTTCATTTTCTTTCTTCATCTATTCTTTTGGTCCTCCTCCTCCACCTTCATTTCTCTCTCTCTCTCCTGCCCACTCCCTTACACATGACTGACCTCCCCTGCTCAGAACAGGAAAGGCCTATAATGTCATGCATCCTTTTGTCATCTGTGATCCCCCGACTCCTCACATCAGTCACCTTACATTTCTTCTGACTCCGCCCTATGGGTACTCTACCCAGTGACCCATAAAGTCACTCTTTCATCTCCTTGTCATTTTCTCTCTCTGTTTTCTCGGCCTCATGACCTTGTGACCTCCTGACCTTTTCTTCTAGAGACCGAATGACCTGACGTGACTTGACCTGACCTGACCTTGAAGGCCTTGATGACCTCGTTTTTCCAGGTTCCCAGGGTTTCCAGGGGCCACTGTGCACATCAAAACCTACTGATGTAGCACACCCTTCTGACAGTCCATGCATGCCGTCCTGAAGACTTGTAGCACACTGGTTTGTTACACTGCTGGATTAGTGGGTGTAGCACAACCTTTCACACAGTCTGTACCTCTCTGAAGACTTCAAACCTGAGCATCAGACAGTGGCTTGTTAAACTACTGGATGGAGCACAGCCTTTCACACAGTCTGTACCTCTCTGAAGACTTCAAACCTGAGCATCAGACAGTGGCTTGTTAAACTACTGGATGGAGCACAGCCTTTCACACAGTCTGTACCTCTCTGAAGACTTCAAACCTGAGCATCAGACAGTGGCTTGTTAAACTACTGGTGTGGAGCACAGCCTTTCACACAGTCTGTACCTCTCTGAAGACTTCAAACCTGAGCATCAGACAGTGGCTTGTTAAACTACTGGATGGAGCACAGCCTTTCACACAGTCTGTACCTCTCTGAAGACTTCAAACCTGAGCATCAGACAGTGGCTTGTTAAACTACTGGGTGGAGCACAGCCTTTCTCACGTCTTGTCCTCTCTGAAGGTTTCAACCTGAGGCTCAGGACAGGGTCATTTTCTAAGAGGCAGCCACAGCATCACAGTGTACGCCTGAGACTTCAAACTGGGGCATCAGGTGGTCTGTTAAACTACTGGATGAGCAGTCACATGGCACTTTCACACAGTCTTTGTATCCTTCGAAGACTTAAAACCTGAGCATCAAGACAGGAAGGCTTTTAAACTGGGTGGAGCACAGCTTTCACCAGGGCACTCCTGAGAGAAACTTCTACCCGACATCACACAGTATGTTTAAATAAATGGTGTGACACAGCAGCCTTCCTTCAGTCCTTGCACACCTAAGGGTTTTCACCTATGTGACTTTTCATGTGAGTTTTCAGGTCATTCTTCTGAGAGAAGGCTGCCTCACAGACATCACAGGTGTGAGGCCTGATATCCGGATGAATGGATCTCAGGTGGTTCTGTAAATTACTGGACCACTTGAAGCTGGAGTCACAGTGTGGACACTTGTAGGGTCTCTCCCCAGTGTGGACTCGCTTGTGGGATTCCAGGGTTCGAGCATGAATAAAAGCCATGCTACAAACGTCACAGGCAAACGGCTTTTCACCGGTGTGAATCAGCTGGTGCTTCCTCAGGTCACAAGCCTGAGAGAAACGTTTACTGCACACATCACACACGTATGGTTTTGGACCAGTATGAATGAGCTTGTGCATCATCAGGGCATCAACCTGAGCGAAAGTGTTGTTGCACTTATCACATGCAAATGGTTTAGGACCACTGTGAATCCGCTTGTGAGCTTTCAAGTCACCAGCCCAAGTAAAACCTTTGCCACATACATCACAACGAAACTGCTTGTGACCAGTATGAATCACCATGTGTTTTTTCAGTGCTCCAGCCTCTGTAAAAGCCTTACTGCATACATCACACACAAATGGCTTATGACTGTTATGAATCAGTTTGTGTCTCTTCAATGACTCGGCCAAAGTAAAACCCTTGCTGCACACATCACACACAAATGGCCTTTGATCTGTGTGAATCATTCTGTGTTTCTTCAATGCTGTAGCCCGATTGAAAGTCTTAGTACACAAGTCACACTTATGCGGCTTGTCACTGGAATGAGTTAATTGGTGTGTCTTCAAAATCCCGGCATGAGTAAAAGACTTACTGCACACATCACACACAAACGGCTTTGAACTGGAATGAGACAGTTTGTGTCTCCTCAAGAGTCCTGCCTCATGGAAAGCCTTACTGCACACATCACACACAAATGGTTTATGACTGGAATGCATCCGCTTGTGTCTCTTCAGTTTAGCAGCCTCAGTAAAAGCCTTATTGCACACATCACACACAAATGGCCTTTCATCAGAATGAATCAGCTTGTGCCTTCTTAATGTATAATCTCGTGGGAAGGTCTTATTGCAAATGTCACACATAAATGGTTTATAATCGCTGTGAACAATTGCATGTTTCTTCACCATGTAAGCGCAACGAAAAGTCTTACCGCATACATCACACGCATGCTTCTTTTTTTCTTTCCATCTCTCTCACCACCATCCTCATCAAATTCCTCTTTCCCTCCCTCCATCACTTTCCTGTTGCTATGGCTGTCTACCTCCCTGTCTATGTCTGTGGTGTCACGTTCAGTGGCATCACAGCTGTCAGGTGTTGGGGCCACAGGTAACACAGCATGCAGTTCCACACCGTGACACACAGCCAGGTGGAGTTCCAGACTGCTGACCAGCACAAAGGCAGCAGAACAACGCTGACACACACCACCTGTGTTCACAGACAGCACTGACCCACAAGTGCTGTCAGCCAGGGGCTGTACTGGGCTGTAGACAGCTGATGACTGTACTGGGCTGTAGACAGCTGATGGCTGATCTTGGCTGTAGACAGCTGACGACTGATCTGGGCTGTAGACAGCTGATGACTGATCTGGGCATTCTTCCTCCATGGACCACGGCGGTTCCTGCTTCTGGGAAAGTGAAGAATCCAATGTGAGTTATCTATGGAAATTCTGTGTGTGTGTGTGTGTGTTGTGTGTGTGTGTGTGTGTGTGTGTGTGTGTGGCAGCTACATCTGTGCATGTGTTAGCATACAGAGAGTACGAGGGTTCCAGAGACAATTTTTCACAAAGTATAGAAATGCCCAGGACAGGGACACAGAAAAGAGGTGGACAGACAACAAGACACCTGCACACACTGCATTCTGACTCACAAGTAACAAAACACAGGTGTACCCGCCAAACGATGTCCAGGTAATCCACACTGAACGAAAGTCACATTTTCAAAACAGATTGATGTCAAGGTAATCCAAACAAAACCTTAACACTTTTCAGTTTCACTATCTTACAAAGTTACGACTGTACAGCTACGTACATCACAACTTCACAGCATTACTCTCCATGGCCATTGGTGTTGTAGTAGCATCTCATTTCACGCTTGTAGTCCTTCACAGAATGATACACAGAGAAGCATGGGTGGACACACAGGGGCTCTTGGCACGCCCGGCACATGTAGGTGGACTCTGCTCTTCCAGTCTACATGTTCTTCTGCCTGCCATACATCGTGAAGCACGAACAGTTCCTGGCTGGCCGCAGACACTTTTGTTGTGGCTGCAATGGGCACCAGTTTGTGGAGGGTTGTCTGCATAGCTGAGACACTGCGAGTCCAGTGGCTTGAACGCCTCTTGTTCTGTGGTGGTGTCTCCACACTAGTTTGTTTCCTAGTTCTGTTCACCAGCTTTCTCCCCAGCTGGGGCTTCATCACGGTTTTCCTCTGCTTCGGCCTCAGTAGCAGGCACCTCACCATCACTTTCCCTAACAGTACTAACCGTAGGAAGGGAAGCAACTCAATTGCCACCAAAAGTGTCTACCGTCAAAGCAAACATGAGTTTTGTACCTTACATGACTGCCACCAGTATACTCGTAATTCGTCCATGTGCGTTGCTGGTTGACTATGAGTATACAATAAGTCAGTCAGAAATTTGTTAAACACACTAACATTATCCAAAACCTGTTTCCCTGAAGTTGGAGTATGGCTGCCTTAATGGCGGGATAAAAAAAACAGTCACACACACAAAACTCCACCACTCCCTTTGTTGGGCAGATGGGATTAATCCTTGCTGGTCTGTACAGGGAGTGTCCGCAGGAGTATCTGCCTGAGTACACAGGAAAAAAAAAAGAGATAAAAAACAATCTAAAACCTGAATATGAACCCAAAGTTTCCTTTGGACAGAGGTGACTGTGATGTTATTTCTAACACGAACGACAAGTCACCTACTGACATCACTGAACCGAGTGCTAGCATCCATCAGGCAAACATTTAATGACACAGACAGCCTAGGACACTTTCTCCCCATTAAGACATGGCCGCTACATTGTCAGTGTACAGTTCATAGCCAGCTTGGGCCAGTGACCTACAACAATGCCAGCAGTAACAAAGAGCCCTCCCGCTATCTCTGTCAATAAGCATCATTGTCATCAGTACCTGGCTTAATTAGTAGCTGATGTCCAGAGTACAAATGTTTTAATTCTACAAATGCTACAAGTACCCTTTTGCACAACAGAGGGCACATTAAAAAAAAAAAAAAAATTATACCTACTCTTACTGGGACAAGTGATAACTGAATTATGACTGGTCATGCTGAATTGGCCAGGACAGGCAATGCTGAAGCTGATCCTACGGCAACTGCAGTGAATATATCAGCATCCACCTGTTTACCCCAAAACTACCTGCTATTGGTGAACTTTTCAACTAAAATGAGTGTTTTTGTTACTTCTTTTACAAAGGCTGTATACACATTTACACATTTTCCAAAGTTGTGTATGGGGTGTGTGGGAGGGACGGGGAGGGAGGGAGGGGGAAGATCTGTTTTCACCTACCATCACATGGCTGGGGGTGGAAGTCTTCCAGCCAGTACAGCAGAACGAGTTTCTCCTCAATACTCAGCTTTCACACCTGATTCATCAGCATGCTCTGGCACAATTCCATGCTCTCTCATCACTTTTCTTTTTCTCAATACTTCAGGGCCTGTAGTGCCCCCTATTGATCCAACACATCAGCATGCTGTCAAAGACTCAGACACAGCCAGACACGATTTCACATGCGACCTTTACTGAGAGTTGTCACCAAAGGTAAAAGCACACAGACAACACAAACGTTACACACTACGAGTGCAATTACCGCTCAACAACTTTGTGTAGCATTTTTTTTTATCTTTCTTTTTACTCAGTTTGCCATATTCATCATATTTTCACAAATCTGTGTACACATACGGCTAAATAGAAAAGGTCTGGCATCCATTTTCCAACAGACAATTTTCTTTCTTCTGTCTCATCCCCCACGCCATTACCCCCACCTCAAACTTTTCTCCCTACTCCTCTGCTGCTCATTCCGGCTCCCCTTCCACACTAAGGCAAGGTAACGTTGCTTACAGCCCAGCCGACTGAAAGGGCCATATCAGGGCTGTCATTGCGCTGAAGTCAACTCACAAGTCGTTAGAAAAAAACAAAAACTCGTTCACACAACCCTTCAAAATACACCTTCTAAAAACACACTGGGAATCTTGTTAAATATCTTTCTCCTGTAAATTCTTAGATCAGATGAAAAATGTTGATCTCTTTCAGAAATTCAAAGATCACATCAGGTGGCACATCTCTGAACAAGGTTTTCATGGAACCTAATGTAAAATGTTTATGTCTCACATCATGCAAGTCCCAAAACTGTAAAAGAATGTTTCACTGTGAGTGGTACATGACATGGAATGCACAATGTAGCTTCTTCACCTTGAGAATGTAGCTTCTTCACCTTGAGAGTTTGAATAATTTCAGCAGTTGAGGGTGCTTGAAGTTACAGTTGGCAACGGCCTCCAGAACAGAAAGCGAGTCAGACAAAATGAGGAAATGTATATGTTTATATTTATAGACCATTTTTCAGAGCCAGGACCAAGGCTGTCAACTCAGCAGTGTGGATGGAGCTGTCAGCGCGAATGTGTTTAGAACATCTCCCTTCCACAATCATTCCCCCCTTTGTTCTGTGGTACATGACATGGAATGCACAATGTAGCTTCTTCACCTTTTAAAAGATAAGAATGGGTGTAAAAGGAGTGGCCTATATGCAAACCGCATAAAACTGTTTCCAGCATCAGCAATCAACAGGAAGAATCAAAGTCAAGTTGTCATGAGGCAAACCCACCAGAGGAGACACTGCACTGCTGCTGAGTTTCAGTGCTGTCCAGTGGTGCCCACAAACACTTCTCAAATGACTGTCTCACTGGCTTACTGTGGAGGAAACTCCCGCCCTTTTGTTGTTTTGTTTCTGATTTGTTTGTTTGTCGGTTGGTTGGTTGGTCGTTTCATGGCCTGTACACCCGACAATTGTTCATATGTGTTGTCAAAGAGGCAGACTAAACAAAGACCAGATTTCGCCATGACTAGGCAATTATTGTTGTCAGTAGGGGGCTTAGTAGGTGGTGTCCTGCATATGTTGGATCAGAACAGGTGCCACTGAACACCACCGAAGTGACTCGGCAGCAGTGCAGTGTCTCCTCCAGTAGGTTCCCTCTTGACTACTTGGCACTGACTGCTCCCTGTGGATTGTCGGTGCCGGGGCTGTGGTGGGGCCGACCGGGCTGTGGCTGTGGACAGGGTGCCAGAACAAGCGGCATGGATGCACTGCCACTGGTGTGGCACAGAGGTTGGGACAGCAAAAAATAAAATTAAATTAAATTTAAAAAAAAAAGAGTGAGTGAGAGTCATTGCTCACAGGTCAAACCACTCAAATAAGCATACCATACTGAGACAACAGCCTATCTAATCTTGACAGGTATGATAACCACTCAATCACTTCAAGTCTAATTCCCTTTTTTTGGTTTCTGTTTTAGTTTTTTCTTTTAAACATTCGGCATAGAGCACTTTTGGAAACCCTGTGAACACAACACACTGAAGTCATCGTGGTCATCCGGGCTGTGAGTATGTTCAGACCATTCAGCGCTGAACAACACCACAGTCTGTTCAGAACAGGCAGCGCTGAGCAACACCACAGTATGTCCAGAACAGGCAGCACTGAGCAACACCACAGTATGTTCAGAACAGGCAGCGCTGAGCAACACCACAGTATGTTCAGAACAGGCACCGCTGAGCAACACCAGTCTGTTCAGACCATTCAGCGCTGAGCAACACCACAGTATGTTCAGAACAGGCAGCGCTGAGCAACACCACAGTATATTCAGAACAGGCAGCGCTGAGCAACACCACAGTCTGTTCAGAACAGGCTGCGCGGAACAACACCACAATATGTTCAGTACAGACATCACGGAACAACATCACAGTCTGTTCAGAACAGGCTGCGTGGAACAACACCACAGTATGTTCAGAACAGGCATCACGGAACAACATCACAGTCTGTTCAGAACAGGCAGCACTGAGCAACACCACAGTCTGTTCAGACAACGCTGCGTGGAACAACACCACAGTATGTTCAGACCAGGCTGCGCGGAACAACACCACAGTATGTTCAGAACAGGCAGCACTGAGCAACATCACAGTATGTTCAGAACAGGCAGCACTGAATAACACCACAGTATGTTCACAACAGGCAGCACTGAGCAACACCACAGTATGTTCAGACCAGGCTGCGCGGAACAACACCACAGTATGTTCAGAACAGGCTGCGCGGAACAACACCACAGTATGTTCAGAACAGGAAGCGCGGAACAACACCACAGTATGTTCAGAACAGACAGCGCGGAAGAACACCACAGTCTGTTCAGAACAGGAAGCGGGAACAACACCACAGTATGTTCAGAACAGACAGCGCGGAAGAACACCACAGTCTGTTCAGAACAGGCAGCGCGGAAGAACACCACAGTATGTTCAGAACAGGCAGCACTGAGCAACACCACAGCATGTTCAGAACAGGCTGCGCGGAACAACCACAGTATGTTCAGAACAGGCAGCGTGGAACAACACCACAGTATGTTCAGAACAGGCAGCGCGGAACAACACCACAGTATGTTCAGCACTGAGCAACACCACAGTATGTTCAGCACTGAGCAACACCACAGTATGTTCAACACTGAGGAACACCACAGTATGTTCAGAACAGGCAGCGCGGAACAACACCACAGTATGTTCAGCACTGAGCAACACCACATTATGTTCAGCACTGAGCAACACCACAGTATGTTCCAACACTGAACAACACCACAGTATGTTCAGAACAGGCAGCGCGGAACAACACCACAGTATGTTCAGAACAGGCAGCACTGAGCAAAACCACAGTAAGCAGCACTGAGCAACACCACAGTATTTTCAGAACAGGCAGCACTGAGCAACACCACAGTAGGCAGCACTGAGCAACACCACAGTAGGCAGCCCTGAGCAACACCACAGTATGTTCAGAACAGGCAGCACTGAGCAACACCACAGTATGTTCAGAACAGGCAGCGCTGAGCAACACCACAGTATGTTCAGAACAGGCAGCGCTGAGCAACACCACAGTATGTTCAGAACAGGCAGCGCTGAGCAACACCACAGTATGTTCAGAACAGGCAGCACTGAGCAACACCACAGTATGTTCAGAACAGGCAGCACTGAACAACACCACAGTATGTTCAGAACAGGCAGCGCTTAGCAACACCACAGTATGTTCAGAACAGGCAGCACTGAACAACACCACAGTATGTTCGGAACAGGCAGCACTGAACAACACCACAGTAGGCAGCGCGGAACAACACCACAGTACGTTCAGCACTGAGCAACACCACAGTATGTTCAACACTGAGCAACACCACAGTATGTTCAACACAGAGCAACACCACAGTATGTTCAACACTGAGCAACACCACAGTATGTTCAACACTGAGCAACACCACAGTATGTTCAGCGCGGAACAACACCACAGTATGTTCAGCACTGAGCAACACCACAGTATGTTCAACACTGAGCAACACCACAGTATGTTCAGCACTGAGCAACACCACAGTATGTTCAACACTGAGCAACACCACAGTATGTTCAGAACAGGCAGCACTGAACAACACCACAGTAGGCAGCGCTGAGC
This sequence comes from Conus canariensis, assembly GCA_033310375.1. Taxonomy (NCBI): domain Eukaryota; kingdom Metazoa; phylum Mollusca; class Gastropoda; order Neogastropoda; family Conidae; genus Conus; species Conus canariensis. Next base: position 34,973,302 of record CM065748.1, on the reverse strand, counting down.
AACACCACAGTAGGCAGCACTGAGCAACACCACAGTATGTTCAGCACTGAGCAACACCACAGTATGTTCAGAACAGACATCACAGAGCAACACCACAGTATGTTCAGACCAGGCAGCGCTGAGCAACACCACAGTATGTTCAGACCAGGCAGCGCTGAGCAACACCATATTATGTTCAGAACAGGTTGCGTGGAACAACACCACAGTATGTTCAGAACAGGTAGCACTGAACAACACCACAGTATGTTCAGAACAGGCAGCACTGAGCAATACCACAGTATGTTCAGAACATGCAGCACTGAGCAACACCACAGTATGTTCAGAACAGGCAGCACTGAGCAACACCACAGTATGTTCAGAACAGGCAGCACTGAGCAATACCACAGTATGTTCAGAACAGGCAGCACTGAGCAACACCACAGTATGTTCAGAACAGGCAGCACTGAGCAACACCACAGTATGTTCAGAACGAGCAGCGCTGAGCAACACCACAGTATGTTCAGAACAGGCAGCGCGGAACAACACCACAGTATGTTCAGAACAGGCAGCACCGAGCAACACCACAGCATGTTCAGAACAGACGGCGCTGAGCAACACCACAGTAGGCAGCACTGAGCAACACCACAGTATCAGAACAGGCAGCGCTGAGCAACACCACAGTATGTTCAGAACAGGCAGCACTGAGCAACACCACAGTATGTTCAGACCAGGCAGCGCGGAACAACGCCGCAGTATGTTCAGAACAGGCAGCACAGAGCAACACCACAGTAGGCAGCACTGAACAACACCACAGTATGTTCAGAACAGGCAGCACTAAGCAACACCACAGTATGTTCAGAACAGGCAGCACTGAACAACACCACAGTATGTTCAGAACAGGCAGCGCTGAGCAACACCACAGTATGTTCAGAACAGGTAGCGTTGAACAACACCACAGTATGTTCAGAACAGGCAGCACTGAACAACACCATAGTATGTTCAGAACAGGCAGCACTGAACAACACCACAGTATGTTCACAACAGGCAGCGCTGAGCAACACCACAGTATGTTCAGAACAGGCAGCACTGAACAATACCACAGTATGTTCAGAACAGGCAGCGCTGAGCAACACCACAGTATGTTCACAACAGGCAGCACTGAGCAGCACCATAGTATGTTCAGAACAGGCAGCACTGAGCAACACCACAGTATGTTCAGAACAGGCAGCACTGAACAACACCACAGTAGGCAGTGCTGAACAACACCACAGCATGTTGAGGAACAGGCAGTACTGAGCAACACCACAGTAGGCAGCGCTGAGCAACACCACAGTAGGCAGCGCTGAGCAACACCACAGTATGTTCAGAACAGGCAGTGCTGAGCAACACCACAGTAGGCAGTGCAGAGCAACACCACAGCATGTTCGGAACAGGCAGCACTGAACAACACCACAGTAGGCAGCGCTGAGCAACACCACAGTATGTTCAGAACAGGCAGCGCTGAGCAACACGACAGTATGTTCAGACCAGGCAGCACTGAACAACACCACAGTATGTTCAGACCTGGCAGCACTGAGCAACACTGAGCAACTCTGAGCAACACCACAGTATGTTCAGACCAGGCTGAGCGGAAAAACACTACAGTATGTTCAGACCAGGCAGCACTGAGCAACACCACAGTATGTTCAGCCAGGCAGCACTGAGCAACACCACAGTATGTTCAGACCAGGCAGCGCTGAGCAACACCACAGTAGGCAGCGCTGAGCAACACCACAGTAGGCAGCACTGAGCAACACCACAGTATGTTGAAAACAAGCAGCACTGAGCAACACCACAGGAGGCAGCACTGAGCAACACCACAGTAGGCAGCACTGAGCAACACCACAGTATGTTGAAAACAAGCAGCACTGAGCAACACCACAGGAGGCAGCACTGAGCAACACCACAGTAAGCAGCACTGAGCAACACCACAGTATGTTCAGACCAGGCAGCATTGAGCAACACCACAGTATGTTCAGACCAGGCAGCACTGAGCAACACCACAGTATGTTCAGACCAGGCAGCGCTGAGCAACACCACAGTATGTTCAAAACAGGCAGCACTGAGCAACACCACAGTATGTTCAAAACAGGCAGCGCTGAGCAACACCACAGTATGTTCAAAACAGGCAGCGCTGAGCAACACTACAGTATGTTCAAAGCAGGCAGCGCTGAGTAATACCACAGTATGTTCAAAACAGGCAGCACTGAGCAACACCACAGTAGGCAGCACTGAGCAACACCACAGTAAGCTGCGCTGAGCAACACCACAGTATGTTCAGAACAGGCAGCACTGAGCAACACCACAGTAGGCTGCGCTGAGCAACACCACAGTTTGTTCAGACCAGGCAGCACTGAGCAACACCACAGTATGTTCAGAACAGGCATCACTGAATAACACCACAGTATGTTCAGAACAGGCAGCACTGAACAACACCACAGTATGTTCAGAACAGGCAGCACTGAACAACACCACAGTATGTTCAGAACAGGCAGCACTAAACAACACCACAGTATGTTCAGAACAGGCAGCACTGAACAACACCACAGTATGTTCAGAACAGGCAGCGCTGAGCAACACCACAGTATGTTCAGAACAGGCAGCGTGGAACAACACCACAGTATGTTCAGAACAGGCAGCACTGAGCAACACCACAGTATGTTCAGAACAGGCAGCACTGAACAACACCACAGTAGGCTGCGCTGAGCAACACCACAGTATGTTCAGAACAGGCAGCACTGAACAACACCACAGTAGGCAGCCCTGAGCAACACCACAGTATGTTCAGAACAGGCAGCACTGAACAACACCACAGTATGTTCAGAACAGGCAGCACTGAGCAACACCACAGTATGTTCAGAACAGGCAGCACTGAACAACACCACAGTATGTTCAGAACAGGCAGCACTAAACAACACCACAGTATGTTCAGAACAGGCAGCACTGAGCAACACCACAGTATGTTCAGAACAGGCAGCACTGAACAACACCACAGTAGGCAGCGCTGAGCAACACCACAGTATGTTCAGAACAGGCAGCGCGGAACAACACCAGAGTATGTTCAGAACAGGCAGCGCGGAACAACACCACAGTATTGTCAGAACAGGCAGCACTGAACAACACCACAGTATGTTCAGAACAGGCAGCGCTGAGCAACACCACAGTATGTTCAGAACAGGCAGCACTGAACAATACCACAGTATGTTCAGAACAGGCAGCGCTGAGCAACACCACAGTATGTTCACAACAGGCAGCACTGAGCAGCACCATAGTATGTTCAGAACAGGCAGCACTGAGCAACACCACAGTATGTTCAGAACAGGCAGCACTGAACAACACCACAGTAGGCAGTGCTGAACAACACCACAGCATGTTGAGGAACAGGCAGTACTGAGCAACACCACAGTAGGCAGCGCTGAGCAACACCACAGTAGGCAGCGCTGAGCAACACCACAGTATGTTCAGAACAGGCAGTGCTGAGCAACACCACAGTAGGCAGTGCAGAGCAACACCACAGCATGTTCGGAACAGGCAGCACTGAACAACACCACAGTAGGCAGCGCTGAGCAACACCACAGTATGTTCAGAACAGGCAGCGCTGAGCAACACGACAGTATGTTCAGACCAGGCAGCACTGAACAACACCACAGTATGTTCAGACCTGGCAGCACTGAGCAACACTGAGCAACTCTGAGCAACACCACAGTATGTTCAGACCAGGCTGAGCGGAAAAACACTACAGTATGTTCAGACCAGGCAGCACTGAGCAACACCACAGTATGTTCAGCCAGGCAGCACTGAGCAACACCACAGTATGTTCAGACCAGGCAGCGCTGAGCAACACCACAGTAGGCAGCGCTGAGCAACACCACAGTAGGCAGCACTGAGCAACACCACAGTATGTTGAAAACAAGCAGCACTGAGCAACACCACAGGAGGCAGCACTGAGCAACACCACAGTAGGCAGCACTGAGCAACACCACAGTATGTTGAAAACAAGCAGCACTGAGCAACACCACAGGAGGCAGCACTGAGCAACACCACAGTAAGCAGCACTGAGCAACACCACAGTATGTTCAGACCAGGCAGCATTGAGCAACACCACAGTATGTTCAGACCAGGCAGCACTGAGCAACACCACAGTATGTTCAGACCAGGCAGCGCTGAGCAACACCACAGTATGTTCAAAACAGGCAGCACTGAGCAACACCACAGTATGTTCAAAACAGGCAGCGCTGAGCAACACCACAGTATGTTCAAAACAGGCAGCGCTGAGCAACACTACAGTATGTTCAAAGCAGGCAGCGCTGAGTAATACCACAGTATGTTCAAAACAGGCAGCACTGAGCAACACCACAGTAGGCAGCACTGAGCAACACCACAGTAAGCTGCGCTGAGCAACACCACAGTATGTTCAGAACAGGCAGCACTGAGCAACACCACAGTAGGCTGCGCTGAGCAACACCACAGTTTGTTCAGACCAGGCAGCACTGAGCAACACCACAGTATGTTCAGAACAGGCATCACTGAATAACACCACAGTATGTTCAGAACAGGCAGCACTGAACAACACCACAGTATGTTCAGAACAGGCAGCACTGAACAACACCACAGTATGTTCAGAACAGGCAGCACTAAACAACACCACAGTATGTTCAGAACAGGCAGCACTGAACAACACCACAGTATGTTCAGAACAGGCAGCGCTGAGCAACACCACAGTATGTTCAGAACAGGCAGCGTGGAACAACACCACAGTATGTTCAGAACAGGCAGCACTGAGCAACACCACAGTATGTTCAGAACAGGCAGCACTGAACAACACCACAGTAGGCTGCGCTGAGCAACACCACAGTATGTTCAGAACAGGCAGCACTGAACAACACCACAGTAGGCAGCCCTGAGCAACACCACAGTATGTTCAGAACAGGCAGCACTGAACAACACCACAGTATGTTCAGAACAGGCAGCACTGAGCAACACCACAGTATGTTCAGAACAGGCAGCACTGAACAACACCACAGTATGTTCAGAACAGGCAGCACTAAACAACACCACAGTATGTTCAGAACAGGCAGCACTGAGCAACACCACAGTATGTTCAGAACAGGCAGCACTGAACAACACCACAGTAGGCAGCGCTGAGCAACACCACAGTATGTTCAGAACAGGCAGCGCGGAACAACACCAGAGTATGTTCAGAACAGGCAGCGCGGAACAACACCACAGTATTGTCAGAACAGGCAGCACTGAACAACACCACAGTATGTTCAGAACAGGCAGCACTGAGCAACAACACAGTATGTTCAGAACAGGCAGCACTGAGCAACACCACAGTATGTTCAGAACAGGCAGCACTGAACAACACCACAGTATGTTCAGAACAGACATCACAGAACAACACCACAGTCACGTTTCGTCAGAAGAGACAGCACTGAACAACACCACAGTATGTTCAGAACAGACATCACAGAACAACACCACAGTCATGTTGCGGCAGTGTCTGCTGTGGTGGGTGGCCTCAAGATGATCTGAAACAGACTGCTCTCTGTGGACTGCTGTGCTGAGGCTGTGAGCAGACAAAACTGGATGCGGCTGTGCGAGGAGGGCTGGAAGCAGCAGCGTGGGAGTGACGCCACTGAGGGAGCACAGAATAAGGCAGCAAAACGCCAAAACAAAACAAAGCAAGGTGTTGCCAATGTGACTGAATAATTCTCCTTCGAAGGGAATTCCCAAGCATTTCAAAGAACTTAGAACTCAAAAAACCAGCACACCCCATAGCCACACACAAAGCTAAACACAGTAAGTTTAAGGTTTTCTGATGTTATGCAGCTGTGTGTAAAAAGTGCTCAAAGCAAACCCACTGCTTATTACTCACTACGGCAAAATCAACTACTGAGTCTCCAGAATCTTTCCTGGCATCGTCTCTCATCGCTGTGGACAAGCTGTCATGGGATGTCTTCATCTGTAAGGGAAAGGCAACACAGAAAGGCACCATAAATTCACTTGCAATCATACTTTTTTGTTTTAATTATCATTTACTCAAAATTCATACAGCTTAAAATTCATACAGTTTAAAAGGATCAGTCAAGTAAAATTGCTGTGTACTATTATTCACAAATTGGGGGGGGGGGGGGGGGGTTAAAGGACAGACCAGGGGGGGTGGGGTCAGGCAGAGGGGGGGGGGGGGGGGGGGGGGGGGGACTTTTCTTTCCGATTTATAATTCAGTCAGGAAAAAAGTGTATACACGATTTACTGTCATTCATCTTACACATATTGAAAGAATGCTTAAAAAAAAAAAGAAAAGTATAATATGACCAAACCTTCAACTGTTTTAATGGCTTCAATATGAGCAAACAGAGCAATCTCTGGTTAGTTCACAGTTGGACAGACTTCACATCTCCAGTAATCTTTCTACCCCCTTCAGAAACCTTGTGAGGATGTTCAGAGAATCTTTCTAACCCCTTCAGAAGCCTTGTGAGAATGTTCACAGAATCTTTCTAACCCCTTCAGAAACCTTGTGAGAATGTTCAGAGAATCTTTCTAACCTCCTTCAGAAACCTTGTGAGAATGTTCACAGAATCTTTCTAATCCCCCTTCAGAAACCTTGTGAGAATGTTCAGAGAATCTTTCTAACCTCCTTCAGAAACCTTGTGAGAATGTTCAGACAATCTTTCTAACCCCTTCAGAAACCTTGTGAGAATGTTCACAGAATCTTTCTAACCTCCTTCAGAGACCTTGTGAGAATGTTCACAGAATCTTTCTACCCCCTTCAGAAACCTTGTGAGAATGTTCACAGAATCTTTCTAACCTCCTTCAGAAACCTTGTGAGAATGTTCACAGAATCTTTCTAACCCCTTCAGAAACCTTGTGAGAATGTTCACAGAATCTTTCTAACCCCTTCAGAAACCTTGTGAGAATGTTCAGAGAATCTTTCTAACCTCCTTCAGGAACCTTGTGAGAATGTTCACAGAATCTTTCTACCCCCTTCAGAAACCTTGTGAGAATGTTCAGAGAATCTTTCTAATCCCCCTTCAGAAACCTTGTGAGAGTATTCAGAGAATCTTTCTAACCCCTTCAGAAACCTTGTGAGAATGTTCACAGAATCTTTCTAACCTCCTTCTGAAACCTTGTGAGAATGTTCAGAGAATCTTTCTACCCCCTTCAGAAACCTTGTGAGAATGTTCAGAGCCTTACATATTGTTGGATCAACTCTAATTTTATCAAAATGAATGCATATCACTGTCTGTCTCACATATTTATTAAAGGATGCAATTTCTAACCAGCGTTAACCAGACTCTTACGCCATTATGTTATCTGAAACCATTTAAGTATTTAGTTGCAAAGCGAGAGGACTGCAGGCGGAAATCTAAACAAATCTTAAATAAATGTTAGCGAACCGCCCAGAGAACGTGGACAAACGAGTCACAAGACGAAACACAACTAGTTTCGACCTCTTAGGTCTTCATCAGGTGAGACATTAACGAATAAAACAATGAAAATTCACTTAGCTTTGATCGCTTCAGATCACTTGGTAGGGTTCAGCGCAAGGAAAGAGGAGTAGTGAACCCTACCAAGTGATCTGAAGCGATCAAAGCTAAGTGAATTTTCATTGTTTTATTCGTTAATGTCTCACCTGATGAAGACCTAAGAGGTCGAAACTAGTTGTGTTTCGTCTTGTGACTCGTTTGTCCACGTTCTCTGGGCGGTTCGCTAACATTTATTTAAGATTCATTTAAGTATTTTTCAGTTTTTTTATTCACCTACTCAGTTGTTTCAATGCTATTTCCCAATCTGCTAAGGTGTCTAGCTTTTCTTCCCACTTGATAAGGGACTCCATATCATATACACTAATAGTAAACTGTAAAATATTCTTAAGCCTGATTTATGCTCAATATCATTTGTAAACAGGTTATGTTCTTGGTAATGTGCTGACTGGAGATGACAAATCTATGTCATATGGAAACTTTAAACATAATCATGAATACAGACTGATTATACTATACACTACTATACAGCATATGCCAAAGCACAAAAATCTTAACTATAAATCAACAACGTAAGTACTGGAATGCTGAACACTCATAACGAGTGCAGATGTGTACATCTAACCTTTCCTGTTCACCAAGGGAATGAAATCGCCCACATTCATGTGTCTGCACTGCAACTCAAGCATTTCTAAGGCTACTTCAACACAGTTTTGACTTTTCAACAAAACACTATTTAAGACATCCACTGAAAACTGTCTCCTTGTGTACATAAACGATTAAGTAAGCAAACTGTCAATCATCAAAAGTCGCAGTAGGCCTCTACGTCAAAGGTGTGTTAAGTCACTGATATTCATGAACAAACCTTGTGGACTGTACATCATGGATGTGGGATCACCCATGCTTATTTCAGAGAGGCAAGCTCTCTCCTGTGTGCGTACCAACCACAACAGAAATGAGCAATGGAAGTGCATGTTGTGGGTGTGAGCACACCATACTCAACACAAATAAACTTTGCACACTGGGTACGGCGACCCTAACATGGAGGAAAGGTCAACTGACCAAGAATAATGTGCATGTGCATGTGCATGTTCCTACCTAGGCATCCATGAAGATTTTACGTCTGTTCCTTAATCTATCCAGCTCAGTGGCTGTTTTCGCTCTGTTGCCCGGTTGTAACATTCATTTGATCAACTAAATCATCTTTACTAGTTAAAAAAAAAAAGACAGGAAAAAAAACCCTTGTACACTGTACATCATGGGTGTGGGACCAACCATGCCGGTTGTAGAGACAGGCTGTCCCCTGTGAGCGCACCAAGCATTAGGAATTGCACAGGTCTCACTAGCGTGAATGTAGTGCCAGCAGGCAGCTCTTTTGTCTGCTCTACCCTGGCAAGCAGCCCATTGTGTAAATGATAGCGTGGATTGTCAAGTGCCTAGAGCTTGGGTCTCTAACTGAGGACAGGCGCTATATAAATACTCTTAGTTCATAACAGTAATGTCAGGTGAGCTCATGTGTTAGACACTGGTCTCCAGTATCTCAAGTCACTGCATGGGCAGGCTGTATAGTGTATGAAAACTTTATTGAACATATCAGATCCATGAGCCTGTTGCTGTTCTCATCCATTTGGTCAATGTCATTGTCACCTTTTTTCTCCCTGCACAGAAGTTCTACACAGCAGGATGTTACCATAGTGACCTACCTTGTCAGTGTCTTTGTCCAACCCATCACCTGCTGAGGACTCAGGTAACTCAGAGAAGGGCAGAGGTTCTCCGTGACACACGGCCAGGTGGAGTTCCAGACTGCTGACCAGCACAAAGGCAGCAGAACAACGCTGACACACACCACCTGTGTTCACAGACAGCACTGACATACAAGCACTGTCGGCCAGGGGGTGTATTGGGCTGTAGACAGCTGATGACTGATCTGGGCTGTAGACAGCTGACGGCTGATCTGGGCTGCAGACACCTGATGGCTGATCTGGGCATTCTTCCTCAATGGACCATGGCGGTTCCTGCTTCTGGGAAAGCAAAGAATCCAATGTGAGTTATCTATGGAAATTTGTGTGTGTGTGTGTGTGTGTGTGTGTGTGTGTGTGTGTGTGTGTGTGTGTGTGTGTTTGTGTGCATGTGTGTGTGTGTGTGTATGTGAGATACTAAAAACACTTCATGTGTGTATGTCTCCCTTGGTGGAGTTGTCTGTATGCCTCTCACAAAGTACGAACATGCCCTCGCCCTCTCACTCCTCCTAAGCAATCAAGAAATGACTATTCATTTACCAACACCCCACTCCACTAAACAGATTGTTTGGACCTAGCTGAACCTGTCGGGAAGTGGATCTCAGCTGACACGAGACGAAAGTCGGTTTTAAGACAGCGTGAAAAGAATGAGGACCCCCCACCCCACCCCCCACCTCCATATCTCCCTCTGCAAAACCTACAGACACACACACAACCATCAATGACAGTACTAGGAGACAAGGTCAAAACTGATGTCTCCAAAGAAAACAAAAATACAGAGAACTTTTCAGGTGATCATGATTGATTTTCTTGTTCTGTAAAAATTAAAGTTTGACGTAAGTTCATGTAAACTGATTCCAACAAATTTCAGGTCATACAAAGCCCACCAAAAAAACAGGCTCAGGAATGACGCTCACAACACCACCACCATCACTGTCCCTCAATGGTGGGCGGAGTTCTTTGATCCCTCTTTTCAATGGCTCCATTCCGTCTGTAGTTTACTAGGGTCCTGGGACTGACCTGTGGGAAAGCAGGGGGAATAATGATTGGCGTCATAAAAACAAGTGAACAAACAAACCAGAGAATGGTCCTTCTTTAGAAAACTAGATGTAACATGCATGATGACAGTCCAGCTTTTAAACAGCACTTATTTGATACTTGTTCCTGACAGACAGACATGACAAGTATGCAAAATATAAAACTGTAGTGTTGATGTTTAGAAGATAATTTTGAGAAAAAATTGTCAGGTACGCAGGTGTTGCGTCTGACACACATCAAATGGACCATGTGATCTTGAAATATAATCATTTAAAGAAAATTTGAAGCTGTGGAGTAATACAGAGAAATTATGTAAATGGAAAATAATGGGACACGCCATTCTTCCACAGTTTTAATCACTCTTGTGTAACCTATAAAACTAAAAATAAATGCCATACATACCGGCACTTGCACCTCCCCATTAAGATTTCAACTAGATGAAATTAAAAACTAAAACTTCTTTCTGCTTTAAATACATGGAAGACAAGTGAACACTCACAAAAAATGCAATTTCACAACACCCTTTCAAAAAGGAAAACCAAACATCTTGAATATTAAAAAGACAAAAAAAAACAGTCTTGCATGTACCACCTGATACCAAACACAACACTTTCCAGGGATACCTTCACTGAATGTTGGGTAACTGTCTGTTTTCAATTTTTTTTTTTTTAAAGCAAGTTTGCGTAAATAATGGAAGCAGGGGTCGAGCTTCTGCATATTTTTAGCCAGCAGAGCGAAATAATATTTGTTATTCTGTGGCAAAACATATCTGATTATTTTGGTCCAAAGACAGGACCTGCCACCTCCTTTGCACCATCTTCATCACATGGAGTTTCATGACCTTTTAGAAAAAAAACATACATACATTAGATGTTTAAAAAAAAATTAAAAGGCTATATTATAAGACATAAAAAACTATACTTTAGGATTAACTGCACTTGTTTAGAAGAATGCATCTGAACTGTACCCAGTTTATGACCACAGATCTCAGTATCTGTTCTAATCTAGTAATTCATTTTACAACAAACGACAGACTTACTCAAGTAAATTTAATAGCATAATCACATTTAAGAGAAAATACAAAAAAATAAATCAATCTATCAATCAGTTGATCTTGTGTGTGTGTGTGTGTGTGTGTGTGTGTGTGTGTGTGTGTGTGTGTGTGTGTGTGTGTGTGGTGTGTGAGTGTGTGTGGTGTGTGTGTGTGTGTGTGTGTGTGTGTGTGAGTGAGTGAGTGAGTGAGTGTGTGTGTGTGTGTGTGTGTGTGTGTGTGTGTGTGTGTGTGTGTGTGTGTGTGCTGTGAGTGATGTGTGTGTGTGTGTGTGTGTGCTGTGAGTGTGTGTGTGTGTGTGTGTGTGTGTGTGTGTGTGTGTGTGTGTGTGTATGGCGTGTGTGTGTGTGTGTGTGAGAGAGAGAGAGAGAGAGAGAGAGAGAGAGAGAGTGTGTGTGTGTGTGTGTGTGTGTGTGTGTGTGTGTGTGTGTGTGTGTGTGCAAAATAAATGTTTCTTATTGCAAAGGGCTTTCAGATGTTGGAATGCACTGCAGAAAAACATCAAATTTCAAAAAGAAATCACTTCTCAAAACACATCATAACAAATTGTCTGACATAAATTCACACAAAATCACCAATGCCTATTGTTTCCAACCAGCAAACAACAAAGATTCGTCAGATCATAGCGTCTTGATTTGTAATTGACTGAACAACCGACAAGCTAAAGCCCAATAACACTCATTGTTCGACTGAATTAATGAAGAGAAAATTATACATTTAGTAGATTTCAATAGCTAGTGGGTATTTGAGTCAAGTAGTGATTCTAGAATTCATTAGATTTAACTATAAAGTAACACAGACGTCAAATAATAATGCATGTCTCAATCGCATGAAAGGCAAACTGTCCATTCTAGACAAAATCATAACTAAGACGAAAATGTAAATGAATTGACAGTAAACAAGTCGGGTAACTTTCGCTCCCATAAGAAAACCTAACACAGAGTAACTTTTATTCAAGACTGCACAGCCTTTTAAATTTAAGTTGAATAAAGTCAGACAAATACATATACGAACAATCTAATAGTAGGGGAAAAAACAAGCGCAGGCCAACAACTCAACTGTCTTCATAGTAATGACTTGGCAAAGATTTGGACTTAAGGGGGGGGGGGGGGGGGGGGGGGCGGGGAGGGGTTGACGATGGAGAAACTGGGAACATGAAATTAAGAAAATATATTACAGATATGAAAACTCTTCACTAGCTGCATAAGGGAACCATCGTAATCCCTTTTGAAGGCAGATATATTTGTTTTGCCTGCTCCGAGGCCTTTTGTCCGCTGGATCGGAACTCATCAGGGAGACACAGCTGGTTGTGTCTGCGCTCCTGGCGTCAAATAGAGACACACCACAGTCCATAATACCATGGTGTTCTCACCACCAAGGGTGCAAAAAAGATTCCAATATCACCCCCAAAGCAGCCAGCGAAGGGTAGTAAATGAAACCAAACGAAAGAGTGGGGTGGAAAAAAGCTGCTGAAAAACTAAAGACAATGTGCAAATAGTATAAAATGTAGGGGACAATCTTTGAGCCTCCGCTTGAGGATCCACCCAAGAATGCAAGGGAGATCAAAAGGCTAACACACAGATGGACAGAAAACAAATACAAATAACCTCAATGTAATCAAACGAAATTGGAAATGAAACGAGGCAGGGAACAGTAAACAATAAACAGTAAACAAGTGGGGTAACTTTTGCTCCCATAAGAAAACCTAACACAGAGTAACTTTTATTCAAGACTGGCACAGCCTTTTAAACTTGAATAAAGTCAGACAAATACATAGATGAACAATCTAATAGTGGGGGAAAAAACAAGCGCAGGCCAACAACTCAACTGTCTTCATAGTAATGACTTGGCAAAGATTTGGACTTAAGGAGGGGGGGGGGGGGGGGGGGAGGGGAGGGGGGTTGAAGATGGAGAAACTGGGAACATGAAATTAAGAAAATATATTACAGATATGAAAACTCTTCACCAGCTGCATAAGGGAACCATCGTAATCCCTTTTGAAGGCAGATATATTTGTACTGCCTGCTCCGAGGCCTTTTGTCCGCTGGATCAGAACTCATCAGGGAGACACGGCTGGTTGTGTCTGCGCCCCTGGCATCAAATACAGATACACCACAGTCCATAATACCGTGGTGTTCTCACCACCAAGGGTGCAAAAAAGAATCCAATAGCACCCCCAAAGCAGCCAGTGAAGGGTAGCAAATGAAACCGAACGAAAGTGTGGGGAGGAAAAAAGCTGCTGAAAAACTAAAGACAATGTGCAAATAGTATAAAATGTAGGGGACAATCTTTGAGCTTCCGCTTGAGGATCCACCCAAGAATGCAAGGGAGATCAAAAGACTAACACACAGATGGACAGAAACAAATACAAATAACCTCAATGTAATCAAAACGAAATTGGAAATGAAACGAGGCAGGGAACAGTAAACAATAAACAGTAAACAAGTGGGGTAACTTTTGCTCCCATAAGAAAACCTAACACAGAGTAACTTTTATTCAAGACTGGCACAGCCTTTTAAACTTGAATAAAGTCAGACAAATACATAGACGAACAATCTAATAGTGGGGAAAAAACTGTGGTGTGTCTCTATTTGACGCCAGGAGCGCAGACACAACCAGCCGTGTCTCCCTGATGAGTTCCGATCCAGCGGACGAAAGGCCTTGGAGCAGGCAATACAAATATATAGATCTGCCTTCAAAAGGGATTACGATGGTTCCCTTATGCAGCTAGTGAAGGGTTTTCATATCTGTAATATATTTTCTTAATTTCATGTTCCCAGTTCCTCCATCTTGTTTTTTCCCCCACTATTAGATTGTTCGTCTATGTATTTGTCTGACTTTATTCAAGTTTAAAAGGCTGTGCCAGTCTTGAATAAATGTTACTCTGTGTTAGGTTTTCTTATGGGAGCAAAAAATACCCCACTTGTTTACTGTTTATCGTTTGCTGTTCCCGCCTCATTTCATTTCCAATTTCGTAAATGAATTGGACGACTTTCATTCAAACTACCGTGCTTAATTTTTTCCTATTCATACATTCAAGAGGTATTTTGTCCTAACACTTAGAAACTATTTAACTGAAAACATTGCATTAAATTAAAATTCATCGACACAAAGCAAAAGGGGCAAGCTGTCACCAGTACAATGATTTGAAGCAAACATCGAAATAGAATCACTCTGCTGTCTTTAATTTTCAGCATCCACTTCACTCTCATTACAGATGATGTTGAAATCCTTAAAAGTGCATACTGATTACACAGCTCAAAACTTATCACAAATGGTGAGACCTAGATTGGCAGACCTGTGCATGACTCCAGATTTTCGAAGACACAGAGTTCAAAATGTGTGTGTTCACTTTCCTTCAAGCTGTTACCACAGGCCACAAGGGATTGGTCCTGTAGATTTCCTAAGTTGTTTTCGACGTTGTCATGAGCCAAATAAGTCGCTGGCTGTGTTGATTCTGGAAAGTTGGAACTTTTTCACTGCCTTAACTTACATAGCGTGTTTGTTGGACATCAAATTAACTGACTGCCTCAGTG
>CM065748.1:34953432-34955932 GCA_033310375.1 Conus canariensis | reverse complement strand
ACAGAGACTGTCATTCCCAAAGAAGAGAGATAAGATCACTACTGAACGCGGTCAACAGAAACCCCCAAAATAAACAACTAAGGCAAAAATACTTTTCACAATGTAAAATATATAAACGACTTTTAAAGAAAACCAAGAAAATATATCGGAACAAACTCCTTAATTCCCTAAACGAAGCCCTAGAAACTGATCCCAATTCAATATGGAAAACTGTTCGGGAACTGCAAACATACGATCATGAAATTTATGGTCAAGAAAATTGTCTCAGCGCGAACAAATGGTTTGAACATCTTAAAACACTAATAGGTGAGAAACAGAAGATCGCAGAAAAACGAAAACAAACAGTTGATGACATGTTAGTAGCATTTAAGAGGTCAAATAATCGTCCTTCTAGGAATTCAGAGTTAGATTATGAAATATTAGAAACGGAGGTAAGGAACGCGGTCAGAAAGCTGAAAATAAAAAAAAAATCCCTAGACAAAGATGGAATCAGAAACGAAATGCTTAAAGCAATGTTACCTGAAATCGCTCCTCTTCTGAAAGACGCGTTTAACTTAATCTTAAAATCAGAAAAATACCCGGACCTCTGGAAAACAGGAATCACAGTCCCAGTCTATAAGTCAGGCGGCCAGTCCAACCCCAACAATTACAGAGGCATAACTTTGAATAGTTCGCTGGGAAAAGTGTTTTGCAACATAATAAATGAAAGGATAATGAATTATCTTGAGGCAAACCACCTCTTGGCAAAGGAGCAAGCAGGGTTCAGAAAGGGATCACGGACCACTGATCAAATATTCATATTGTCAAAACTAGTTGATAAGGTACTAAAGGACAGAACTAAAAGGCTTTACTGTTGTTTTGTTGACTTCAGCAAAGCATTTGATAATATATGGCACGAAGCCCTACTGATGAAAATGATGCAAGCGGGAATAACTGGTAAATGCTACCAAATCATACAGGACATGTACAACGGGGCTACAGTTTGTACAAGAAACCAATCTGGTCTCACTAAGGAAATATCAATACAAAAAGGTGTCCTCCAAGGTAATACCCTTAGCCCAACCTTATTTAACATATTCATAAATGACATTGTCGGATATCTCAGAAACCATGATTCCCCAAGAATTTCCGATCTAAAACAAGTCGAAATTCCGTGTCTTTTGTATGCAGATGATTTAGCTATCCTCTCGACTTCAAAACAGGGACTTCAGCGTAAATTAAACCAGTTACACAACTACTGTTTAGACTGGGGAATAAAAATCAACACAGAGAAAACAAAGGTCGTTGTATTCACCAAATCAGATCCAAAGGTACCACTATTCTTCAATTGCGGTGAAAACATAATTGAAACAGTAGATCAATATAAATATCTTGGAGTCATTTTCCATAAAAACGGACATTTTACAGAAGCCCAAGAACACTTAGCAAGACAGGGGAATAAAGCCGCACATACCTTGAAGAGAACGTTTTATGGTCAAAATGTAAATATGAGAACAGTTACAACCCTATTTGACTCGTTAGTCTCTCCCATCTTCACATATGGGTCGGAGGTGTGGTTCCCATCCTCTTACCAATACAAAGATGAAATATGTCGAGAAAAGAAAATGCAGCATTTGTTCAAAACCTGCCTTGCAAACAAATTCCCACATGAAACTGCACACATTAAATTCTGCAGGCAATTATTAAGAGTTCATAGAAAAGCAATGACATTACCGGTTTTGGGCGAACTGGGAAGATTCCCGATTACTTTTAAAGTGATAACCCAGACTATCGCATTCTGGATACACATATTAGAGTCAGACCAAGACTCTTATCAACAACAGATTTATCAGTCAATGATCTCTCAGTGCACCGAAGAAAGCAAATGGACAAAGTTTATACGACAAACCTTGTCAACGATAGGATTACAGCATGTCTGGGAAAATCAGGGTACATTTAGTGTGACTCGCCTGAAGTTTCTAATCAATGCGAAGCTGGAAAGGTTTTATATTGAGTTTTGGAAGAAACAAAAGAACGAAAGCACATCCAAGCTCAAATTTTATGCCACAGTTACTACCGAATACAAACAGGCGGCTTATTTGGAGCAACACACTGACACAGATTGCAGACGAGCACTAACTAGATTACGAATAAGTGCCCATGACCTCCAAATTGAGAGAGGCCGTTATACCAACACTGACAGAGAAGACAGATTATGCACGACATGCCACGTCATTGAGGACGAACTACATTTTCTCGATGACTGCAAATTATTTGACCAACAACGTTATGACCTGATGACAAAGATCATAAAAACTGATTTTCCACCACAGACTAACATGACAAAACCCTCGGAGCTCATGTTATTGGACTGCTTCCAACCTGTACTTGCCCAGTATATCCTGTTGTGTTTTTCTCTTCGGAGACAGAAAATTTAATCAGACTCTGATACACACTGTGCTTTTTCTTTCTGCTACTAATGTTATGTTGCAAGATGTGACAACGCTGGGATTAGTTTAGT
>CM065748.1:34945932-34948432 GCA_033310375.1 Conus canariensis | reverse complement strand
CCCGACCTTCCCTGTCCCTGAAATGACATGCAAAATACAGGAGCTGAACAATACGACACTGACTTTTTTTAATTTAATTTTTATTTTATTTTATTTCGAAACAAGATGAGTTAACTCTTGAGAAACCAATGGCACACAGCTGCGAGGTCGCCTTTCACTGATTACACAATCGATTTATAGGACATCCGTCATTAAAAAAAATAATAATAATTTTAAAGGAAAAGAAAAGGAAAAAAAAAAAAAAAGAGAAAGAAAGAAAGATAGACAGAAAAAAAAAGAAAGAAAAAGAAAACGATATTCAGTTGTGAGTGTGTGTGCGCGTTCGTGCGTGTATCTGTGTATACCTGCATATGAAGACATGCGCACGCGCGTGTATTTTCTGTTTTCTGTCTCATCACACATACAGGTGACTGCAGATATTTAATCAAGATAATAATTTTCACGTTAGATTGGGATCACTCAGGAAAAAAAAGTGGGGTGAAGGGTTAGAAGGGGTGGGGGGGGGGGGGGGGGGGGGGTTCAGTAGTGTGCAGGAGAAAGCAAGGAGGATTACAGAATGTTACTCACGGGGCGGGGTGGTGGTGGGGTGGGATGGGGGTGGGGGTGGGGAGTCTACGTGTGAAAACAGGATGTCTGCGCATAGTTTTGCGCAGGTCATCCCTTCGTTATGTCGCACACAATTTCGACACTTACGCGAAATCATTTCCAGGTTTATAGCTGGATTTTCTGAAGTATGAAATTGGTCAGCGAACAGACTCGTGTCCAGATGGCTGTCTGTCTTGCAAATGGATGTAAAAGAGTCGCTGACGTGTTCCTTTGAGATGACGTCATTTGGTCTTTACACACAGTAATGTAAGTGGCACCCTGCTCCATATTCATTCCAAGTGAAGAGAAAATGTCTTTAAATGAGAGAATGAAGTACTGAGAAAGAAAGGAATTGTAAATGTCGTTTGATAAAAAACAAACAAAACAAAAAAAAAAAAAACACAAAAAACAAAAACCTCATCCTGTCGTTAAAAAATCCTTTGTTTTGTAATTCAGAAACATTGAAAGTGTTGACAACGGATGAGGTTGATAGATCCAAAGGTCGGTAGATGTTGGGGTCAACAGACCTCAGAGAGGTATAGTTCACCACTGATCAGCTTTGTTCTTTTGGTTTATCCTCTTCAGAAGATACCGAAATACAGAAGTCCATAGCCATTCTCCCATTTCTGCATGCTTCATTTTATGATCTCACAACCGAAGATCTTATTTGTCTGCAGAAAAAAAAAGAACCAAAAGATCCCACTCCGCATCCATCTGTACCAGGAACTTTCGCGTTTTTCATATATTTTAGTGCTTAAGCTGCTTCATCGACAATGTGCTGCCTTCCAGCATATCTCACTGTTCATCTGTTAGTTCGGACACTTCTTTGACAAGATCATCGACTTGACAGTCCTCTTTATGTTCTTCCAGGTATTTCTTTGTTTATTTGTTAGTCCGGGCAATTCTTTAACAATTTATTCTATTTGACAGTCCCTTGTGTGTGTGTGTGTGTGTGTGTGTAGAGTTTTATAGAGTGTTTTGATTTAATGAACTATACCTAGGGCTATCTACTTGTATTATGTTTTGTCTTTTTTCATTCTTTTATTGTGTTTTATCTTATTTTTATGCTATTCTATATTTTTAACTTCCTTTTCTCCAGGACACAGTAATACTCGTTCATTTTCTCATCTTCGGCAATCCTTTTTTTTTATTTTGATCTCAAAAGTACGCTTTCTATTGTCTCTGCTTGCATACCTTTAATTAAGTTTTTTTTTTTTAAAGTTGTTTCAAATAACTTTTGGGTTTATCTACAAATTTCTTTATTGCTTTCCCTTTCTTTGGCTTTCGTTTGCATTATTGCCGCATATGCAACGGTCTTTGTAAAGAAATAGCTCATTAGGTATGTTTGAGTCTATTTCCACATTTTGAAGCTCGTGGATATTTTTTCTGTTGTAATGATCCGCCCCATGTTCTTGAATCCCATTTTTAATTTCTGTCTTAAGTATTTCACGTATTTCTTAACCTTATGAGGTATGAAATTTTCAACACTGCTCTTTTCGTCTCCACCCCCCCCCCCCCCAACCCCGACTGCCCCCCCCCCCCCCCCCCCCCCCCCCCCCCCCCCCCCCCAAGGAAGATGCAATGTAACCATTAGATGATCAGTCTAGAATAATGTCAATATCTTCATAACGCCAGAATAAGTAGTCCGATAGCAGAAGAAAAAAAAATCAAGCCAGCTTTGTTTCAGGGGCCTTAATTTGCTCCAGGAGTTATGGTGGATTGTTCTCTGTCAAGACATCAGTTCTACCGAAGTCTTCTCTCATCTCTTCTAGTGCTTGTCTGGCCCTCGGATTATTTATGTGAGCACACTAAAAACAAGCACCATTTTGATGTATGCCTATATTCCAACTACCAACGGTAATGATGTTATTACTTTCGAAATTTTAATGATTTGGTTTACGTTATGAAATTTTGG
>CM065748.1:34920932-34940932 GCA_033310375.1 Conus canariensis | reverse complement strand
GCTGTGGATTGTGAGTGCTTCCTGGTGGCATGGATGAGATTAGTGATGAAGATGGGTGATGATGTGATAGTGATGATGGTGATGGGGATGATGTGATGATGTATGGTGATGGAGTGATGAGATGGATGTGATGATGATGGTGATGATGTGATGATGATGTGATGATGATGATGATGGTGATGATGGTGATGATGGTGAATGTATGTGATGTGATGATGATGGTGATGATGTGATGGTGATGGTGATGATGTGATGATGATGGTGATGATGAGTGATGAGTGATGTGATGATGGATGATGGTGATGGTGATGATGGTGATGGTGAATGATGATGATGATGATGAGGGGGACGATGATGAGGTGATGATGATGATGATGGTAATGATGTGATGATGATGATGAGGATGATGATGTGGTGATTGGTGTGATGATATAGATGGTGATGATGGTGATGGTGATGGTGAGGTGAGTGATGATTGGATGATGAATGGGATGATGGAGGGGGATGAGATATGAATGATGATGATGAGATGGTGGTGGTGGTGGTGTGATGTGATGATGATAGATGAGATGTGATTGGTGATGATGAGTGATGATGGTGTGATGGTGTGATGGTGAATGATCATTGAGGTGATGATGATGTGTGGAGATTGTGAATGATGGGGATGATGTGATGGTGATGATGATTGATGGTGATGGATGATGAGAGTGATGATGTGAGTGAGATGTGATGATGATTGTGTGATGGGAGTGATGATGATTGATAGAGATATGATGTGATGATGATGTGAGATGGTGATGGTGATGATGGTATGGATGAATGTGAGTTGATGGTGGAATGGTATGATGATGGTGATGAGATGATGTGATGATGATATGTGAGTGGTGATATGGATGAGAGATGGGATGATTATGTGATGATGTGATGGGTGTAGTGAGTGATGTATGTGTGATTATGTGTGATGTGATGATAAATATGGTGATGTAGATGATGGTGATGTGATGATGATGTGATGATATGGTGATGGATGATGTATGGTGATGATATGTATGGTGATTGTGATGGTGTGATGATGAATGGTGGATGATGTATGGTGAGTGATTGTGATGATGATGATGGTGTGGTGGTGGATGGTGATGATGATGGTGATGATGATGGTGATGATGATGGGATGGTGATGATGATGTGATGAATGATGATGATGTATGATGGTGATGATGATGGATGATGATGATGATGATGGTGATGGATGATGTATGATGATGATGGTGAATGGTGATGATGATGGTGGATGGTGATGATGGTGATGGTGATGGTGATGGTGGATGATGATGTGATGATGATGTGGTGATGATGATGTGATGGGTTGATGATGATGATGAGATGATGATGGTGGTGATGTGTGGTGATGGTGATGATCATGATGATGATGATGATGATGGTGGTGACGATGAGATGGTGATGATGAGATGATGATGGTGATGATGATGATATGATGATTAGGTGATGATGATGGTGTGATGATGGTGGTGATGATCATATGATGGTGATGATGGTGATGGTGATGATGTGATGGTGATGTGGTGGTGATGATTGTGATGATGATCATGGTGGTGATGAGTGATGTGATGGTGGTGATGTATGTGATGAGATGATGATGATGATGATGGTGGTGGTGTGTGTGGTGGTGATGATGATGATGATGAATGATGATGTGGTGATGATGAGGTGTGATGGTGTATGTGGTGATGGTATGTATGTGATGATGGTGAGTGTGAATATGATGGTGATGAATGTGATGTGAAGGGATTGATTGATTGGTGATGATGTGATGGTGATGATGTGATGATGATATGGTGATGATGATGATGATGTGATGATGAATGATGTGGGTTGATGTGTAGGATGATGTATGTTGGTGATGTGGTGATGGTGGTGATTGATATGATGATGTGGTGAGGTTGATGGTGATGATGGTGATGGTTGGATGTGTGGTGATGATGTGGGGTGTGGTGATTGGTGATGGTTTGATGATGTGAGTGATGTGTGATGGTATGTGAGGTGATGATGGTTGATGATGTGATGTGTAGTGGTGGGTGATGTGTGATGGTAGTGGTGATGAGTGATGATGATGATATGATGTGTGATGTGATGGTGATGGTTGTGGTGATGATGTGATGATGATGATGGTGATGGTGATGGTGATGATGATGATGATGATGAGTGATATGATGTATGAGATGAGGTGTGGTTGATTGATGGATTGGATGATGTGATGATGATGTGATGAGTGATGGATTGATGATGAATATGATGGATATTGATTGATGTGTGTGATGAGTGATGATGTGATTGATGTGATGATGATGTTGACTGATGATGTTGATGTGATGTGATGATGATAATGATGATAATGATTGGATGTGGATGATGATGTGGTGGTGGTGATGATGATGATGATGAGTTCAGATGTGGATGATGTGATGTATTGGGTGGTACAATGATGATGTATGATAATGATGATGTATGGATGATGATGCGTGACATAGTGATTGCTGTGGTACTGTCGTGATGATGATGAAGGAATAAGGAACACACACTCGCGCGCGCGCATGCACGCACGCACGCACGCACTCACACACACACACACACACACACACACACACACACACACACACACACACACACCACACACACACACACACACAATCACACACACACAAATGGCTACTACTACTACTACTACTACTACTACTACTACTACTACTTCTACGTCTTCGACCACTGCTACTGCTACTACAACTAAGACTTCTGCTGCTACTACTACTACGACGACGACTTCGACAACAACTACGACTACAATTAGTATGGCTACTACGACTACTACTACTACCACTACTACTACTACGACAACGACGACGACGATGACGACGACGACGACTACTACTACTGCCACCACCACTACTACTACTACTTCTACCACCACCACCACCACCACTATTACTACCACTACTACTCCTACTACTACTTCTACTACTACTACCACCACCACCACCACTATCACTACTACCATCACCACCACTACTACTAGTACTACTACTACTACCACCACCACCACTACTACTACCACTACCATCACCACACACTACTACTACTACTACTACTACTACTACTACTACTATTACGTGTCCCTCCCATTGTGTGGCAGATGTCGTGGAGGCAAACGTCTGTTCGCCATAGGAACTCTGTCTCTGTTGACCCTGGGCATGGGCATCCTCATCTACACCGGCAGCATCAACCTCTACCACCCGGACCCCGCCACACTGTCCGCAGACCCTGACCCGCCCCTCCAGAACTTCACCCACCAGCCCAACACAGGTGGTGAACTCTCCGAAAGAGTGGTGCCCCCTGATTCTCCAGGCTCGGTAGTGGACAGTTCCTCCACGGGCGTTCTGTCGGTCACTGCAGCCTTGGCCATGGCCGGCTTCACGTTGGGTGACCATGGCTACGACACCAGCACACTGACCGTGCGCACCTACATCCTGTCCATCTCCCCCGCCTCCCAGCACGACTCCTTGCTGCTGACCACCACCACCATGGGCGCCGTTGGCGGGTGTATGACGTCATTCGTCGGGTTCCTGGACCTGTCCAAACTCTTTCCTCAAGTTCAAGGTCAAGTGCTGGACCAAGGAGACGCCCAGTTCTTGGTCCAGAGCGTCATTTTCGTCATCGTTCTCTTCCTGGCTTTCATCAGCACGCTGTCCTGCAACTCCAAGTGGCTGGAAAACGAAAGCACCTCTTCTATTGCCCTGCTGCCGATCCAAAAGACCAACAACAATGGCTACACGCCTCTCAAAGAGGAAGAAGAACTCTTCAGTATTCATGAGTCAGAAATCAGCCATTTCATGAAGAGTTCAAGGTCAGCCAACAACAATTACGAAAGCCACGAAAACTGTTCGAAACCGCTGGTGACGATGACGAGCGACAACATCACGTCGCAGGAGTCTCTTGAAAATCTGAGGTCAGTGTCAGTGGAACGTGAGCCAGAGAGCTGGCTGCTGAGCCGGACAGAGAACGTGGGGGGTTCTTGTGCAGAAGAGGAACCTACCAAATGCATCGATGAAGGAACGAAGTCCAGGCTGGCTCTGATGGTGATGGTGTTCATGGCGGTGATCGCCATGGCTTGCTTCTTCTTCTACATCACCAATTACGTGGCGGAAGTCATTTACAAAGGAAACCCGCACGCTTCTCCCGGAAGTGACGCGTACGATCAGTACGTGCTGGGCACGAGGATGGCGTCACTCAGCATGCTGATGTTCTATGTGCTCTTGGTCCTTTACAACGTCTTTCACGGAAGGATTCTGGAAAAAATCGGTGAGTTTACTTTTTTTTTTTTTTTTGATTAATGAAGTTTTCTTTTGCGAATGCATTTCTTTTTGAGAGAGAGAGAGAGAGAGAGAGAGAGAGAGAGAGAGAGAGAGAGGGGGGGGGGCAGACAGACAGACAGACAGACAGACAGACAGACAGAAGAAGAAGAAGATGAAGAAGAAGAAAAAGAAGGAGAAGAAGAAGAAGACGAGAGAGAGAGAGAGAGAGAGAGAGAGAGAGAGAGAGAGAGAGAGAGGGGGGGGGGAGGGGGGGGAGGCAAAGGAGGAAATGAAGGAATCGGTGGGAATTAGAAGCGTGTGAAGGGATGTGGTAGGTAGGAGCGAGGAGAATGGATCGTTCCCTTAATGAACTAGCAGTGGATGTAAGAAGTGATATCGGAAGTACCATGCCTCCCCAAGCCATCCGTACCCCCGCCCCCCCTCCCATCCACTCCACCTAACAAGAAATTATAGGTCCTAAATTGACACCCTCATAACCTGCGAAATCCCTTTGCATTAACCATACAAACTTCATGCCTGCTGGTTTCTGTAGGTCTTGTGGCCACGTTCAAGACAAGCTAATATGATAACTGACATCAGATCTCCGTCCAAAATGAATGTTGATTAAGAAAAAAAAAATCAGTTTTGAATTTCGGTAAATTCAGATACAAATTCGAAAAAAAGGAAGAAAAGAAAAAGGGAAAGGAAGATAGAAAGAAAGAATGAACATTCAAGATAAAAATTTGAAGAGAAAAAAAAAAAAAAAGAAATGGGAGAAAAGAAAAAGGGAAAGAAAGAAACAAAGAATGAAAGAAAGAACAAAAGAAAAAAAGGAAGAAAGAAGGAAGGAAGGAAGGTAGGAAGGAAGGAAGGAAAGAAAGAAAGAAAAAGCGAAGAAGAATCAATTTAACACTGGAGACCAGGCTGATTACTATGACATTGAGACTTCACACTGTACACGTGAGCCAGTCTTCACCAGTCTGCTCATGGAATGTTGATATGACATAAGAACAACATCCAAGACATCCACACAGCCTTTTCCCATTTCCAAACCTGTTAAGTTTGAAGAACAGAAACGCTTGTCTGAGGGGGGTTCTTCTCTGAAGACCCTCTGCTGTCAAGCTTTCCCTGGAGTTTCTTCCTACTTCCTAGTTCTGTGTGTCCCCATGTGTGTGTGTGTGTGTGTGTGTGTGTGTGTGTGTGTGTGTGTGTGTGTGTGTGTGTGTGTGCTAGCAGAAGGGGTGCCTCAAGCAGCTTCAGGCTGGAGTTGTGCCAACAATGGCTATACATAATGCACATGCCCAATACCGCTCCATCATAATGTGCAGCTGACAGGACGAAAGCAGACACGCCATCAAGAAGACAAATGGAATGTTGTGTTTTTGAGGTCATTGATTTTTCACTGGTTGTTGAGCTCGCAAAGCGGGAATCCAGTGCTCTTGTCTGCGAGTTGATGATAAGCCAGACAACAAGGTTGCTCCATGTCTGACCTAGTCTTAAGAATGGGTCTGGACAGCTTGCCTTCCTCACCGTGGATGTGGAGATTCCATAAACTCTCCAACAGGTCATGCATGAAAGTTATATGTTAGTGAGCGTGACGAATAAGGCGTCACAAAACCATGAGACTGATGACCTTATGTATCGCAACCTTGCAGTCTACGTGAATACCTTAAAGCTCGAAAGATAATTCATTTGGTCCTTGATCGTCTTTTTTCTTATTTCTTTATTTATCTATTTATTTATTCATTTGTTCTTATGTGAAATTGTGTTTCTTCGTTGTTTCTGCTGTTGTTGCTTAGGGCATGTGACAACTCGGGGTATGTAGATCAGGTTGAAACTTTTTTTACGAGGCTTTTTATCATCATTATTATCAATATTCATATAATTATCATTATTATTATTATTAGTGTTATCATTATCATTATTAATATTGTTATCATCATCATCATCATCATCATCATCATCATCATCATCATCATCATTATTATCATTATAATTATCATCATCATCATCATCATCATTATCATCATCATTATATCATAATTATCATCATCATCATCATTATTATTATTAGTTCTGTTCATGGAAGGCTTGGCTGATTGACAGTAGAAGGGCATCAGGGAGTCATGACCTGGATGTGGCCCGGCCCCCTTAGAGTGTAAGGAGTTCAGGGCCGAAACACTTGTCTGAGGGAGGTTCTTCTCTGAAGCCCTTCTGCTGTCAAGCTCTCCCTAGAGTTTCTTCCTACTTCCTAGTTCTGTGTGTCCCCGTGTGTGTGTGTGTGTGTGTGTGTGTGTGTGTGTGTGTGTGTGTGTGAGTGTGTGTGTGTGTGTGTGTGTGTGTGTGTGTGTGTGTGTGTGTGTGTGTGCGTGTGTGTGCTAGTAGAAGGGGTGCCTCAAACAGCCTCAGGCTGGAGTTGTGCGTGTGTAATTACTTCAGAAGCTTAAAAAGGAGACCTAAATTGCTGACAGTGAGACAAAATGATAATAATGTTCATTTTACTCTCTCTCTCTCTCTCTCTCTCTCTCTCTCTCTCTCTCTCTCTCTCTCTCTCTCTCTGTACAGGTATGAAAGCCGAGTTCGTCGTCACCAGCCTCGCGGTGACTGTGCTGACCTTGACCCTGGTGCTGACGCAAAGCATGGTGGCGCTGTTCTTCACCATGGTACCCCTGGCCGCCTACCGCTCCTGCTGCTACACCGTCCCCTTCATCCTGGCCAACAAGTACGCCCAGCGAGAGGTCAGTCACCGCTTACCTCCCCTGCGCTCCCTGCCAGGGGCGGATCGGTGAATTGGTTGTGTAGATTGTGGTAGTTAGATACACGGGGTGCTTATTTTCTGTCACATCTTCTGCGCCTGTATTCTTCCAATGCCATTCGTTCTGTTTCCCCAACTCTCGTCTCTCTTCTCCAATGTCGTCCTACCCTTAAATCCCATCCCAGCACCTTTGTTTTGTATCTATAGACGGTGTTTTTACAGATGTGGTTTTAGTGGTGAGGTCGAAAACATATGGACTGTCTTCATGACCTCCCTCGATTTGTTTGATTTCTTTCATAACATACTCTAACTACGTCCAGTGTGAGTACCTTATCTACGAGGTGAATCTCTCTCTCTCTCTCTCTCTCACACACACACACACACGCACGCACGCACGCACGCACGCACGCACGCACGCACGCACGCACGCACGCACGCACGCACGCACACACACACACACACACACACACACACACACACACACACACACACACACACTCCAAGCCCCAGCAGAACTTGTCACTCTAAAATATTTCCAACAAAATAAAGGACGAGAAGGGCAAGCGGGAAGGGGGCGGGTGGTGGTGTGGAACGAGTGGGATGTGTGGGTGAGGTAGTCCTGAAACATGAAGACTGTTGTCTTCCACTGTCATTCGATACACATGGCTTAAAAGAAAACATTGCTAATTAATGTTCACATGGCAATCAGCGAGGAAATTAACGACTTGATGGGCTTTCATCAGAATGAACCTGCAAAGACCAGCTTTCTGTTCCATCAAAGCTTGAAAGTGTTTTGAAACAAATCTCAAATAAATGTTAGCGAACTGCCCAGAGAACGTGGACAAACGAGTCACAAGACGAAACACAACGCGTTTCGACCTCTTAGGTCTTCATCAGGTGAGACATAAACGAATAAAACAACGAAAATTCACTTAGCTTTGATCGCTTCAGATCACTTCACAGGGTTCAGCGCAAGGAAGAAGGCGTTGAATGAGAACGAGGCTGTTGGAAGGGAAATGGATTTCCCTTCCAACAGCCTCGTTCTCATTCAACGCCTTCTTCCTTGCGCTGAACCCTGTGGGTAATTTCCCTTCCAACAGCCTCGTTCTCATTCAACGCCTTCTTCCTTGCGCTGAACCCTGTGAAGTGATCTGAAGCGATCAAAGCTAAGTGAATTTTCGTTGTTTTATTCGTTTATGTCTCACCTGATGAAGACCTAAGAGGTCGAAACACGTTGTGTTTCGTCTTGTGACTCGTTTGTCCACGTTCTCTGGGCGGTTCGCTAACATTTATTTAAGATTTGTTTAGATTTCCGCCTGCAGTCCTCTCGCTTTGCAACTAGTGTTTTGAAAGTTAAGTGTTCACACTGACAGATTGTCGTTTAATGTGGAGAGTATATTATTTGGCACTGAGGAAAAAACAAAAACCGATGATATGTTTTTAGATCGGATAATTCTAATGGGAAAATATTTTATGTATAAATGTAGAATTCACAAAAGAAACCTAACCTAAACTGGTTTTTGAAGGGGCTGGGCTGTAGATATAAAATGGAGAACTATATGTCTGGTTTTTGAAGGGGCTGGGTTATAGATATAAAATGGAGGCAGACAAAGGCGGCGCGTTGGTTGTTTGGCGCAAGGATCTGTATGAGGAAGAAGCCCTGAAACAGCTGTCCAACACAGCCTACTACACCCCCATGCGTGGATCCTCTACCAAGAGTGACAATGCCCTCGTACGCCGAACTGTGAAGGAAGCGATCTCCAAGAACCACCTTCCCCCAGAGGCAACAAGAGCCATCACCAAAGAACCGAAAGAATCCAGGTTTTACATGCTTCCTAAGATCCACAAGCCAGGCAGTCCAGGGAGGCCTATAGTGTCTGCTTGTTCCTGCCCCACCGTTCAACTCTCTGCCTTTCTGGACCGGCTTTTCCAGCCACTTGTGGAGAAACTTCCCACATACATCAAGGACACAAACCATGCCCTGAATCTCTTCCGTAACTTCCGTCTACCAGATCAACGAGAAACTCTGCTCTTCACCATGGACATCACCTCACTCTACACCAACATTCCCACAAGGATGGTCTCATTGCCCTCAAGCACTTCCTGAACCATAGCACCTACAAGGTCCATGTGCCCACCATCCTTCGCCTGGCGGAACTGGTACTCACGCTGAACTCGTTCCAGTTTGGTCACTTGCACTATCAGCAGACAAGTGGAGTGGCCATGGGAACACGCATGGGCCCCAGCTACGCGTGCCTGTTCGTCGGCTACGTGGAGTCCCAAATTTTCCGACAATACAGTGGCCCCATGCCAGCCCTCTTTCGCCGTTACATTGACGACTGTGTGGGCCTGTGGACAGGGGACAGAAGCGAACTGCTGTCCTCATCAGCTTTGTCGATGCCTTTCACCCATCTCTGAAGTTTACGTACGAAATATCTGAAAGCTCTCTTCCCTTCCTGGATATCAAACTCATGATCACACCTGGCAGCCAAACCATCTCCACCTCAGTCCACTACAAGAACACAGACTCTCATTCCTACCTTCTCTACTCTTCAAGCCATCCAACTGCCACCAAACGCGCCATTCCATTCTCCCAGTTCCTCCGCCTCAGACGCTTGTGCAGCAACGAGGAAGACTTCCACACCCAGGCAGCCCAGATGATCAGCTTCTTCAAAAGAAGAGGATACCCCGATGACCTGATCAAACAGGCACTGAACCAGGCCAAGGACATCCCCAGAGAGGAGGCCTTAACACCAAAAACGAGGGAAGATCACAATGATCGCACCCTCCTGACGCTGACCTACCACCCTCACAACCTGGAAGTGAAGAAAATTCTCTTCAGGAACTTTCCCATCCTGCAGACTGACCCCAGAGTTGGAAAGACCTTCCAGAAGCCCCCCCCCCCCCCCCCCGAAGTGCAAGTGTTGATCTTTTCTCAATACGAAGACACTCACCTTCAAGAGGCCCTCAGGACGCCAGTTCACCATGAAGAGCAGCTTCACATGCCAGACCAGTGACTTGGTCTACATAGTCCACTGTGGCCTATGCGGCTGCCTCTATGTAGGTGAGACCTACCGCACACTGGAGGAGCGCTGCAAGGAGCACAGGGACAGCATCCTCCAGAGAAAACAAACCCCTGTGGCAGCCCACTTCAACACCGACCTCCACAGCATCAGCCACTTCTCTATTGCAGTGGTTTGGCGCAACAGCATGGGAGACTTCTTGAAGAGAAAAAACATGGAGAAAAAGATCATCCACCATCTGGGTACTACAGCGCCAGATGGCCTCAACATTAAAGACTAGATCAAATCACAGCTATCCCTAACCCCCCCCCCTCCCCATTTTTCCTATTTGCTCCCCCCCTCCCCCCTCATCTTCCCCAATCCCCCTTCCCCTCACTATCTAGATTCTTTCTCACCTCTTTTTCCAACTGCCACCACCACCTTTTTTTTTCCCTGTAGTGACAGTGATTTGTGTTTAAAGAAATCAGTGAGTGAACACAATTCAACAACCACAGAAGCTGCACCCGCTCTCTTCAGTTGCTTTGAAGGTTCTACGAACCGAAGTACTCAACTCTTCTCCTCCCAAGTGGGTTCAAGTGTTTTCTCTACCCTTTTTTATATACTTTGTGAAAGAACCCAGGCAGTCAAAACTTTTTATACGGAGAACGACATGTCCGGTTTTTGAAGGGGCTGGGCTATAGATATAAAATGGAGAACGACATGTCTGGTTTTTGAAGGGGCTGGACTATAGATATAAAATGGAAAACTACATGTCTGGTTTTTGAAGGGGCTGGGCTATAGATATTGTTACGGATGCAAGTGCGTGTGTGGATATCTGTCTGACTCCCACTCAGTAATTATGGATGCATGCACGACTTTTTTCCTTAATTCACATACACACACCCACTCATCCGAACATGGACAGCCAGGCAACAATAAAACACTTTTCTTTTTATGCTGCCTGAGCCATCAACAAACATATACAAATAAACACATTAAGCATAGGATGGTACACCCACCATCAGGTGTACACAAATAACCAACTAATACAATCTAACTGACAACTGCCGGGTCCAGCGATGATGATGACGACGGCAGCGACGGGGCAAGTCTGACACAGAGTCTCTTCAAAGCTGTGGCTCACAAAAAAAAAAATAACTCATTCGTGGCGTCTCTGCCAGCACTCGGTGACAGTCTCTCTTACTAGATGTAGCTCAAACACTTTTGAGCTGTGGCTCGAAACACTAACACAAAGCGTAGGCACACACGCCACCCACACAGCGACGTCCTCGAACGCAGGTCGCTGGCACAGAAGCAGGAGCGATGTCTCCTCTTCACTGGCCCAACACTGACCGGTCACGGGCGCAGTGGCAGGTAGGGCGATTGTCGGCGCTCAGGCCGGCCTCTCCACACCAGCAGCAACAGGTGGAGAACGGGGCGTCAACCAGCTACGGCCCCGCCCTAGCCTCAGTAGCAGTCAGTCCCCGTCAATCCAGGGAACACTATCAACCTGGGGGAAACTGATTAACTACCTCGATTATCATAGCCACCATTCATTAGAATCACAACTATCTTCATATTCATTAGCCACATCATATCTCACTAGAACTTGACCACATATCAGCATATTCGTTCATATTCATTAGCCACATCATATTTCACTAGAACTTGAGCCACATATCAGCATATTCGTTCATCATTACAATATTCTTTTTTTTCCGGAATCATAACATTACAACATTCCCTTTTCCGGAATCATTACACTACAACATTCCCTTTTCCGGAATCATGACACTGCACAGGAAAGGATTTCCATATAAACCTTTCAGACTCTAGTTTTCCAAATTGGGGGAAAGGATTTCCATCTGGATCCTCTTCAATAAACCATGAATACAATTCATTACACACAATAATTACACAATTGATGATTATTTTTTCAAACTATAAATGTCTTTCGTTAATTCACACACTATTCATTTGCTTTCTTGTAAACAAGAATGTTCAATTCATTTCATATAATCACCATGTCTTTTGTCAATTCAGGAAATGTTCATTTCTTTTCTTGTAACACAAGAACGCTCACTTCACTTCAGTTCATCAGCTCCAAAATATGCAAGGGAAAGATTTCCACCACACTTTTGTTTAACAACACATATATTGATACCCATGTAAACACATCACACATCAGAATGAAAAACAAAAGTCTATGTCGCTCACTCTGGGAGCTTATTATCCATAGCATCAAAACTCTCCATCTTCTTGCAAACCATATTAGAATAGACACTTTTTCTTCATCATGAAGTTCATAGCCAGTTAAGTCACAAAATAAACAAAATCTTTTTTCTTTTTTTCTGAAGACCACTTCTTATAACACTCACTTCATCTATTCACATTTTCCGAAACAATTTCGTTTTGTTACCCTATCAAGTCATAGGATAACAGAACAACAATACTTTCTTCTTTTTTAAAAAAAATAAAACCTTCACAAGAGCGCTGAGGAAGTTTCAGTCGATCCTAAACGGGAATACAGTTTTCGTTTGTTAATAAATAAACATTCAATAATAAATACCTGACTGCTACCAGCAAACAGCTGAGTCCCACTTCGCCTTCTGTGACCTGTATTGCCGGAATCACTGCATAGACTGCCTAACCGGTGCAATTCACCCGGCTTATAGCAATGCGCCGGTGAGTAGCAGTCAGCTAAATTTTGCAACCGGCTTCCGGACAACTACCTTCCGGTAAGCACGGTCGCACATGAAACTTTGTGACCGGATGAAAAACGGTCCGTCACAGATATAAAATGGAGAACGACATGTCTGGTTTTTTGAAGGGGCTGGGCTATAGATATAAAATGGAGAACTACATGTCTGGTTTTTGAAGGGGCTGGGCTATAGATATAAAATGGAGAACTACATGTCCTTGATGGGGAGAAATTAGGCAAAGTGCCAAACAAACTGGGCCCCAAACATTAAACTATTAGGGGCTAATGCTTATTATGCGTAATGTATATTTTCTTTCCGTACTGTTTGCATGTTATCCACGACCTTGGAGCCTGATCAGAACAATGTGATACTGAAATTTGTCTGTGTACTTTGCTTTCTCCAAACGTCATAATTTGATGGATCTGAGATAAGAAGGTATATAATGGGTTTTATAATTTCGTAAGATGTTTGTGTACATTATTAACATTGATCACTAAAATTCTTTAAAAAATGTTCTTCATGTGTGCCCATTAAAAGAAAAAAAAAGTAAAACAAACAAACAAACCAGCAAATAACACGCCAAATATGTTAACAACACACACAGACAACAGAAACAGAAAAAAAAAACATTTGCTATCCATGTCTGTCTCTCATATATTTTTATGTACTAACATTACGTATTGAGCTACGTAACTGGCTGAACTCTGTACTCTTGTTGCCGATTGGTAGCGATCCAGGTCTCATTTCACCTCTTTGTTTTCAGCACAGAGAACGATCGAACCGGAAGACCCTCTCCGGACACGGAAACGCAGACCTCTCCGCCGGCGGAAGTGAGGGCGGAAGTAGGGCTGAAGAGGAAGATGGCGGCGGGAGGGAGGGGAGGTTCGGCCAAATCGGGCAGCGCCTTGGCTTCCGTGACCGTGATGCTTCCTCTGACGTACTTCCTGGTGTGTCTGGTGGCGGGGCCCCTCATCGCCATCACCGGAGACACCGCACTGCCCATCTACGTGTCTATCGGGGCTTATGGGTTGGGCACGTTGTCCGCCCTCATTGTAGACTTTGACTGACGGATTCTGATGCAGGGGTCCCTTGAAGACAGAGTGCGGGTGTCTAAAATGTGTGTGTGTGTGTGTGTGTGTGTGTGTGTGTGTGTGTGTGTGTGTGTGTGAATGTGTGTGTGTGTATGTATTGTGTGTGTGTGTGTGTGTGTGTGTGTGTGTGTGTGCGTGCGTGCGTGTGTGTGTATGTGTGTGTGTGTGTGTGTGTGTGTGTGTGTGTGTGTGTGTGTGTGTGTTCTTGCATGCATGTGTGTGTGTGTGAACCTATACACTTTTACTCATTTGTGAATGTCTTTTCAAGTGTATGTATGCGTTTGTGTGTGGAGACAGAGAATGAAAATCGGTGTGGTGAATCGAAAATGCACAGAGAGAGAGAGAGAGAGAGAGAGAGAGAGAGAGAGAGAGAGAGAGAGAGAGAGAGAGAGAATTTATCGGGTGACTTGTGATTCTCCCCCCTTAATTCGATTATTAATCTCAACACAGTGGTTGCCAGTAATACCCATGGAGCTGTGCTGATAAGTCAGTCAGTCAGTTTTGCCCGTCGCTCCTCCCGAAGCAGAGGCTGCCGACAACAGTCCGCCAGAGTCCTCGGTCCTGGGCTGCCCTCTCTAGTTGTTTACAGGTGTGTCCCATCTTCTTGCTGTCTGCCTCAAGGTCCCGTCGCCAGGTGTTTCTTGGCCGTCCTCTTTTCCGTTTTCCCTGGGGGTTCCATGATAACGCCTGTCTGGTAATGTTACTGGCTGGCTTCCTCAGGGTGTGCCCAATCCATCCCCATCTTCTGCGCCGGATCTCATCTTCGGTTGGCAGTTGGTTGGTACGCTGCCACAGGTCTGAGTTGCTGATGGTGTTGGGCCAGTGGATCTGGAGGATTCTTCTCAGGCATCTGTTGATGAAAGTCTGCACTTTCCTGGAGGTGGTCTTTGTTGTCCTCCATGTCTCGGCTCTATACAGTAGCACTGACTTGACGTTGGAGTTGAACAGTCTGATCTTCGTGCGAGTCGATACCACCTTGGAGCTCCATATGTTCTTCAGCTGCAAGTATGCTGCCCTCGCCTTGCCGATTCTTGCTCTGACGTCTGCGTCTGTGCCACCCTGCTTGTCAATGATGCTGCCCAGATATGTAAAGCCCTCCACTTCTTCCAGCTCGCTTCCATGCAGTGTGACTGGGTCCTCACTTTCCATGTTGATCTTGAGGATCTTGGTCTTGCGCTCATGGATCTTGAGACCAACTTGTGAGGAGGTGGCTTCTAGCTCTGTTGTCTTGTCTTGCATCTGTTGGTGGCTGTGGGAAAGCAAGGCTAGGTCGTCAGCGAAGTCCAAGTCATCAAGTTGGTCCCATAGTGTCCACTGGATTCCATTTCTTCTGTGTGCTGTTGACCTCTTCATGGTCCAGTCGATCACCAGGAGGAAAAGAAAAGGCGACAGGAGGCAGCCTTATCGGACTCCAGTCCTCACCCTAAAGCTATCTGTGAGCTGTCCACCATGGACCACCCGGCAAGTCATTCCATTGTAGGAGTTCTTGATCAAGGTGACCAGTTTAGTTGGCACTCCATAATGGCGTAGCAGCTTCCAGAGGGTTTCGCGGTCAACGCTGTCAAACGCCTTCTCATAGTCGACGAAGTTAATGTACAGTGGTGAGTTCCACTCTAAAGACTGCTCAACGATGATGCGCAAGGTGGCAATCTGGTCGATGCATGATCTGTTCTGGCGGAAGCCGGCCTGCTGGTCTTAGAGGAGGGGGTCAACTGCACATTTCATTCTCTCGAGAAGGATCCTGTTGAAGACTTTTCCTGGCACTGACAGAAGCGTTATTCCTTTGTAGTTTGCGCAGTTGCTGAGGTCTCCTTTCTTTGGTAGTTTGATGAGGTAGCCCTCCTTCCAGTCTGCTGGTACCTCTTCTTCTTCCCAAATCTTCACGAAAAGAGGGTAGAGCATCTCTACGGTTGGTTCCAGGTCTACCTTGAGTGCTTCTGCAGGGATGTTGTCTGGTCCTGCCGCCTTGCCGTTCCTCAGTAGCTTGATGGCTTTCCTGATCTCCTCTCGCGTTGGTTGCTCACAGTCGATGTCAAGGTCTCTGTCGGCTGGATCGATGTCAGGGGGGTTTGGTGGGACGGGTCTGTTCAGAAGCTCTTCAAAGTGCTCTGCCCATCTGCTCAGTTGTTGCTCCATTCCCTGGACAGTGTTTCCTACCTTGTCCTTAATTGGTCGCTCGGGTCTGCTGTACTTCCCTGACAGTTTCTTGGTGGTGTCGTACAGCTGCTTCATGTTGTTACTGGCTGCTGCTTCCTCTGCTTCTTCCGCCAGGCTGTCAACATACTTCCGCTTATTTGCTCTTGCGCTATTCTTCACTTCACTGTTGGCTTTTGTGTAGTCTTCTTGTGCTTTGGCCTTTGCCGCCCTTGTTCGGCTGTTGTTTACTGCTGCCTTCTTCTGCTTTCTCTCCTGTATTTTGCGCAGTGTGTCTGCAGATATCCATTCCTTCTGTTAGTGTCTCTTGGGGCCCACTACTTCCTGACAGGTTGATGTGAATGTTTCCTTCACTTTTTGCCAGTGGGTCTCCAGATCAGCCTCATCCTCAAGTAGTTCTTGTAGCACTTGGTATTTGTTGGTGAGGGACAGCTTGAAATCTTCTCTGGTCGTTGGATCTTTCAGTAGGCTGAGGTTGTACTTCTGCCTCTTTATAGTTGGTTTCATCCAGTTCTTCTTCAGTTTCAGCTTCAGCCTGGCGACCAGTAGGTGGTGGTCAGATGCAACGTCTGCTCCTCTTCTCACCCTTACATCCTGTAGGAACCTCCTGAATTTCTTGGCCATACAGATGTGGTCAATTTGATTTTCTGTCGCTAGATCTGGTGATACCCAGGTGGCCTTGTGTACTCTTCTGTGCGGGAAAATGCTGCCACCGATGACCAGGTTGTTCATAGCACAGAAGTCTGCAAATCTCTCGCCATTCTCGTTTATCTCTCCCAGTCCGTGTCTTCCCATCACTTCCTCATACCCGGTGTTGTCTTGTCCGATTTTGGCATTGAAATCGCCCATGAGGATGTTGACATCTCTCTCTGGGTACTTGGCTATGACGTCATGTAGTCTGTCGTAGAAGCGGTCTTTTGCTTCTTCATCGCTGTCATTGGTTGGGGCATAGCAATGGATGACATTCATCTTGATCTTCTTCTTCTTAGTTCTGAAGGATGCTGCAATGATTCTTGGTCCGTGTGCTTCCCATGCTATCAGAGCTTGCTGAGCAGGTCCAGACAGCATGAGTGCTACACCTTCTGTGTGTGGAGCGTTGTCTTCTTCATGTCCGGAATACAGCAACATCTCTCCTCTGAGCAGTCTCTTTTGTCCTGACTGTGTCCAACGGGTCTCACTGATTCCAAGCAGAGTGAGGTGGTAGCTTTTCATTTCTGCCGATACTTGTGATGTTTTTCCCGTCTCATACATGGTCCTCACATTCCATGTTCCGACGTTGATGGTCCTAGTCGATAGAAGGGGGGTCGGCCTTGTAGCTTCCGTTGACTCACGGCTTTCACTACACGGCGTCATACGTCCTCCTGAGGAGGACCCTTCCTCTCCCAGGGTAGGAGATCCTTGGTCTGCTGTTGGCGTTTCTGTAACAAGTTGGTTTTTACGGGATGGGGGTGTTAACCCCATGCCCAACCCTCCTCCTTTATCCGGGCTTGGGACCGGCTGGATATTCCCCAAAGGTTACAACCAGGCGGAGTTGCTGTGCTGATAAAGGTAGCATAAATGAAAATCCTTCACGTTCCGAAAGTTCTTTGCAGGCCTTTTTCGCCCTCCCCCCCCCTCTCTCTCTCTCTCTCTCTCTCTCTCTCTTTCTTTCTCTCTCTCTCTCTCTTTTTCCTCTCTCTTTCTCTCTCTCTCTTTCTCTCTGTCTCTTCTCTCTCTCTCTCTTTCTCTCTCTCTCTCTCAATCTCTCTCTCTCTCTCTCTCTCTCTCTCTCTCTCCTCTCTCTCTCTCTCTCTCTCTCTCTCCTCCCCACCCTTTTGCACTCCAAACTGACATAGCCTGTTATCCATAAACGATTTCGCACGTACAATGATTTTTTTTCTAACAACAACAACAACAACAATAACAACAACAACAACAACAACAACAATAACAACAACAACTACAGCAACCGGAACGAAAAGCTCCACAAATCATTAAAAAAAAACGTTCGCGTGTTGTCGTTATGATTAATAAGCTCGCACATTTAATTGTAATTAGAAATTAGTTTATGTTAAAGACCTACGACAGCAGCGAAACTCAACATGTCATTAAGGCTGCTAAGTTAATTAATCAAAAGGGGCACAGCTGTGAAGACTGTTCAAACAAAAAGCAGTGCAGGGGTTATTGAAATCCCGCGGCAGGTGGGGAAAGCGCCGCACAAAAAGTACCGAAATGCATTGCAGTGATGCTGACTGACGCATTAAGCATTGGAAGCAGACTGTGTCCTGTTAGACGTTATAGTTTGTGCACTGACCCGTATACGCAATGTCTGGTGAGCTATGAGACCTACAATACCTGCAAGGTTGGGGGTAGAGAGATCAATCTGCAGACCGCAAGATGTAAAAATGTAACAGAGAGAGAGAGAGAAGAGAGAGAGAGAGGGAGAGAGAGAATACCCCACACACACAACACACACACACACACACACACACACACACACACACACACACACACAACACACACACGTTCCAACTTTCATATCTGTCTACTGTCTGTCTATCCATCTGTCTATTCTATCTATCTATCTATCTATCTAACTAAACGATAGATAGATAGATAGATAGATAGATAGATTAGATAGATAGATAGACAGACAAACAAACAGATATGAAAGTTGGAAGTGAGTGTAGATCTGCAAAAGGCGTAGCAGATGCCTAATCAACGCACCACACAGAGGTGGAGACCACTGCCTCAATAACCACATCCCAACAACTTCAGCTGCTACACCAACGACAACTATTCAGTCAAGTAAATAGATAAGCCCCAAGGTACCAGTGCTTGCTGCGTCTATTAACCTGACACCCACACAGACAGAAAGCACACGTTCTGTGCTGACAAGGAAACATCTCTGAAATTAGAAGAAAAAAAACCCAGGAAACTTCATTAGAAAGAAAAAAAGGTTTGGAAAGTGGGACGCAGGGGAGGGAGGGGGTGGAGGGGAGAAGGGCAGGTACGGATGGTGGTCTTCTGGCTTACCTGAGCTGATATATACAAACCGTAAGAACAAGAAAGCTAACGAACAGGCACTTATTCTTATTCCTTCATAACTGACTGACGTTTTTGAACATTGCCCACGATCACACGGAGGAACCAACACTTCCAGTATCAGTATCACAGCTGTCACAGGCGCTATGACGTCAGGCTGGTTAGTGTGAACAGTCTATCACCAGAGAGGCACGCAGGAAAGGTTGTATAGATCCGGATTCGCCAAACGTATCCACTAAAATTCATTGGATCCGTTGTTGGGTCATTATTCTATCTTTCCACAAAAAAATAGGCTCTGTTCTTTTTTGCCAAATATTTTTTTTACAGACAGACAGACAACGGTGAAAACGTCATATTCGTGGCGGGGGTAGTTAACAAGAAAGGTAACTTTACTTCTCATAATCAGTTACCTTCTCTTGACTCCAAATTCATGGTGCTAACGGACTCAAGTGAAACAGGAGAAATAAGTTCATTCCACATTCAGTGGTATTTTGACCACATTTTAAAAGCAAGTCAGAGATGGTCGGAAATGGATCTTTCCCATGGATTTATAGATTATAGATCCTATATAGATTATAGATCCATGCCCTGATCACTTCAGCCTCCAAGAAGGAAAAGGAGTGGTCCTTCAAACTTCGTGCCTGGTCTTGGTGTAAATTGACTGTATTTTATTGTTGTCTGAGGTCAGCTGCCTGAGTGTGTATTCAACAGATATTGCGAAGGTCTTGAGGCTGTTGCTGGACGACAGAAATATCCCTTAATCACATCATCATCATCATCATCATCACTGACATCATCATCATCATCAACATCATCATCATCATCATCATCATCATCATCATCATATCATCATCATCGTCATTGTCATCACTGACATCATCATCATCATTATCATCTTCATCAAC
>CM065748.1:34913432-34915932 GCA_033310375.1 Conus canariensis | reverse complement strand
ACACACAGGCCCTGAAGTCAGTGTGTATGCAGATGCCCAGCCTGTGTCCACCTGTGCCGCTGTCCCCCAACACACAGGCCCTGAAGTCAGTGTGCATGCAGATGCCCAGCCTGTGTCCATCTGTGCCGCTGTCCCCCAACACACAGGCCCTGAAGTCAGTGTGTATGCAGATTGCCCAGCCTGTGTCCATCTGTGCCGCTGTCCCCCAACACAACAGGCCCTGAAGTCAGTGTGTATGCAGATGCCCAGCCTGTGTCCATCTGTGCCGCTGTCCCCCAACACACAGGCCCTGAAGTCAGTGTGTATGCAGATGCCCAGCCTGTGTCCATCTGTGCCGCTGTCCCCCAACACACAGGCCCTGAAGTCAGTGTGTATGCAGATGCCCAGCCTGTGTCCACCTGTGCCGCTGTCCCCCAACACACAGGCCCTGAAGTCAGTGTGTATGCAGATGCCCAGCCTGTGTCCATCTGTGCCGCTGTCCCCCAACACACAGGCCCTGAAGTCAGTGTGTATGCAGATGCCCAGCCTGTGTCCATCTGTGCCGCTGTCCCCCAACACACAGGCCCTGAAGTCAGTGTGTATGCAGATGCCCAGCCTGTGTCCATCTGTGCCGCTGTCCCCCAACACACAGGCCCTGAAGTCAGTGTGTATGCAGATGCCCAGCCTGTGTCCATCTGTGCCGCTGTCCCCCAACACACAGGCCCTGAAGTCAGTGTGTATGCAGATGCCCAGCCTGTGTCCATCTGTGCCGCTGTCCCCCAACACACAGGCCCTGAAGTCAGTGTGCATGCAGATGCCCAGCCTGTGTCCATCTGTGCCGCTGTCCCCCAACACACAGGCCCTGAAGTCAGTGTGTATGCAGATGCCCAGCCTGTGTCCATCTGTGCCGCTGTCCCCCAACACACAGGCCCTGAAGTCAGTGTGTATGCAGATGCCCAGCCTGTGTCCATCTGTGCCGCTGTCCCCCAACACACAGGCCCTGAAGTCAGTGTGTATGCAGATGCCCAGCCTGTGTCCATCTGTGCCGTTGTCCCCCAACACACAGGCCCTGAAGTCAGTGTGTATGCAGATGCCCAGCCTGTGTCCATCTGTGCCGCTGTCCCCCAACACACAGGCCCTGAAGTCAGTGTGTATGCAGATGCCCAGCCTGTGTCCATCTGTGCCGCTGTCCCCCAACAAAACAGGCCCTGAAGTCAGTGTGTATGCAGATGCCCAGCCTGTGGTGCGACAGACCATGCAGGCAATGTGCTTGAATCATAGTCAGTACCTGTTGTAGTGTCCCGACAGTGTTTCTCCATGACGCTCCTGGGTGGACTGTTCATCCCTTTGTGTCTTTCCTGATGATGTATTGTGATCTACGTCATGCTGTTCGTGTACATTGGCTATTTGACAGAAAAGAACCATATTTCGGAAAAGTGATCAGACTGATTGGGAAAATAACGACCGATAAATATTATTTTCATTTCTGCGTTCAGTTATTGCTTTGGGTGAGTGTGAGCGCGCGTGCGTGCGTGTGTGTGTGTGTGTGTGTGTGTGTGTGTGTGTGTGTGTGTGTGTGTGTGTGTGTGTGTGTGTGTGTGTGTGTGTGCGTGCGTGCGTGCGTGCGTGTGTGTGTGTGTGTGTGTGTGTGTGTGTGTGTGTGTGTGTGCGCACACACACACACACATACACACAACACACAGAGCATACCAGTCTTTCTCTCTGTCTCTGTCTCTCATTCTCTCTCTTTCTTTCTTTCACTGTCTATCTCTCCCTATATACACATAACAACTTACACACACACACACACACACACACACACACACACACACACACACACACACACGCACGCACGCACGCACCACACACACACACACACACACACACACACACACACACACACACACACAAGGATGAAGGGATCGAGGCAAAGAACAAGACACGGAGCAATATCTCTTGTCCAGGAGTCAACCAGTCCACTAACATCCCGTGACTTTCTGAATTTTCTGAATCCCCAGTCAAGGAAACTATTTTTTCATGCACATATTTTACCTCTCATTGATTATGCGTCTACGTTATGGGATAATTCTAGTGAAACAAATTTGAAACAAATCAATCGTTTACATAAGAGAGCTATAAAGTTGGTGCAATTAAAATCTAATTCCTTGACAGGTGATGACTATAAAGAGTTAGATATTCTTCCATTCAAAGACAGGCTTTTCTTCAATAAATGCTTATGCATGTATAAAGTAGTTAAGGGAATAGTTCCAAAGAAAATTATCCGAAACTTTGCAAATAATGAAATAGACATGTTCACAAACTTTCCGTAACAATCTTTACAAATCTAGCTTCATATATTCTGGAGGAACGGCATGGAACAATTTATCTTCTACTTTAAAAACATGTCCTTCTAAACTACTGTTTAAAAAAGCACTGAAAAAATATTTGATGGACAAATTATAAAGTAATTTATGATTATCTATATTGTTGCAGATCCTCTCTCTCTCTCTCTCTCTCTCTC
>CM065748.1:34883432-34908432 GCA_033310375.1 Conus canariensis | reverse complement strand
ATTTGTATTCTAGAATGTCTTAATGCTCTTTTGAAGTATATGTTTCATATTGTTAATGACTCTGTCTTTCCGTCTTTCTGTTTCTGGTTCTCTCTGTCTTTATCTGTCTGCCTGTCTGTCTGTGTCTGTCTGTGTCTGTGTCTCTGTCCATCTGCCTGCCTTTCTATCTATCTATCTATCTATCTGTCTGTCTGTCTGTCTGTCTGTCTGTCTTCTGTCTCTGTCTCTGTCACTCTCTCTCTCTCTCTCTCTCTCTCTCTCTCTCTCTCTCTCTCTCTCTCTTCTTTCTCGGGCCTCTTTCGATTTCAGCTGCCCAGAAACTGCTGACAGTCTCTTAATTAGCATCATCATTCAAAGTAGTCGAAAGTGTAGTACCAACTGAACTTCCTGGCCATTGAAAAGGTCACAACACACTGACCCATATTGGTCAGCGCACACAGCAGGTCATGCTACGAAACCATCCTCATAAAAGTAGCAGATGATGACGAATTTTCTGTTCTTTGAGATCTTTTAGCAGCATCTGACACACTGATAATGAATTCCTTTGATCTGAATTGTAACGCTCTTTTGGAATTCAAAGTACCATCCTTGCGTGGATAAATCTGACCTCAGTGGACACACTCAGAAATGTCAGCAAATGAATTGAACTCACTTGCTCCGTTCTTGACATATAGAGTTCCACATGGCTCTGTTTAAAGGTCTGTCCTGTTGGTCATGTCTCAGTAATTATTGACCATTGTTCTTTATCTTGTGAAAGTTGTACTGATTACCCACAGCTCTGTCAGCCCAGTCCTGTGACTGAAATTAATCCAATAATTCAGAATCCTCAATCTGCACTTATCACTTAAAGAATTAGACCGCACTCTCAGGAGTCGGCGGGTTAATGATAAAAAAACACCTGCTACCCCTTCTAAGTTTGAGAAAGATCCCCCAACTCCAGACACAATGTGTAGTACGACATTAAAGTGTCTTCCAGTTCTAGCAGTCATGGTATTATATGTAATTGAACCATTTCTTTCAAAGTGCATATATAAAATCTCTGTGGGACAACATATCTAAAGCTAAGTAGAAAGAGTAAAGCCACACTATTTGTCTGGCGATGCAGCCAGAACTCTTGCTTGCATTTTCCCCTTGGTTCTCCTCACGTTTGATTACGATATTGTGCTCCTCGCTAGCGCTCCAAGCTGCAAAAGGTCAACAAAAGAACGGCCACGCTTTTTTTCACTAAAAGTATGATTTCCAAACCGGATCACACATTTTAGAGCAATGAGTTCTTGTGTACGCTATTTTTAAGGCACGTCAGACGATCAAATCATCCACATCAAAATACACCAAGTTCGAGCCTTTGAACTGTACAGCCGTTTGCTCAACTGGTACACAAAATCAGCGAGATCAGCCTTTCTGCCTTTTGATGCCTGAGAACAAGATACACCCGAAGATGCAGTTGGGACGCAGAGAAGTACTCTCCTGAATTGCTGAACAAACAGCTGGGGGCAATCCTGTACCACCTTTGGAAGCCTGCGCTGTGTTCACATAGGGTGCAGTCGCGCACCGGGCTTTCCATTAAGACGGCAAGGGACGTAATTGCTCCCTGACAGATGCTATTGTGTTGTTGTTGTTCTTCGATTTAACGTCTTTTCACTTTAAAGTGATATTAGACAGGAAGTGAGTGTTTACTTGTATATGTGTATGAGTGTGTAGTATGCATGCGTGCTTGCTTGTGTGTGTGTGTGTGTGTGTGTGTGTGTGTGTGTGTGTGTGTGTGTGTGTGTGTGTGCATATGTGTGTGTGCGCGCGCGTGTGTGCCTGTGTGTGTGTTAAATATTAGTGGAAATACGACATAAGAACAATCCTTAGCAAAAATCAACATTAACAAATCAAATTGCAACAGTCAAAACAAAACAGTCTAAAATACGCAGAAATCATAAAAACGAGCCGACTGGACTTATCATTAAGTTTTGAACAAAGTTCAAAGGAAATACAGGTTCTTGGAAAATGGCCACTGGATGTGACACGATAGAACCTCCACGGGAGCGTCCCCATGAGTGTACCAGCCCCTATTTCATAACTGTAGAGTCCACCGGCAAACAAACTCCACCGTCAAGCAACTGCCGTGTCCATCTCGCAGCCTCACTCGTT
Source organism: Conus canariensis (assembly GCA_033310375.1). Taxonomy (NCBI): domain Eukaryota; kingdom Metazoa; phylum Mollusca; class Gastropoda; order Neogastropoda; family Conidae; genus Conus; species Conus canariensis. The sequence continues at coordinate 34,906,293 of CM065748.1, read as the reverse complement.
GCTGTTCCGTTGACAGGTGAAGACAGCACAACTCCAGACATGGCCAAGTTTTCGCCATGAGATCTTACGTGCTCTTTGAATGACGCCTGGTTCTATCAGACTTCAAAACTGCGCACCACAGTTTAAATGGCAACAGGGTAAATCGACCCGAAACACAATTTTCAACAAGTAAAATTTTGAAGTGGGGCTGTCCATTTCTCATCCACTATCCAATTGTCGAGCGAGGCATTGTCATGAAACTTACCAACAGCGCCGTTCATTCGCTCATGATGCTAATTGCGAGATACCTATTACGCTGAACTAGCACGTCTTTAAATGAATTCACGTGACAAACAGCTCGGAAATCTACAAATTGTATAAATGTAAGTCAGACGGGAAACGCAGTAACGCCGTCCTACAAGCCTATTTCGGACCAAATAAAGTCTAGCAACTGCCGACTGACATTACCTCACTACATTCCAGTCCAGACAGGGTCCTTGTGACTTGTGTAGAAAGGAAGGAAGGAAGGCTTTGGTGTAGAACAGTTTAAGAGAGAGAGAGAGAGAGAGAGAGAGAGAGAGAGAGAGAGAGAGAGAGAGAGAGATGAAAATGAAAGAAGGAAAAAAGATGAGAAAGAAACGCGCACGCGCGCACACACACACACACACACACACACACACACACACACACACACACACACACACACACACACACACACACACAGAGAGAGAGAGAGAGAGAGAGAGAGAGAGAGCAACAGACGGACAGACAGACAGACTGACTGACTGATTGACAGAGTGGTAAAGACTGAGACAGAAACAGACGGAAACAGAGACAAAGAGACAAAGAAAGGGAGATAAAGTGTGATGGAGAAATATAGTTTTTCAGCGCTTTTTCAGAGAGAGAGAGAGGGAGAGAGAGAGAGAGAGAGAGAGAGAGAGAGAGAGAGAGACAGACGGACAGACAGACACACACACACACACATACACACACACACACACACACACACACACACACACACACACACACACACACACACACACACACACACACAGAGAGTAAGAGACGCACGGACAGAGACAGAACCACAGAAACAATGTGTGTGTGTGTGTGTGTGTGTGTGTGTGTGAGAGAGAGAGAGAGAGAGAGAGAGAGAGAGAGAGAGAGAGAGAGAGAGAGAATAGGGAGGAGGGTGGAGGGTGTAAAGGAGGCGGGTGTGATGAAACTAAAGGAACAAAACAAAAAACAAAAATAAAATGAAATGAGACAAGAGATGAAAGGAAGGAAGGGACAAGAAGTGGGGGAAAACAAGCACAGGCAAGCACCTCCTCTGTCATCTTGACAATGACTCGTCAAAGTTCTTTCATCAAATAAGAAAACATGAGAAGTGAAGCGTGATCTACAACAACAACAACATGACGACACAAACAGTCCATCCACGACACGCAACAATGCATAACAGAAAGAAAGGAAGCAAAGGGAAATAATAATAACTAATTTATGACCCTCCTTCATCAGAAACGGACAGGAACACCGCCCTTTCGCTTCGACAGGTTTCAGCACTGCAGGCGGGTTTTTCCAATCAGACGAACAATGCCAGAGTTACAGTGTTCAAACCTGAAAGAAAAATTACTGTACAGCCGAACGAAAGAGGCAAACAAATTTCAAGACAAAACACGACGCGTTTCGACCTCTTTGGTCTTCTTCAGGCAAGACAAACAACATTGAAGACAACGTGTCCTCAAACCGGGCGCAAAATGAATTTGCCCATCCATTTCGCTCCCAAACTGAGGATATTAGTGATTGATCCTTCTTCATGTTCATTGTCCTCAATGTTGTTTGTCTGGTTCGAAGAAAACAAAACAAGATGCGAAGCATAAAACCGTACTCCCAGTTTTCCAAACCGCTTATAAATCGGCCAAGTGCTCTGTGAGATAAGAAATAAAGGCAAAATAACGGGTTTAACGGTTATTTAACCGATGTACACTTTTGAAACTGGTATTTTAGTCCTCACTGGGCTAAAGCCTGTGTACATACCAAATTTCATCCAAATCGGACAATATGTCAAGAATAACGGTTTTTAACGGTCAGATTTTGAAACACTACATGGAAGTGCCATTTGTGTGTGATAACCTTTCTATATACAAAATTTCATTAAAACCCACCAATACATAAAAAATAACGGCAAAATAACGGTTTAAACGGTTATATAACCGATATATACTTTTGAAACCGGTATTTTAGTCCTCACTGGGCTAAAGCCTATGTACATATCAAATTTCATCCAAATCGGACAATATGTCAAGAATAACGGTTTCTAACGGTCAAATTTTGGAACACTGTATAGAAGTGCCATTTGTGTGTGATAACCTTTCTATATACCAAATTTTATTAAAATCCACCTATATATAAGAAATAACGGCAGAATAACGGTTTTTAAAGGTTGTTTAATCCATTTTCAGCATTACATCACTTAATATGGACAGAGGCTCCGATTTGTCACGAGATCATCCAAACCGCTTATAAATTGGCCAAGTACTTTCTGAGATATTCCATAAAGAAGAAAAAACCGTTACAGGCCGTTACAGCCGTTGGTAACGGCTATAGCGGTAAACTAAAACATCGGGCATCATCCGTGGCCCATAATGAACATACCTACAAATTTTTTCAGAAAGATCGGCCCAGTAGTCTTGTCTGGAGCGAGTGGAACACATTTTGACCACGGACAGACAGACAGACAGACAGACAGAACCACAGACAGCATTTCTTCGTTCCCATTCTAAAGTACTCCCTGTTCTATAAGAACTGGGAGTACAACAAAAACAAACAAACAGACAAACAAGCCAAAAAGGTTGAAACGCGCCATGTTTTGCCTTGTTATTTGTTTGTCTTTTCCGTTCGGCGGTAGGTCTACAGTCAAATTCTTTTAAGATTGTTTCAATTACCGCCTGCAGTCCCTCACTTTGAAACGACAGAGTTCAAGACAGTAAGACAGTACTGCTTTGAGGCCACACAAACGGTACCAGAGCTAGTCTGTTGAAGCCCCCCCCCCCCACCCCCCCCCCCCCCCCCCCCCGAAAAAAGAAGAAGAGTTGTTTTCTCCAGCCATCACTGGTAGGAAAACAGGTTTCATTGTCAACAACACCATGACACACTGGACAGTCGTTCTCACAATCTGAATGACCACTTCACAGAACAACAAATTGGGAAACGGATTTCATTGTCAACAACACCATGCCACACTGGACAGTGGATCACAATCTGAATGACCACTTCACAGAACAACAAATTGGAAACGGATTTCATTGTCAACAACACCATGCCACACTGGACTGTGATCTCACAATCTGAATGACCACTTCACAGAACAACAAATTGGAAACGGATTTCATTGTCAACAACACCATGCCACACTGGATGTGGATCTCACAATCTGAATGACCACTTCATAGAACAACAAATTGGAAACGGATTTCATTGTCAACAACACCATGACACACTGGACAGTCGTTTCCACAATCTGAATGACCACTTCACAGAACAACAAATTGGGAAACGGATTTCATTGTCAACAACACCATGACACACTGGACAGTCGTTCTCACAATCTGAATGACCACTTCACAGAACAACAAATTGGGAAACGGATTTCATTGTCAACAACACCATGACACACTGGACAGTCGTTCTCTCAATCTGAATGACCACTTCACAGAACAACAAATTGGGAAACGGATTTCATTGTCAACAACACCATGACACACTGGACAGTCGATTTCACAATCTGAATGACCACTGTATTGTTTAGAATGAACCTGGATATCTAGTATGCCCATTCTAAAACCTACCAACGAATATCTGTTGCATGTGTTAATCCTAAAAAGCGCGCAAGACTGCAATTTTAATGATCATTTATAATGACTGCAAAATATAAGCAAAATTTAGGAAGAGAGGGGGTTAGTTACCGCCAAGGACATAGACAAAGAAAGTACAGGACGAGACTTACCGCCAAGGACATAGACAAACAAAGTACAGGACAAGACTTGTCCTGTACCTTCTTTGTCTATGTCCTTGGCGGTAACTAACCTTTGTAATTTTGCTTCATTTTCCACCCTCAGTCACTCCGTTTTGAAACTGCAAAATCTTAGCCTACCAGTTTCAGAGCTATGGTTCCTCTATTCTTTTCTCTGACTGTCTCTGACTTCTATGCATTTTTAAGCCTGGTTTATGGACATAACTCGCTGATAAGAGCTATACAAATACCATTTTCAAAGTGACGTGACTGCAAGCGGAAATTACAAACTTAAAATAAACGTGTGTGGAATTTTGTGCCCAGTTTTAGGAGATTAGTGATTGTTCATTCTTCGTTTTCATTGTCTTAATGTTGTTTGTTTTGCCTGAAGAAGACCACAGAGGTCGAAACGCGTCGTGTTTCTCGTGTATTGTTTGTTTCTTTCGTTCGGCAGCATTGTGATTTTTTTCCCTTTTTTCCACACAAATACAAGCCAAAGTTGAATAAAGTCATTCAGCAATATGATTGCCACGCCCTCTTTTCTTCTTCGTCTAGCCTACTTTGCCTGCGTGTAACGGACCATGGAGATGATTGTTTAGCCAAGAACGAAGACACATGATTCATGCTATGATATACAAATGATATCATCCTTTCTGTCTATAACTCATTTCGTTAAGCTTTCTTCCTACTCCAGAATAATGCCACATGGCACACATGTCTTTTCCATTTCTACGTATTCCCCAAACAGCGGCCCATATTTCTGCTGAGCCATACTACAGAACTGACCGGGCTGAAACAGAGAGAAGAACATCACAGACAGCTTTATAGCAGCTACGTGATCAATGCAGACACATTATTGTGGGTTAATAGTGCGTTTACACGCCTGACGATGTTCATGGCTACGTCAGACATACGTTATTTATTGTCCACGATCCTCCCCCCCCCCGCCCCCCTCCCCACATCTCCCTTCTCCACCTCCTGCCCTGTCGCTACCGTCCCCACCTCATTCATCCTCTTGTCTGATGTCATTATTCATTGGTGGGTAACACCTGCAAATTGTAGTCTGATGTCATTATTCATTGGTGGGTAACACCTGCAAATTGTGGTCTGATGTCATTATTCATTGGTGGGTAACACCTGCAATTGTGGTCTGATGTCATTATTCACTGATGGGTAACACCTGCAAATTGGGTCTTGTAATGTAAGCAGATAGTGTATATTCATGATGTGGGGAAGACGGCGGAGAAAGGGGTGAGGGGCTTGGGTGGGTGCGTTTCTCAGGTGTGCATCCCATCATTTGATAGGGATGGGCTTCAAAAAATGTCTCCATGCTCTAACTAATGGAATGAAATTCAGGAGTTTCGTGAAAACTGGAGGGTAAGAAATGACTATATAATTTGAAGATTGGTGATAAAGACCGACACAAAAAGGGGGGTCAAAAGGAAACAAAAACAATACACAACGTTTCGACTCTTAGAGTCTTTTTCAAGTGACATGGAACTGAGGACACAGGAATTGTTTCAACAAATTTGCAGTGACAAGAACTCGAAACACACACACACACACACACACACACACACACACACACACACACACACACACACAAGGGGAGGAGGCTGGGTAGACACAGGCTAAGAAAGGTTATGGTGAGGGGAGGAGGTGTGTGTGTGTGTGTGTGTGTGTGTGTGTGTGTGTGTGTGTGTGTGTGTGTGTTGTGTGTAGGGGAGGGGGGGGGTAGCAAATACCATTTTTCCCAACGTTCTTAGCGAACTGTTCAGGGACAACACTGCAACCTGCGCTAAGATATTGCCCCTGATAATCTCACCAAAATGTCATTCCGGAAGACACAATGAATGTCAGGACTAACTTTGTTAGAAAGTTGGTTTTTTTTTTTTTTCTTTTTCCTGTCCTTTCCTTTTCGGTTTGTTCTTCAGGTGGGGAGGATGTGGCAGAAACCCTTGATACTCCCTCCTCTCCCTCACCCCCCCCCCCCCCCCCCACACACACACACACACACACATTCGTCCCTTTATATCCGCATTTACAAGATCATCATCATCATCATGGTCATCATCATAAGAATTCGCATAAGCATTTCCATTTCCACTTACTATTACATTCATCAACATTATTTGAGTTTCACCATTACCATCATCATCATCATTATCATAATCATTATCATCATCATCATCATCATTATCATCATCATCATCAGGCTGTGAATCACGAACACTGCTCCAAAGGTACCCTGCCTGTGTCTCCTACACTGTCTGTTCGCCAGTGGGGTATTTCCATGTGTATTTTGCATATTGTTGTTTGTTTAGCTTTGCGTTGTTTTGTTTTTTTCATGTATATATTTGCATATTGTTGTTTGTTTAGCTTTGCGCTGTTTTGTTGTGTTGTTTTTTTATGTATATTTTGCATATTGTTGTTTGTTTAGCTTTGCGCTGTTTTGTTGTTGTTTTTTTATGTATATTTGGCATATTGCTGCTTGTTTAGCTTTGCGTTGTTTTTTTTGTTTTTTCATGTATATTTTGCATATTGTTGTTTGTTTAGCTTTGCGTTGTTTTGTTTTCTGACCTGAGTGTAAGAAATGAAGCGGAACATCGGACGTCTTTCAGCATGACTTAGTTGTACTGGTGGTGAGGATGTCGATAGTCTCCCTTAGTTGTATTGGTGGTAAGGATGTCGATAGTCTCCCTTAGTTGTATTGGTGTTGAGGATGTCGATAGTCTCCCTTGTGTATTGTGGTAAGGATGTCGATAGTCTCCTTAGTTGTATTGGTGTTGAGGATGTCGATAGTCTCCCTTAGTTGTATTGGTGTTGAGGATGTCGATAGTCTCCCTATTGTATTGGTGTTGAGATGTCGATAGTCTCCCTTAGTTGTATTGGTGTTGAGGATGTCGATAGTTTCCCAACAAAGATGCTTCCTGTATGGTGGACTCCATCCGCTTAGAGACGTACGTGTGTGTGTGTGTGTGTGTGTGTGTGTGTGTGTGTGTGTGTGTGTGTGTGTGGTGCGTGCGTGCGTGCGTGCGTGCTGTGTGTGTGTGTGTGTGTGTGTGTGTGTGTGTGTGTGTGTGTGTGTGTGTGTGTGTGTGTGTGTGTGTGTGTGTGTGTGTGTGTGTGTGTGGTGTGTGTGTGTGTGTGTGTGTGTGTGTGTGTGTGTGTGTGTGTGTGTGTGTGGTGTGTGTGTGTGTGTGTGTGGTGTGTGTGTGTGTGTGTGTGGTGTGTGTGTGTGTGTGTGTGTGTGTGTGTGTGTGTGTGTGTGTGTGTGTGTGCGTGTGTGCGCGCGCGCGTGCGTGCGTGTGTGTGTGTTTTGGTGTTGTTGATGTTGTTGTTGTTTGATTAGTTGGTTGTACTTTCGTTTATTTGCCTGGGTTATGGTAGCAGGTCCTTGAGGAAGAGGTGGATGAGGGTGCTTCGGTTTAAAACCTTCTTTGCTCAGAGGGACAAGTGGGAATGGGTGGCAGTGGGCAGGGAGAAATGGGGAAGTGCCTGCCCACTGTCACCCATTCCCACTTGTCCCTCTGAGCAAAGAAGGTTTTAAACCGAAGCACCCTCATCCACCTCTTCCTCAAGGACCTGCTACCATACCCCAGGCAAGTTGTCTTATTGATCCAGGTCCTGCAGTCAACCAACTATTTATGTTTCGTTTATTTGTTTGTTTGTTTGGAGAGGGGGGGGGGGGGGGGGTCATATTTGATCTATACTAGATTTTCTTCCAAATAAGAACACTTCTAATCAGGACTCCTATTTTAAGATTTTTGTTTTCATTTTTTTCTCTCTTCAAGACTTACCTTCTATTTTACATTCGCCACCAAACCTGACTCCATGCGTTCATTTACATACATTTTTTTTCTTGAATTATACATATGTTTCTCCGAAAGATTTATCGCCAACTAAAGACTCCCCGTCTGTACATTTACGGATTGAACAATAAACTGACATTTGCTTTTGTTAGATTCAGCTCACAGTGAAAACGTTTCTAATGAGGACTCCGTCCATTTTTTTTTTCTGGGCTGAATTCTGTTTGTCTACGCTGGACTTTACTTCCCAATTAAGACGCTTCCAGTGACACTATCCATTTAAAGGTGTGTGTGTGTGTGTGTGTGTGTGTGTGTGTGTGTGTGTGCGTGCGTGCGTGCGTGCGTGCGTGCGTGCGTTGCGTGTGCGTGCGTGCGTGCGTGCGTGCGTGCGTGCGTGCGTGGGGTGTGTGTGTGTGTGTGTGTGTGTGTGTGTGTGTGTGTGTGTGTGTGTGTGTGTACAAGATTCATTCCGTGAAAGTTCTAGCTCTTAGTTGCCGTTTTCGTTTTCGTCGCGGTTGTTACGGTTGAGGGATCCCATTGCATAAAGCGAAGTATTTTCCAAATTTTCAAATAAAATCTAAAAGCTTCAGAATAACTCAGCTTTTCATCAATCTTCAGTTCTCTCCCAGACCAACCATATCGCACGCCAATGGCTTCCTGTTACAGCGAGAGCTACAAACAAAAATTAAAGTCTCTGCTTTGGTGCAGTCAGTCTGAACTAAATCTGTTTTGCTCATCTGTCTGATCTGGCTCAGCTGCATTCTCAACCACACAGCCCTGTCACGGACTCACGTGGTCGGCTAGGCTACAAACCACAAGACTTGACCAGGAACGAGAAACCAGCGGAGTCAGAACCAGGAGAGTCGAAAGAAAGAGGAACAAAACATTACAACAAAAAAAAAAAGAAAGAAATACAAAAAAAAAACTTATCAAGAACATGACAAGTGTCACAGCTCCACATCACTCAAAGTCTGTGGTCCTAAGGGAAATCCTGTTCGAGAGAAACAGCACTGTTGTCAGCTGACATGCACAGCACGGCTCAGCACAGCACAGCGCAGACGACGGCTGTGGGGAATTTATGGCTGGCCGTGTCAGCCTGTCGGCTTAACCCCATGTTCAAAGTGAAATATTCCCGCAACCAGCAAGAAAAACAAAGAATGAAAAGAGTGATGAACGTTGGAGTGGATTGACAAGCAGGTGTGCCCTTACACCACAATAATTACACAGAGAGAGAGAGAGAGAGAGAGAGAGAGAGAGAGAGAGAGAGAGAGAGAGAGAGAGAGAGAGAGAGTATGTATGTGTGTTTGGGTATGTGTGTACTTCTCTCTCTCTCTCTCTCTCTCTCTCTCTCTCTCTCTCTCTCTCTCTCTCTCTCTCTCTCTCCTCTCTCTCTTGTGTGTGTGTGTGTGTGTGTGTGTGTGTGTGTGTGTGTGTGTGTGTGTGTAAGACGAGCGTCTCCCCTTCTCCCCCTCTCTCTGTCTCTATCTGTATGTCTGTCTGTCTATCTGTATGTCTGTCATACACACACACACACACACACACACACACACACACACACACACACACACACACACACACACACACACACACATACACACACAGATGTAGTGACACACAAGCCACACATAGGCTAATCACGAAAAAGACATATCTTTAAGAAAATATGCTCATATTAGAGCGACGTTTTTCGACAACATAACCATAGAAACTGTATTTCCAAACGTGCTGATTTCAAAAATGCGTTCCCTACTTACAACAAACAAATCAATTTAACAGCAGTGAACTGAGTCCAGAAACAAGACCCGTATGACATGGAAAATGAAAGTCTGATGACCATATAGACACAGAAGATGGAAACAGAAAATGGGATTCTGATGACCTTTTAGAAGCAGAAAATGGGATTCTGAGGACCTTTTACAAACAGAAAATGGGATTCTGAGGACCTTTTACAAACAGAAAATGGGATTCTGAGGGCCTTTTACAAACAGAAAATGGGATTCTGATGACCTTATACAAACAGAAAATGGGATTCTGAGGACCTTATACAAACAGAAAATGGGATTCTGATGACCTTTTACAAACAGAAAATGGGATTCTGAGGGCCTTTTACAAACAGAAAATGGATTCTGAGGGCCTTTTACAAACAGAAAATGGGATTCTGAGGGCCTTTTACAAACAGAAAATGGGATTCTGAGGGCCTTTTACAAACAGAAAATGGGATTCTGAGGGCCTTTTACAAACAGAAAATGGGATTCTGAGGGCCTTTTACAAACAGAAAATGGGATTCTGAGGGCCTTATACAAACAGAAAATGGGATTCTGAGGACTTTACAAACAGAAAATGGGATTCTGAGGACTTTTACAAACAGAAAATGGGATTCTGAGGACCTTATAGAACAGAAAATGGGATTCTGAGGACTTTTTACAAAACAGAAAATGGATTCTGAGGACCTTTATACAAACAGAAAATGGGATTCTGAGGACCTTATACAAACAGAAAATGGGATTCTGAGGACCTTTAAACAGAAAATGGGATTCTGAGGACCTTTTAGAACAGAAAATGGGATTCTGAGGACCTTTTACAAACAGAAAATGGGATTCTGAGGACCTTTTACAAACAGAAAATGGGATTCTGAGGCCTTTTACAAACAGAAAATGGGATTCTGAGGGCCTTTTACAAACAGAAAATGGGATTCTGAGGGCCTTTTACAAACAGAAAATGGGATTCTGAGGGCCTTTTACAAACAGAAAATGGGATTCTGAGGGCCTTTTACAAACAGAAAATGGGATTCTGAGGGCCTTTTACAAACAGAAAATGGGATTCTGAGGACCTTTTACAAACAGAAAATGGGATTCTGAGGGCCTTTTACAAACAGAAAATGGGATTCTGAGGACCTTATACAAACAGAAAATGGATTCTGAGGACCTTATGCAAACAGAAAATGGGATTCTGAGGACCTTATACAAACAGAAAATGGGATTCTGAGGACCTTTTGCAAACAGAAAATGGGATTTTGATGACCTTTTAGAAGCAGAAAATGGGATTCTGAGGACCTTTTGCAAACAGAAAATGGGATTTTGATGACCCTTTAGAAACACGAAGTGGATTCTGAGGACCATTTAGAAACACGAAGTGGATTTTCATGGCCCTTTAGAAACACAAAGTGGATTCTGAGGACCCCCCTTAGAAACAGAAAGTGGATTCTGAGGACCTTTTAGAAACACAAAGTGGATTCTGAGGACCCTTTAGTAACAGAAAGTGGATTCTGAGGACCCTTTAGAAACAGAAAGTGGATTCTGAGGACCCTTTAGTAACAGAAAGTGGATTCTGAGGATCCTTTAGAAACAGAAAGTGGATTCTGAAGACCCTTTAGAAACAGAAAGTGGATTCTGAGGATCCTTTAGAAACAGAAAGTGGATTCTGAGGACTCTTTAGTAACAGAAAGTGGATTCTGAGGACCCTTTAGAAACAGAAAGTGGATTCTGAGGACCCTTTAGTAACAGATAGTGGATTCTGAGGACCCTTTAGAAACAGAAAGTGGATTGTGAGGACCCTTTAGAAACAGAAAGTGGATTTTGAGGACCCTTTAGAAACAGAAAATGGAAGTCTGAGGACCCTTTAGAAATAGAAAATGGAAGTCTGAGGACCCTTTAGAAACAGAAAGTGGATTTTGAGGACCCTTTAGAAATAGAAAATGGAAGTCTGATGACCCTTTAGAAACAGAAGATGGAAGTCTGAGGACCCTTTAGAAACAGAAAATGGAAGTCTAGGACCCTTTAGAAACAGAAAATGGAAGTCTGAGACCCTTTAGAAACAGACAATGAAGTCTGAGGACCCTTTAGAAACAGAAAATGGAAGTCTGAGGACCCTTTAGAAACAGACAATGGAAGTCTGAGGACCCTTTAGAAACAGAAAATGGAAGTCTGAGGACCCTTTAGAAACAGAAATGGAAGTCTGAGGACCCTTTAGAAACAGAAAATGGAAGTCTGAGGACCCTTTAGAAACAGGAAATGGAAGTCTGAGGACCCTTTAGAAACAGAAAATGGAAGTCTGAGGACCCTTTAGAAACAGAAGATGGAAGTCTGAGGACCCTTTAGAAACAGAAAATGGAAGTCTGATGACCCTTTAGAAACAGAAAATGGAAGTCTGAGGACCCTTTAGAAACAGAAAATGGAAGTGTGAGGACCCTTTAGAAACAGACAATGGAAGTCTGAGGACCCTTCTAAACAGGATAGGAAAGTCTGACGACCTTTCACGAAGAGGATATGAAAGTTTGATGACCCTTTTGATTCTGTTCGGAAAGTCAGATTCTAGCAGGACGCCTGCATAATTGACAGAAGTTATTCGTGATTACTGCCCGCATGTACATGTATCCGGCTGCTAAGACACAGACATACGTAAAACTGACATACAAACATGCCTGCATACAGACACGCGATCATACATACAGGCATTGTGTTTCCATTGTTAAAAATAAGGACAGAAAGCCCGCTAAAAAAAAAAAAGAAATCCTGCCTAGACTGAACAAACTATTCCTCCACACTGCCCTAATCTTTGAGAGAGAGAGAGAGAGAGAGAGAGAGAGAGAGAGAGAGAGAGAGAGAGAGAGAGAGAGAGGCGCGCGGCCAGGGAGGAACATCCACGAATGAAGATGTGTGGTTGTAATGCAGACAATGGAGATGTGTGGTTGTAATGCAGACAATGGAGAGTGTGGTTGTAATGCAGACAATGGAGATGTGTGGTGTAATGCAGACAACGGAGATGTGTGGTTGTAATGCAGACAACGGAGATGTGTGGTTGTAATGCAGACAATGGAGATGTGTGGTTGTAATGCAGACAATGGAGATGTGTGGTTGTAATGCAGACAATGGAGATGTGTGGTTGTAATGCAGACAATGGAGATGTGTGGTTGTAATGCAGACAATGGAGATGTGTGGTTGTAATGCAGACAATGGAGATGTGTGGTTGTAATGCAGACAATGGAGATGTGTGGTTGTAATGCAGACAATGGAGATGTGTGGTTGTAATGCAGACAATGGAGATGTGTGGTTGTAATGCAGACAATGGAGATGTGTGGTTGTACTGCAGACAATGGAGATGTGTGGTTGTAATGCAGACAATGGAGATGTGTGGTTGTACTGCAGACAATGGAGATGTGTGGTTGTAATGCAGACAAAGTGGAGATGTGTGTGTGTTGTAATGCAGACAATGGAGATGTGTGGTTGTAATGCAGACAATGGAGATGTGTGGTTGTAATGCAGACAATGGAGATGTGTGGTTGTAATGCAGACAATGGAGATGTGTGGTTGTAATGCAGACAATGGAGATGTGTGGTTGTAATGCAGACAATGGAGATGTGTGGTTGTAATGCAGACAATGGAGATGTGTGGTTGTAATGCAGACAATGGAGATGTGTGGTTGTAATGCAGACAATGAAGATGTGTGGTTGTAATGCAGACAATGAAGAGTGTGGTTGTAATGCAGACAATGGAGATGTGTGGTTGTAATGCAGACAATGGAGATGTGTGGTTGTAATGCAGACAATGAGATGTGTGGTTGTAATGCAGACAATGGAGATGTGTGGTTGTAATGCAGACAATGGAGATGTGTGGTTGTAATGCAGACAATGAGATGTGTTGTAATGCAGACAATGGAGATGTGTGGTTGTACTGCAGACAATGGAGAAGTGTGTAACGTATGCAGGACAATGGATGGTTAATCAGAGAAGGAGAATGATGTACATGCAGAGAAGAGAGAAGAGACAGAGACAGAGACAAGAGAGACAGAGACAGAGACAAGAAGAGAGAGAGACAGAGACAGAGGAGGAGGAGGAAGAGGAGGAGAAGAAATGTTGAGGCGAGAATTAAAAAGAAAAAAACAACAACGTTTCTTCAATAACATCTTAAAAGAAAAACGCAAAATCTGGGCGTCACACACACACACACCACACACACACACACACACACACACGCACGCACGCACGCACGCACGCACGCACGCACGCACACACACACACACACAACACACACACACACGACGCACGCACGCACGCACGCACGCACGCACGCACGCACGCACGCACACACACACACACACACACACACACACACACGACGACTGGACAGGGTTCTCCGGCGTGAAGGAAACAACGTCACGGGGTCTAAAGATAGGTCAGATGACGTCACGGCCATCAGCGACACACTGGCACTGAAGCATTTTCTTTTGCCCTCATGAAAGGTGGACAGTTACGTGTGTCTAACACTCCCTGTGGATAATAAACTAAAAGGAGTAACGGCTTTTTCTTTTTAATAGAATGCGGAATTAACACCGGCTGGCGCTTCCCCCCCCCCCCCCCCCCCCCCCCCCCCCCCCGCCCTCCGCCCCCCCTTTTTTTTTTTTGTAGAACATCCGGCGCTAAGCAAAGAGAAAAATAAAAGGAATGACAAGAGAAAGCAAGTGTTAAAGAAATGTTTTTACTTATATTTGCAAAATACATACAGAAAGTTCGTCAAAGCAAAAAAACAAAAAAAGCTTCTACAAAATAAATTTCAAATAAACACCCAGTGAGAAAAAAACGTGAAATATACATATTGTAATATATCAAATCCCGCAAAGAGAGAGAGAGAGAGAGAGAGAGAGAGAGAGAGAGAGAGAGATTATCAGCCATGGCCCCAAAGGAGAGAGTATGTGAACAGCATACAGTATTTATGGAATAGAGGAAACACATCAGCATGAATCACAAAGAAACATGGGTAAGATGCCATTTTTTCTAAATTTAAACGCCGGACACAAACACAAAGGAAACATTCGAAAAACAACAGGACCAGTGCAAGTTAGCAAGAAATATGGTTTAAACATACAAGGTCGTTTATAATACTTGGGTGGGACGAAAGCTTCTCTATTAGTAGACAGTGGTTTAAAGCATAATTCATCTTCACTAGACTTTTCTTTTATGAAGACACAATAAATCAAAGTCAGACGTTGTTTTCTATTCACAACGGTGAAAGCCAAAATCCAGAAACACCCAGTTTAAATTTTATGGCAATGATCTCAAGATATCTTTTTTTTCTATGAGGAGAGAGAGAGAGAGAGAGAGAGAGAGAGAGAGAGAGAGAGAGAGAGAGAGACCTTCGTGCATACGTACGTATGCAAAGGGAGATAACTTTATATACACAAATATGGGAACACGTTAAGTTCCATGAGGCATTTTACCGGGAAAGCTTTTTATTTTAATGAAAACACCCCGAGTCCTGGCAAGAAAACAATTATTTTCCGAGTGAAACCAGCCAATCGTGTTATTAAAACGGTATAGTTCAAGTGAAAACATCCAATCGTATTCTTAAAACAGTGTATTTCAACTGAAAACAGCCAATCGTTTTTTTTTTTTAAACGGTTTATTTTAACTGAAAACAGCCAATCGTGTTTATTTCAACTGAAAACAGCCAATGGTGTAATTGAAACTGTGTATTTCAACTGAAAACAGCCAATCGTGTTATTAAAACAGTATATTTCAACCGAAAACTGCCAATCGTGTTATTAAAACACTATATTTCAACCGAAAACAGTCGTGTCATTGAAACAGTATATTTCAACTGAAACCAGCCAGTCGTGTTATTAAAACAGTATACTTCAACTGAAAACAGCCAATCGTGTCATCAAAACAGTATATCTTAAGTGAAAACAGCCAGCCGTTATCAAAACAGTTTATTTCAACTGAAAACAGCCAATCGTGTTTTTAAAACAGTATATTAAACTGAAAACAGCCAATCGTGTTTTTAAAAAAGTATATTAAACTGAAAACAGCCAGTCGTGTAGTTGAAACAATATATTTCAAGTGAAAACAGCCAGTCATTTTTTCCCCAGCAAAAACAGCCAATCGTAGCGTTAAGCAGTTATTTTTCAAATGAAAAACAGCCAGTCGTGGATTAAATACTTATTTTTCAAGAAAAAATGGGCAATGATGAAGATAAAAGTTTTCTTTCAAGTGAAAACAGCCAATCGTTGGGGTAAAGCATTTATTTATCAAGGAAAAACAGCGAGTAGGGGAGTTAAAACAGTTATTTTTCAAGTGAAAACAGCTTATCGTGAAGGTAAAACAGTTTTCACGTGAAGACAGCCATTCGCAAATATGAAACAGCTATTTTTCAAGTACAAACAGCCAATCGTTGAAGTTAAAACAGTTATTTTTCCAGAGAAAACGGCCAATCAGGGCGGGAAAATATTTTGATTTTCTTTTTTTTTTTTTTTTCACCGAACAACCAATTTTGGCGAGAGATGTTTTTACGGGACAATTAGCTAGATAATTCTCGACTGAAAGCAGTTCTTTCGCCCCATTTTTTGAAAGTTAAACTTCTAAACAACGACTGGCAATGGTCTTTTGCCCCTAGTTACCTGAAGAGTCTATCATGAATGCCGTTGGCCGGACACTTCGGGTAGAAACATGCGCTCACCAGCCGGCCAGCGAGGCCACGTATGAACTGCGCTGGAATCGCTCACAGACTTCACACCTCACATCCAAAGAGACTGCAAGTTCTGCAACATGAGGACTTGAAGACACAGATGGGCCCTGAACTCTCTCTGATCCGTTCCGAATTCACTGGAAAAAGAAAAAACAACAACTGTCGTCTGTTTCTGGAAATACCCAGGAGTTAGGGTGCTATGTAGT
This sequence comes from Conus canariensis, assembly GCA_033310375.1. Taxonomy (NCBI): domain Eukaryota; kingdom Metazoa; phylum Mollusca; class Gastropoda; order Neogastropoda; family Conidae; genus Conus; species Conus canariensis. The sequence goes on along the minus strand of CM065748.1, from coordinate 34,889,828 downwards.
GACATACTGCTCACATCCGTTTTATTCCTTGGCACCTTTTAAAGAGCGAGGGAGCTTCATCGCTGCCACCCTGTGAACCCTCTGCACAACACACACACACACACACACATACACACACACACACACACACACACACACACACACACACACACACACACACACACACACACAATTTACTACAGATTCTGAGAAACATTATTCCAAAGTGTTCCACCGGATGTGACATGAAAGTTTCCCCCACTCCCATCCCCCTCCCCCCTCCCACCACCTTCCCTTTTTTGTTTTGTTTTTTTGTTTATTTCCTGCCCCTCCTGACTGGGTACTGTCCTTCTCTCAGGGTACAGTTCCTGCCTCTCCTGACTGGGTACTGTCCTTCTCTCAGGGTACAGTTCCTGCCTCTCCTGACTGGGTACTGTCCTTCCCTCAGGGTACAGTTCCTGCCTCTCCTGACTGGGTACTGTCCTTCTCTCAGGGTACAGTTCCTGCCTCTCCTGACTGGGTACTGTCCTTCCCTCAAGGTACAGTTCCTGCCTCTCCTGACTGGGTACTGTCCCTTCTCTCAGGGTACAGGTCCTGCATCTCCTGACTGGGTACTGTCCTTCTCTCAGGGTACAGTTCCTGCCTCTCCTGACTGGGTACTGTCCTTCCCTCAAGGTACAGTTTGTCAAGTGCGTGAAACCTCTCACAAAAGGCATTAAACGCGTAGAGGCAAAAGGGACGTTGTACGTAGTATACAAATAGGTAATAGAACCATTAACAAGTATGCCTTACCCATCGCACACGGTCGAACCGTGTCAAGGAGGACGAAGCGGTCAGGTGACAGATGGCACTTAAGGTAGTGAGGAGTTCGGACCTGCCCGGCAGCGAAAGGGGAGAGGAATGTAACCACTAGGACCTCGGTGCACCAAGTGAGCGCTAAATACTCAGTTAGCTGAGGTTCTTTTGTAAACAGTCAGTGAAGAGCAGGAGTCTTGGACTCGTTCGGATGGTATTGCCGTGGGTCACTGGGTTGGTTCTATTGTCAGGCTGGTTGAACGCGCATGGATGTTGTTATCGTAGCCCTCTTTAAGATAATTACTGTGTTAAAGTGGCCTCCGAAGTCGGCGGGAATTTTCGATGTCCATCTGGTGCCAAGTGTTTGTTTGCTAATCAATTAGGTAGGGATGTGTGTAAATGCAGATGTGTGGAGAATGTAGTGAATGGAGAATTCAGAGTACTTGTGAACTAGGGGTTTGAGAAGCAGCATGGACAAAGGCATGGCCCGAAGGGAAATCCTTTGTTTCCATTTCCTATATAAAGTGAGGGAGAACAACGAGAAGGAGAAGAACACCAGGAGAGAGAGAGAGAGACAAGACAGAGGAGAGAGAGAGAGAAGAGAGAAGGGTGGGCAGGACACAGGGTCGAGAGAAACGTGGTCTGGGAGATAGAAGAGACAGCAAAGTCTTAGGGTTAAAGACAAGCTGGAAGAGAAGAAAACTTAAGTTTGAAGCCCAGAGGTGGGTGAAGACAGACAAACTGAAATTGAACCCAGAGGTGGGTGAAGGAGACGAAGAAGAAGAGTTCTACGTCGAGATCCCAGAGACGACCACGAAGACCCAGTCCTGAAACCTGGAGCCAGTCAACCAAGGGCCTCACCATCAAGCAGTGCTGAAGAAGACGTGAAGAGAATTTTCAAGAACTGTGGTGTGGTGTGAAAGCGTGGTTGTGTGTGTGAAAACCTGGCCAGGTAAGAAGTCATTTTTATTATAACCCGGGAGTAGGAAGTATTGATCTTTTATGTGTTGATTTGTTCATTTTGTGTAATTGGATTTTTCATGTTTAATTATAGTAGCATAGAAATTGGATTTCTTGTGCTCAGTCGTGTTAGGAGAGAAACGAATGTGTGACATCCCATTCCCAGAGAGAGGTGAATGTTTGGTGGGCGCATGAGTGTGCATATGCGTGTATGAGTGCAAAGATAACCTTGGTGTGTTAAGCCTGACCAATAATACATCAACTTAGTGCACTTAAGCAATACCATCACGATTTCCCCCTCCTGGACAAAGTGGCGAGCCTGCCAGGATTGCATGGCCCAAATTAGTCTCAGGCGGGAAACAAAGTGAGTGCTAGAGTAGTACTGGGGCGAAGCGTCCACTAAAGGCAATTTTAATTAGCTCTTCTAATTATTTCCTTTAGTTCTTTGAGTGTTGAGTATTGACTTGTGTGTAGGGTGGTTGTATTAATCAAAGGTCGTTCAGAGAAACGAAGAACGAGGTTCTAGTCTTAACTCTCACAGAAGCTGTGGTTTAAGATTAAGGCTCCTTTGTGTTAGGAACACTACCACTGGTTGGTGTACTCGTACCGTTTAGTAGATAAACTGTGTATCAACTTTTTCCGGGTTTATAAGCGTAACTGTTTTAGAGGTGCTAAAACATATCAGAAAACAAAATGGCTGAAGAAAGTCTTACCCCCATCGAGAAACTGATGAGTTTAGGGGAGAAACTAGGATATACAGGGGATGAACTGCGTAAGTTCATAGAGACTCAGCAGAAGACTGAGAGAGATGAAAGGGCTGAAAGGAGAAAATTTGAAAAGGAACAGCTAGCGGCTGTCAAAAGAAATCTAGAGGCAGAAACCGCTGTGTCAAAGGCTAGAGCAGATGCAGAGAATGCAGCGGCCAAAGCGAGAGCAGATGCAGCAGATGCAGAGAGTGCGGCTGCCAGAGCGAGAGCAGAAGCGGAATCAGAGATTTTAGCCAAACAAATTGAGTTGGAAAGAATAAAGTCTGAAAATCGTAGTGAAATAGACACCAGTTCTGAGTCAGTAGGCCGCAGACTAAGTTGCGCACCTAGACTTAAACTCCCACTGTTCAGAGAAGAAACTGATTCGATCGATGCCTATATCAGTCGGTTTGAATCGGTTGCCGAGCACGAGGGCTGGCCCGAAGATGACTGGGCAATAAACCTGTCTGCCTTGTTGACAGGTCGTGCGTTACACACTGTTTCCACCTTACCCAAAGGTGATGAGAGGGATTTTGACAAGGTGAAACAAGCAGTACTAAAGGCATATGATTTGACTGAAGAAGGTTTTAGACGTAAGTTTCGCGAGGCGAGAATCGAACAGGGTGAGACATACACACAGTTCGGAGTTAGACTGGATCACTATTTGAACAAGTGGGTAGAACTCAGTGGAGTGGACTGTGATTTCGAAGGCCTCAAGACACTGGTGATGAAGGAACAAATACTTGATGGTTGTGGAACGGGCCTCACAATCCACATTAAGGAAAAAGGTGCAACCACAATAACTGAGGTGCTTCAGACGGCAGAGACTTACCGGGAAGCGAGGCGTGATTTGCCTGAACAAGAGGAAAGCCCGGAAGCATATTCAGAGGACAGCAGGCCAGCACATGACTCACACGATGAGTCAGTATTGCACGCCCGTAGGCCCACGGCGTCACGTGAGCAAACAAGGGTGAAGGCCCACGTGGATAAGGCCGTAGATAGACGTACCTGTTTCTTGTGCGATAAGACAGGACACTTGGCTAGAGATTGCCGATTTAGACCTCAGAAAGCTGCAGCAATGAGGGTCAGGCCAAGCGAAAGGCAGGCAGCAAAAGATGAAAAAGATGACAGTGTTATTTTGTCTGGACTGTGCTGTGTGTTCACAGATGCAGGCGATAACATGGATGTGCACAAAGGCAGAGTAGGGGACAATGTGGTTAATGTCATTAGAGACTCTGGGTGCACTGGCGTAATGGTGAAGGAATCCCTGGTTAAGGAGGGACAATTCACAGGTAAAACGCAGAGGTGTAGACAAATAGATGGAACAGTAGCAGAATTCAAAACGGCCCTGGTGTTCATTGATACACCATTCTATAGTGGAGTCGTACAGGCTTTGGCTGTTCCAAAGCCGCCGTATGATCTGGTAATTGGAAACATTCCAGGAGCACGTGGGTATGGAGACCCAGACCGTGATTTCTGTGTTGAATCAGGGAAAAGATTTCTGGGGAGAGAAAGGCCCCAGGCAGTCACACACTCCAGAAAGCATTGGAGCGTGTCCGGTGAGACTAACCCCACTCACTTACGGGAGGAACAAAAGGGCGATTACTCTCTTAGTAAACTGTTTGGTTTCGCTCACACAAGGCAGAAGAAACGTGTTAAGGAGGGTACCATCGGTTTTGAGATAAAGGATGGGGTATTGTACCGAACTTTCACTCACATGAGTTCGGGGAAAACGAAGAAGCAGGTTGTCGTTCCTAGGCAGCGCAGGAAGGCGGTGATGTCCGAAAGACATGTGACGTCAGCCTCGGGCCATCTCGGTAGGAAGGCCACACAAAAGGTTGTGACGCGGGAGTACTACTGGCCCAGTATCCTAGGCGATATCAGGCGCTTCTGCAGACAGTGCAGCACGTGTCGCGGTGTATGGCATGGTGTGTTAGGGAGCGAAGAAAGTGTGACGGGGCCGTAGACCAAATTAAAATGGTCGGGCGAAAAGTCAGGTATTGGGTGCGTGTGTCTTTCGCAGTGTCGTGTATGCGTGATATGGCTGGTTGCGGGCCACGTGTATGAAGAGAAAGGGAGAGAATTTCCGTAGAAACATGATGTTTATCTATATATGGCCACACGACTTAGAGCTGGTGGAAGTTTCAGACTGGTGTTGATATTTGCTTGGTTTTAGTGTGTATGTATTGATTTTTCTCTAATTTTGTTGCAAAATAAATCTTGCATGCGTTCTCTGGTGTAAGTAGGCTTATGAGAGGCCTAGATTAGAGTTGGTTTAAACGAGAGAATTGTGAGAGTTTCAGCTCCTTGAAGGTGTTTTAGCCAATGCAGGGCATTGTCTTGAAGTGGGGGGAATTTGTCAAGTGCGTGAAGCCTCTCACAAAAGGCATTAAACGCGTAGAGGCAAAAGGGACGTTGTACGTAGTATACAAATAGGTAATAGAACCATTAACAAGTATGCCTTACCCATCGCACATGGTCGAACCGTGTCAAGGAGGACGAAGCGGTCAGGTGACAGATGGCACCTAAGGTAGTGAGGAGTTCGGACCTGCCCGGCAGCGAAAGGGGAGAGGAATGTAACCACTAGGACCTCGGTGCACCAAGTGAGCGCTAAATACTCAGTTAGCTGAGGTTCTTTTGTAAATAGTCAGTGAAGAGCAGGAGTCTTGGACTCGTTCGGATGGTATTGCCGTGGGTCACTGGGTTGGTTCTATTGTCAGGCTGGTTGAACGCGCATGGATGTTGTTATCGTAGCCCTCTTTAAGATAATTACTGTGTTAAAGTGGCCTCCGAAGTCGGCGGGAATTTTCGATGTCCATCTGGTGCCAAGTGTTTGTTTGCTAATCAATTAGGTAGGGATGTGTGTAAATGCAGATGTGTGGAGAATGTAGCGAATGGAGAATTCAGAGTACTTGTGAACTAGGGGTTTGAGAAGCAGCATGGACAAAGGCATGGCCCGAAGGGGAATCCTTTGTTTCCATTTCCTATATAAAGTGAGGGAGAACAACGAGAAGGAGAAGAACACCAGGAGAGAGAGAGAGACAAGACAGAGGAGAGAGAGAGAGAAGAGAGAAGGGTGGGCAGGACACAGGGTCGAGAGAAACGTGGTCTGGGAGATAGAAGAGACAGCAAAGTCTTAGGGTTAAAGACAAGCTGGAAGAGAAGAAAACTAAGTTTGAAGCCCAGAGGTGGGTGAAGACAGACAAACTGAAATTGAACCCAGAGGTGGGTGAAGGAGACGAAGAAGAAGAGTTCTACGTCGAGATCCCAGAGACGACCACGAAGACCCAGTCCTGAAACCTGGAGCCAGTCAACCAAGGGCCTCACCATCAAGCAGTGTTGAAGAAGACGTGAAGAGACTTTTCAAGAACTGTGGTGTGGTGTGAAAGCGTGGTTGTGTGTGTGTGAAAACCTGGCCAGGTAAGAAGTCATTTTTATTATAACCCGGGATTAGGAAGTATTGATCTTTTATGTGTTGATTTGTTCATTTTGTGTAATTGGATTTTTCATGTTTGATTATAGTAGCATAGAAATTGGATTTCTTGTGCTCAGTCGTGTTAGGAGAGAAACGAATGCGTGACATCCCATTCCCAGAGAGAGGTGAATGTTTGGTGGGCGCATGAGTGTGCATATGCGTGTATGAGTGCAAAGATAACCTTGGTGTGTGAAGCCTGACCAATAATACATCAACTTAGTGCACTTAAGCAATACCATCACGATTTCCCCCGTCCTGGACACAGTTCCTGCCTCTCCTGACTGGGTACTGTCCTTCCCTCAAGGTACAGCTCCTGCCTCTCCTGACTGGGTACTGTCCTTCCCTCAAGGTACAGTTCCTGCCTCTCCTGACTGGGTACTGTCCTCTCAGGGTACAGTTCCTGCCTCTCCTGACTGGGTACTGTCCTTCTCTCAGGGTACA